>JAUMHI010000058.1:20006947-20021094 GCA_032359435.1 Enteromius unitaeniatus | reverse complement strand
AAGCTCACATCGCTCACTGCGGAACTGGTGAGTTCCATCCAGGCCCTCACCGCCGCGACCACGGCCCAGAGCAGACCCGTCGATCCGCCTGCCACGCCCGCTCTCCCGGCCGCCACCAGCACTCCCACCCCCGGCTCCGCGCGCCTGGCGCTACCCGAGAAATACAGCGGAGCACCAGGCAAGTGCAAGGGATTCCTCCTCCAATGTGACATTTATATGAAGGCACAAGCCGCCTGCTTCCCGGATGACAATGCGAGGGTAGCGCTCGTCTTTTCATTGCTCACCGGGAGCTACCAGAGCTTTCTGCGGCAGTTCAGGGAGGTCTTCGACCATAACGCGGATGGCAAGAGCGCTAAAGATGAGCTGCTCGCGCTACAACAAGGCTCCATGTCGGCCGCGGAGTTTACCATGTCATTCAGGACACTTGCTGCCCAGACCGGCTGGGACAGCGATCCTCTTATGTCGCTGTACCGCCGGGGTCTGCGCGAAGATTTACAGACAGAACTGGCATGCCGCGGGGACAACCTGACTTTACATCAATACATGGAACTGGCCATCCGTACAGACCAGCTGATGCGCTCGCGGAGGAGTCGTCGAGCACTTCCTGCCACTCCAAGTGTGCCCACCTTGTCACCCGTCGAGCCGATGCAGATCGGGGCCACCCGGCTCTCAGCGGAGGAACGTGAGCGCCGCATGGAGAACGGACTGTGCTTATACTGCGGCAAACCCGGTCACCTTCGTGCCAGCTGCCCAGACAGACCTGTTTGTCCCAAAACCTACCGGGTGCTGTTTCAGTCGATAACGCCATGACACTAGAGGTGGAGGTACTGTCAAAGGGGAGAACCATACTCACGAGGGCCTTCATCGACTCTGGGGCTGCGGGTAATTTTATGGATGAGGACTTTGTGGCTAAACATGACTTTCCTGTGCTTTCATGTACCCCCAATGTGGCCATGGCAGCCCTCGACGGACGACCGATAGGGTCTGGCAGGATTACCACCCAGACTGCTCAACTGACACTCAGCGCCAGCCCCTTACACTCAGAGGAACTTCAATTGTATGTCATCCACTCACCTGAACACCCCATCATACTCGGTCTACCCTGGCTGGAGCTATACGACCCTGTCATTTCCTGGAGGGAGCACCAAGTTCTCCGCTGGTCCCATCACTGTCACGAGCACTGCCTCCAACACACCCCACGTCACATCAACCACCTGCAGCTTGTACCCGAGGAGGACACAGACCCCGAGGCGCTACCCATCGAATACCAGTACCTCCGCGTCGCCTTCAGTAAAGTGAAAGCCACCCAGCTACCTCCACACCGCCCCATGGACTGCGCCATCGACCTGCTGCCCGGCGCCGTGGCACCCCGGGGAAGGGTCTTTCCTCTGTCACAGCCCGAGACCGAGTGCATGAACCAGTACATCAAGGAGGAGCTGGCTAAGGGGTTTATCCGTCCATCCACGTCACCAGCCTCGGCGGGCTTCTTCTTTGTTAAGAAGAAAGATGGCGGACTTCGACCCTGTATTGACTATCGGGCCCTTAACGACCAGACGGTGAAGTACCGGTACCCACTGCCCCTCGTGCCCTCCGCTCTGGAGCAACTCAGGTCGGCCCGCTACTTCACCAAGTTAGACCTCCGGAGCGCGTACAACCTGGTTCGAGGGGGACGAATGGAAGACCGCCTTCTCTACCACTACTGGGCACTACGAGTACCTGGTCATGCCATTTGGATTGTCCAACAGCCCCTCCGTCTTCCAAGCCTTGGTGAACGAGATCTTCAGGGACATGCTTCATCGCTACGTCATCGTGTACATAGATGACATCCTGGTATATTCAGAGACTCTCGCTTCCCACATTCACCACGTCCGGTCTGTTCTCCAGAGACTAGTAAAGAACCAGCTCTATGCCAAGCTCAGCAAGTGCGAGTTTCACCGAACCAAGGTCGCCTTCCTGGGATACATAATCAGCGCGGAGGGGGTCGCCATGGATGATTCTAAGGTTACCACCGTGGTCACCTGGCCTAAGCCCCAGAACCTAAAGGAGTTACAGCGGTTCCTGGGGTTCGCCAATTTCTATCGGCGCTTTATCAGGGGGTTCAGCCTGGTCGCGGCACCCCTGACCGCGATGACCAAACGATCAACCAAGAAACTGCCTTGGGAAGCCAAGAGTGAGGCCGCTTTCCACGATCTGAAGAGGAGGTTCACCACGGCACCCATACTTCGACACCCTGACCCCGCACGTCAATTCGTTGTCGAGGTGGACGCCTCCAACACGGGAGTGGGCGCTGTGCTGTCCCAGCGCCGAGGGGACCCGGAGAAGCTCTACCCATGCGCCTACTTCTCACGGAAACTGACCCCGGCGGAGCGGAATTATGACGTGGGGGACCGAGAGCTTCTGGCTATGAAAACGGCTCTGGAGGAGTGGCGGCACTGGCTCGAGGGAGCCCGAGAACCCTTCATCGTTCTCACCGATCATCGCAACCTGGAATACCTGCGTACCGCCAAGAGACTGAACGCCAGGCAGGCCCGCTGGTCTCTGTTCTTCACCAGGTTCCAGTTCACCATTACTTACCAACCCGGGTCCAAGAATGGAAAGGCGGACGCACTCTCCAGGCAACATGACCAGCCCGCACAGTCAACCGACCCCGAAACCATCATCTCGCCTGCCTTGGTGGTGGCTCCTGTGAGATGGGACATCATGCAGGAAATTCAGGAGGCCCAAGTCTCAGAACCTTCTCCTCCCGAGTGTCCCCCAGAAAAGGTGTACGTCCCCTCAGCACTCCGAGACAGAGTACTCCACCTCATCCACGACGGTCCCAGCGCCGGCCACCCGGGGGTTCTGGCCACCCTCGACTTGGTACATAATAAGTTCTGGTGGGCATCAACCACACGAGATGTGCGCCACTTCATCGGCCGCTGCGCCACATGCCAGATGACCAAGTCCTCCAGGCAGCGACCCGCCGGCCTGCTACAACCCTTACCCATACCCCAGAGACCCTGGTCCCACATCGCGGTCGACTTCGTGACCGACTTACCTCCCTCCAATCACCACACCGCCATCCTCACGGTAGTCGACCGCTTCTCTAAGGCCTGCCGTCTCATCCCTCTGCCCAAGGTACCCTCCGCCTGGGAGACGGCCCAGGCCATTCTCGAGCATGTCTTCCGGTACTACGGCCTACCCGAAGACATAGTCTGGGTCTGGAAGACGTTCTGCCAACAACTAAATATTAATATCAGTCTCACCTCTGGATACCACCCCGAGTCGAACGGTCAAGCAGAATGCCTCAACCAAGAACTCATCCACTTCCTCCGCACGTATTGCCACAATAACCAGGGCGATTGGAGTCAATTCTTGATCTGGGCGGAGTACGCCCAGAACTCTCTGCAGAAGCAATCCACCAAACTGACACCATTCCAGTGTGTCCTTGGGTTTCAGCCACCCTTGTTCCCATGGTCAGGAGAACCTACCGACCTTCCCTCTGTGGACAGCTGGTTACGGCGGAGCGAGCAGACCTGGGACGCAGCCCACACCCAACTCCAACAGGCCATCGCGCCTCTGTGGCCCTCTCCAGCGGACAGCAGCGGGGACCATCACCCGAATACTAGGTTTCCACCCGGACCCTTTTACCGCACGTACCTCGGCGCTTTCGCACCATTACGCCCCCTTCCCACAGTATTTAAGGCTGGACTTTTGCCCTAGTCAGACGCGAAGTTTCGATTTGCCCCGGCTATCGTCTCCAAGCGTTGTTTCCTTGTTTTGACTTACCCGTGTTTGATTTCCCGTTTGTACTCTGTCTTTTGATTCTCTGCCGCCTGTCCTGACTTTTTGCCTGTCCCTCGACTACGATCTTGTCTTTGCCCTGTACACTGTTGTTATTTGGTTTTTGACCCACTGCCTGTCAGACTTCGAGCAATAAAACATTGCACATGGATCCTACAGAATCCCGCGAATCCTTACATAGAGCATGTAGCAAGGGTCAAAATCATAAAGGGATATTCATTTGCAGGACAGAACCAGAAACTCCTGTAATTTGTTCACTAAATGTTTGTTAACTACACGCTAACTCACGTAACTGAACACACAAGTAGAAACACACACAAATGAAGAAAGTGCAAGACTTGCATAAAATGCATAAAACATTCCCTACCATACAATAGCAAAGACATTATACAATAACAATATACACAATGACCTGAAGGATGTGTTAATTCAGAAAAAGGTTTCCATGTGAATTAATAACAGAAAAGTCCAGTGTCTAAAAGGGATATGGAGTCAGAGCTGCTCTGTCTACATAACTTTAAGCAATAAACCAGTGTAGTCAGTTGGTTGCCAGGGAACCAGAGGCTTGTTTTGGCTGCATTTTGGAGAAAGGGTCCATGGACCCTCATAGTTACACTTTGGTTGGGTGAAAAGTGCCTTAAAGATTATTTGTTTAGTATAACAAATAGCTTGGTGTCTGATCGGTTCAAATACTACACATAATTTACTTTATATTTTAGGAGACTATCTCATGGATAACTCATAGGACATTTTGTCATATTTTATCTCATAGTTTTGACTCATAGTTTCTCATTTCAACTTTTTTATCTAACAAATACATTTTGTCAAGGTGTTTGATGATTAATATTACAATTGACTTTCTGTCACAAGTCTTACCTTGTAATTGATGACTTAATTTTGTGTCATAATTTTGGCTTTTTATCTCGTAATTGACTTGCATCATAAATTATCATGTATTATCATAAAAAAAGTCTTATTATAATTAACTTTGTGTATCATAATTTCACTTTATCATAATTTACTTTTTATTGCATAAGACTTTTATCTCATAATTGATTTTACGTAAGACTTATCTCGTAATTATGACTTAGTCAAGATTTAGACTTTTTTTGTCGTAAGGATTTATCTCAAAAGTTTATTTCATATTTATTTCACTTTTATTCCCATAATTGATTTCGCCATAATTTGACTAATCTCAAAACTGATATTGTTTAGAAATCAAATCGATATTTTGACTTTTTTAACCAAAGCATGATTTTTTTTTCTTATGTGCAGGAAACGGCTTCCATGACACTTGGCATTAAAATACTTTAATTTTTAAATTTTCTCTGTCTTTCCTTACAGAACGTTCACTGCATCTAGTGACAATGGTGTGGACGGTGGCTATGAGTAACACAGTGTTGGGGGTCTACGGATTCACGCTGATCACAGGCCTTCCCGCCAACATCTTGGCTTTATACACCTTCTTGCAGAAGATCCATCAACGCTCCACCCCTATGTATGTGCTGTTGCTCAGTTTAACCATCTCTGACCTGATCTTCCTCCTGTTCCTGCCTTTTCGCATGGTGGAGGCGGCCAACATGAAATGGACACTGCCTTACTTCCTCTGCCCGCTGTCTGGATTCATCTTCTACTCAGTCATCGCCAACAGCATGCTCCACCTGTCGGCCATCAGTGTGGAGCGCTACCTGGGTGTGGCTTTTCCCGTTAAATACAAGCTCAAACGCAATCCCAGAAGTGCTGTGGTAGCCTGTGTTATATTCGCAATGGTTTCAATGGCGCACTGCAGCATCGTCTTTGTCATGCAATACCACAACTATCTTAACCCCAACATCACAGATCCATCCAAAAGAAACTCCTGCTATGACGAATTCACTGACGAACAGCTCAAGGTCCTCCTGCCATTTCGACTGGAGCTTTCTGTCGTCTTCTTTTGCATTCCCTTCCTCATCTGCTGCTTCTGCTACATCCAATGCATCCGCATACTTTCCCGACTATCCAATGTCAACGACAAGAAACGGTATAGAGCCATCGGGATGGCGTTGGGCACACTTCTAGTCTTTGTTATCTGTTTCATGCCCTTCAACATCTCACACGTGGAGGGATTCATAAGAGGCGAAAGCTCTAATTGGAGAAAGCCTGCTTTACTCACCAGCACACTCAATGCATGTCTCGACCCGTTCATATTCTACTTCTCTTCATCCGCACTCAGAGGGACTTTCAAGAAGGTGTTGCAGGGGCTGGCGAGGCGTTTGCTCCTTCCTTGGTGCCAGTCGGCTCTCTGCTGCCCTGTAAAAAACCGGGGGAGACCAGAGGAGCGAACCCAGAGCTCTGATGACAGCATTCTCTAACACTTAAAGCCAGTTTTTGCATTGAATAATCTGCCTGCATATCCATCATCAATGCACATCATTCAGTACAAAGGCAATTAAAAAATGTTGACGCACCACTATGACCCAGTGCTTAACAGAAGCATGATTGCATGATCATTTTACCTAAATCTCTGCATTCTGCAATGAAATGAATTGAGAGAATGAATTACGTCACATCTAACATTTGAACGAATACGCGGGATTTGCTAACAGCAATACATGTAATCAAAGTGACTACTTTGTAAAACAAATTTGCTTTGCTACTAATATTTTAATAAATGAAATCAATACCAATTATGCATCTGCTCTTTATTCCTGTTATAACTGTTCCTGCGATATCATTACCTGTTCCTGGTACATCGTTTGGTGGTACAGGTTGGATTTTGACTCAGTTAATAATAATTGGTTTCACTGAAGCAACAGCTGCATCTCATTTCCTAACTCAGAATTTATTATCTCTCTGTCTATTATTACACTTAAATGTCACAGTTTTGTTATTCACCTGGCAACTGCACTGTGTCTGTGTTTAACTTTTTTAGAGTAGGTGGGAGGACTGCATGTGGTGCAGTTGCGCTAACAGCTGAAATGATTGACTCATACAGGTATGTATTTTCATGAGCAAAGATGACAATATGCACGTTGCTTTCTTAGAAGGCTAAATTTGCTAATCAAGCCACTGCCTTTAAGATTTGCTTAAATGCTTTTTTGTGCATTGCATGTGAGTTTCAAGTAGATTTGCTTAAATCATTTTTGTGCATTGCATTGCATGTGAGTTTGCATTCTTTAGTGCATTGCCATCATACCCTGCAAGTTTACTATCCTTTACGATCCTGGCCTTAAACATCACATCTATTTATTGCTGCTATACTGTATTATTCTTAGCAATGCTGTCAACTTTAAACGTGAGAAACGTCTTCTCTGCCCTACTTCTACTTCAGCAAAAGCTGCATCTCTTTTTGGCCTTGTGACAGCATCTATAAAGAGCTCATATATCTTTCCTGTGGTGGAGGTGTCTGAAACAACACACACTTTCCTGTTGCATGATACAGGCAGGGGTAATCCAGGCAAAGTGGGACAATTTCTGATAATTTTTTATTGGCTTTTATTATACATTCCACAGGCATGAAAATGCACAATATAGATAAAAAGTCAATATTTAAGTTTAATGCTTCCGCAAACACATATCACAAATCTCCAGGAGTGACTGGTAAACTGAGACATGCAGTTCATTTAAATGCATTTCACTTTAGATGTAATAAAATGCAGAATTTAACACTTGATGTCATTGTTCTTTCAAGCATAAAGATTTTAAAAGTGTTTATTTTTTTTAATCTATACTAGGAAACACAATGGGGTCCAATGTTGTCTGGATGTTCTTATATATTTTGTGTTCCACAGAAGATCATATATGTTTGGAAAGACATAAACGTGAGTAAATCTCGACAGAATTTCTATTTTAAGGTGAACTAAACTTAGCCAATTTACATAGTCTTACATGGGAGGTGACTCCGCATAGTAAAGAGTTATTCAAAATATATAAAAAAATATCCTTATAATCAGACACAGCTTCACATTTTCATTACATTTTTACTGCAAAATATTAATATTAAAAACATGTAGGCCTACAATATTGTGGAAATATTCAATTGTTTCTATAAATGTTTATTTATTGCAATATATTTTATTATTATTATTTTTTTTCTCTCTTTATATTAAATGAGGCCACAAGATGGTGCTATATAGGAGAAAAATGCCTAAAGAAACATTTAAATTAACCACACAGATCAATTAAAGTTTTTAAGTCTGCATTCCTGTGTCAGTTCAGATTTGGATTTTTTTATCAAAATGTAATATATATATATATACGATACTGTTCAAATATTTGGGATCAGTAAGATATTTAATGGTTTTTAAAGAGGTTTCTTCTGCTCATCAAGGCTGCATTTATTAATTAAAAATCCAGAAAAAAATGTAATATTGTGAAATATTATTTCAATTTTCTGTGTGAATATATTTTAAAATGTAATTTATTCCTGTGATACAAAGCATCATTACTCCAGTCTTCAGTGTCACATGATCCTTTCAGAAATCATTCTAATATGCTGATTTATTACTAGAATTGTCAATGTTGGAAACAGTTGTGCAGCCAGATATATTTTTTGCAACCTATGTGTACGTGTAATAACAATGTGCTCAGCTCTGTTTAAATGCACAGTGTGTTATCTGCTCATCAGCAGATGAAGGAAATAACAGTTTTGTTTTGATTAAGGAAATTGAAAGAACTAAGGAAACATTAGGGTGAAGTTGCTGGTGCTTCCCCAAACAAAACGTTCCGTCAACACACTGGTGTGGTTTATTGATTGGTATCTGTTAAAAGGCTGCTAACATTTATTAGACGAATAATTATAATATGAAATTATAAAGGTGTTGCTTTTGTGTTGCTAGGATCGTTCTGGGTGGTTACTAAGGTGTTGCTAAGCAGTTGCTATGGTGTTATGACTGTTTCTTATCATGTTGCGGATTGCTAGAGCATTACTAAGTGGTTGCTAGGCTGTTTTGTTTTGTAAATGCAAGTCTACCATGCATTTATAATAAATGGAGCGTTACTGATACGCATAGGACACACTGAAGGAGATAGGGAGTAATATTCCTTCATACCTGCATAACACTCCTTAAATGCTCTAGCGCACAGCGCTATGTTAGCGTTTAGCTTAGCTCCAATCATTCCTTATGGTACGTTCACACCAGATGCACAGCTTAATTTGTGTCAATCGCGTCGCAGGATGTCTAATCGTGTCTTTGCATTGACTTAACATGTAAATCACTCGTGCATAACACTTCATTCGCATAAGAAGGCAGCATTAGGATCCAAACAGGGATGAAAAACCACTGAGCACTTTTAACTTTTTACCTATTTAAAGATGGATACATGACAAGTTACACAAGTAAGTATGATGACATAAAATAAAACATTGCTAGTTTTTAAGTGGATAAAAAAGATAACTATAATGTATGGTGGAAAAGCACTTCGCAGCACTTCGACCTCGGCGCAGTAATATCATCACTCCTGAAAACTGACTGTATTGACTTGAAGAGAGAGAGAGAGAGAGGGAGAGGAGGAGTTTTCAGGAGCGATGATATTACTGCACCAAGTTTGAAGTGCTGCGAAGTGTGAAAAAAACCCTATGTTTTAAGTGTTTTGGTCATCCTTGTTTGGATCTAAAGGAATGAATGGATCTAAGCTAAGTGCTAACATAGTGATTAAGTGCACTCACTAAGATGGGAGACATATGTATCAACTCCTCTAAGTTAAGGGAAGAACATAGTGGAATATGAACAGTGACGCTTTCCATTAAATTTCAAAGAATAGCAGAGTTCATACCACAACTATTGTGATAACGACACAAAAGAACGATATTGCATGTCAAAACTGCAATGCAGGGTTATATTATAATAAAACAGTAGCGTTCTTTAGTGCAGATGCTATATTTCTTTCCTCAAATAAGAAACAATAGCAGATGCAGTACGACAAGCAACAGCGCATTATAACAATATTAATATACTCACTTTCAGAATTAGAACCAATCAGAATCCATCTTACTTTAATAAAGCGAGCAAACATTTGAACTATACAAAAAAATTTGTAACAAATATTTGCTAATATAGATATTGTTATTGTTCTTGAACACACACTCACGTAACTCAAAGTAATAGCAGATGTTTTCCTGTCTTAAGTTGTGCAAAGCTCTTATTTAAATCAGCAGGCCAAGCTTTAGCAAACATCACTAAAAATACCAACATGCCTAATGACATGGTGGTCGCTCGGTGTTGGTGATGTCCTGATCTTGATGAGATGGTTTTGCTGATGATCAATCAGAAGTCCACGCAATGTTCAGGTAAATGGCATTCATCCGTGTTTGGATAAACATTGTCCTGTGCGCTCACAGACTCTCACCGCAGCAGATTTCCGGGTAATTACAGGGCGAGATGCAGAACAGGGCAGTCTAATTATCACATAGATTCATCCTTCAGCAAGCGGGACAGACCGTATCTGCTGAAATGTCAGAGGAGGCGGTGCTGATTGTCACAGTCTCTGATTAAACGGAAAGCAGCGATTCATTGTGACATGATGAGTTTGTCACATTTAACTTCCTCTCACCTTCACCTTCGTTTCTGAAGAGGCTCTCTGTGGCTTTTGCTTGTCAGCGTGACATGAAGAGCTTCTGCCGGGTGTCTTGTCACAGATTCATACACCCTTAGAGAAGTTCTGTGGGTTTTTGCAGGCTTGGTTCATCCTGTAATGAGAATTTTGACATTTCAAACCGGTGTGAATTTTTTTTCTTATTTCTGGAGAACACAAGAGGTAGAAATTTCTTTCCAGTGCAATAAAAACCTAGACATAGTCGACTATAGCTGACTATTGTTTAGTAGTTTTTATTTTTAAACGGGTGTGGTGGTTTTAAATTATGAGCAAATGAACCAAAATTTGTATAAAAACAAATAGTCTAACCGTAATTTTATGAAGCTGCAAGAATAATCTTTGTGCACAAAGAAACAAAAATAACGATTTCATTCAACAATTTTTATTCGATCACTCAGATTTGATCAAAAATATATTAATTTGGGTTTTGAAGATGAACAAAGGTTGACTAATTAGTGACAGAATTTAAATTTTTGGGTGAACCATCCATTAACCAACAACATTACCAAAGACCATTATATTTGTTACAAAATTTATAAATCTTTGTAAACCTTAGTTATGAAAATACAACAGTTCAGGGTTAGTTCATGTTAGCTTCATTGAATAATATTATCAGATACAACGTTAATAATGTATTAGTACATTATTACATTAAAAATATGATTAATAAATGGTTTAGTAAGTATTTTCATAGTTAGATTTATTATAAAGTAGTAACAAAATCGCTAAAAATAAACATGAAATATAAAATATAAAAATATAAAAACTACTAAAATAGTAGCAGTAATTTTTTAAATAAATGTAATAAATTAATTTTGAAGGTTGATATTTTTAGCAATTTGTTTACAGCTTTTCGGTAATTTAAAGTAGTGACAAAATAGCTAAAAAAAAGTATATACAAAAATAAAATCCAATTCAAAATATGAATAATCACTAAAATAATAAATGAATTTGTTATTAAACATTTTAATTTTTTAATTTAATTTAGATTTTTTTCCAGTTATTGTTTTAATTAAGAACAACACCTTTCAATAAGTGCACGAATAAATGAGTGAATGAATGATTTTAATTGAATATGAACTTAAATTAAGGTTTGTTCCTAGTGTCAGGCTATCATATAAGTTGAATGTGGAGCACCAGTCATATGAGCCAGTTTTATGGTTCATTTATGGTGTTGATTCTCCACAGCTTCAGTTCTCATTTACTTTCATGGTACGGAGGAGTGTAAACATTCGGCCTAACTTCGGTTTTAGACAGAAGAACAAACATTATATGCGTCTGGAATAACATTAAGGTGAGTAAATGATGACCTGTCAGACTATTTCTTGAACTTGTGCTTGAATTTGCCTTTGGCTAGGGTCATTTGTCTCCTCTGTCAGGCTAAACACAACTAACCCATAATCTTCTGGAGGTCTGAAAAAAACATGCTTAGTACTAAACATGCCTGTAACCACATTTATCTGAAACAACATCCATTTAGAAGTGAAAGTCAGATTTATTGAAAGTGTGAAATGTTTCATTGTACAGTATTGCATAACCTCGTGTTGCCCTTTGTTGTACAATCTTGAGTTTAGCAAAAGAGGAAATTTGAAGCAATGGAGCATCACGTCTCAAACGCTTTCTGCCTATAGAGACTGCTTTTTGCCTATAATAATTGCATAAAGTAATACAGCATTGTTATCATAGATTATCAAATAAATAAAATGTCATCAAGGCTGTGTCTGTAATATTAAACCTTGATGTATCATCTAGACACTTATTTTGCCAGTAAAAAACCACCCCACAAAATAAATAAATACTGTCTAGAGGGAGTAAGTGAAATATATTTATATATTCAAATTGTTATTAATATTTTTGTGTGTGCATCTATATATATGTATATATTTGTGTATGTGTAAACGTGTGAAATATATGCAGCTGAACTAATGTTTAGCTGTTTTGAGTAAAATATTATGCATATAAATGTGTGCAATACTAATATACAGTACATTATTATAATATATATCTGTATGTTTGTTTAATGATTATACTTGTTTGAAGTAAAACAGGAAGTAAGTATTTTTTTTCTTTCCTGTTATGACATTATTAGTGTGTGTGTCACAATGACCTCATTATAAGAAGGATTATGTGTGCGAGAACATTGTCACTTCTGAGCCTGTGACAGTGGACTGACTTACTTAAGGTATGAAATCATTCTGCCTAGTTTTTTTGTTTGTTTTGTTCATGACTGTAGTATGCCATTCCTTACCAGTTGGTACATGTTGCTTTGGGAGTTTATTTAACTGAAATAATTGTATAAGGCTAGCACAAGATTTTTTTTTTTTAATGTTCAAAGGTATGTTAACTCATATTTAGAGTAAGAGTTCACTTTGGGTCTAAAGGAAAACACCTGTAAAAAAGCCCCTAGTACCTGACAGATCATAAAAACCAATATGAACTTCCAGATTAAAGTGATCCAGTTAGATTTTGAGAAGTCTAGAAATGAGCTGATTAAATAATTAATAATTTTAGAATGATTTTGTTGGGGAGTGTGTCTTCAAAATAATAATAATTTTTCTAAATGCAAACCATCACTGTACAAAATTTGCTGTAGTTATGCAGCTGTTTGCCAGTAACTTACTGTAAATTAAAATTTATATTATTTACTGGCAACAGTTTGTTCAAAGTTAAATGAACATTAAACATTAACAAGTCTTTGTTTTTACAGAATAAAACTACAAAAAAACAAACAGCTGCCAGTAATACTGTAATTTCTACAGCAAATCTTTTACAGTGATCCTTTAATTTCTTTAATAAAGTGTTCTGCAGAATCATTTATAAGAAATATATTTATCTCAAGCTTTCAAGATATATTTCCTGTGCTGCGTTACCTAGTTAGAATTTGACCCCTCACCCAGACATACTGCATTCTGAATATGTGTCATACTGAATGTGTGTGGTTTTGTCCAACTCATATATTTTATTGGCATTGACCTAATTAAAACATTTTGTTGGTCACATTTACAGCAAAAGAAAACCAAAAAATGGATATCTTCAAAAACTGTATTTTACCGCAATCTAGATTCGTCTTATAACATCTCCTGCAAACCAGTGCAACATGTGTTGTCACTTGTCAGTCAGCTCTCAAATTGCTACAGTACACTAATTTGTGTAAGAATGCAATTTTGTGCATTTTAATAGAAAATATAAATCGTCACACACAATCCCGTAATAGCTTTGTTCGTCCACGGAACTCAATTTGTGAAATTTAGGATGAAAACCGGGAGGCTAGTGACTGTCCAATTGACTGCCAAACAATTATTACTGTCAAGATGCAGAAAAGTATGAAAGGTATTGTCTGAACGCTCCATCCACCATCAGTGGTTCAACCATAATATTATGAAGCTACAAGAATACTTATTGTTTCGGAAAGAAAACAAAAATAATGAATTTATTTAACGATTCGGCACTGTGAAGTCTCTGTAGCACCATTTAGTACATGCGATGGAAAGATACGTCTTTTACGTGTATTTGCATTCGATTTGTACAAACGGCATATCTTTCCATTGCGTTTAACACAGAACGAGCGTCCTCTAGATCAGTGGTTTTCAATCCTGTTCTTTGGGACCCACTGCTCTGCACATTTTGCATGTCTCCCTTATCTGACATACTGATTTGAGTTCATGGAGCTCTTTCTCAATGAGCTGATGACCTGAATCAGGTGTTTAAATTAGGGAGACATACAAAATGTGCAGAGATGTGGGTCCCCAGGAACAAGTTTGAAAACCACTGCTCTAGATGAAGTACAAAAT
>JAUMHI010000058.1:19987830-20006847 GCA_032359435.1 Enteromius unitaeniatus | reverse complement strand
CGTCTGAAGATTGCTAGAGAGCATCTGGATGATCCAGAAGAGGACTGGGAGAATGTCATATGATCAGATGAAACCAAGATTGAACTTTTTGGTAAAAACTCAACTTGTTGTGTTTAGAGGAGAAAGAATGCTGAGTTGCATCCAAAGAACACCAGACCTGCTGTGAAGCATGGGGTGGGGCATCATGCTTTGGGCTGTTTTTTTCTGCAAAGGGACCAGGACGACTGATCCATGTACCGTACACGAAATAATTAATGGGGCCATGTATCGTGAGATTTTGAGTGAACATCTCCTTCCCTCAGCAAGGGCATTGAAGATGAAACATGGCTGGGTCTTTCAGCAGGACAGTGATCCCACACACACCAACCGAGCAACAAAGGAGTGCCTTAGCCAGTCTCCAGATCTCAACCCCATAGAAAATCTTTGGAGGGAGTTGAAAGTCCATGTTGTCCAGCGACAGCCCCGAAACATTACTGCTCTAGAGGAGATCTGCATGGAGGACTGGACCAAAATACCAGCAGCAGTGTGTGAACACCTTGTGAAGACTTACAGAAAACCTTTGACCTCTGTCATTGCCAACAAAGAGTATATAACATATTTTGTTATTGACCAAACACTTATTTTCCACCCTACTTTGCTAATTAATTTTTACAAATCCTACAGTGTGATTTTCTGTGTTTTTTCTTCTTATTTTGTCTCTCATAGTTGAGGTATAGCTATTATGAAAATTACTGGCCTCTCTGGTGGCTGACTAAATACTTTTTTGCCCCTCTGTACACCCACACACACACTGACCTGACGGTAACTAGTCTTGCGGAAATGCTGGGTGGTTTGCTGAGTCGGCTGAATGCAGAAATCAGATTAGCATCAGGTCCATTCAGGAAGTTTCAGCTCAGTATTTTAGCGCTGTCATTTCACTTCTCTTTTCGAGTCAGTCCGGATTATTCCAGGCATCAGTGTTAGTGTTAAAACAGAGAACTAAATGCAAATTAGTGGCTTTTTTTTCTGATGGTGGTCTCTTTGAGGTTCAGCCTTCCTGTCTGTGAACATAGTTATGGTATTCTGTCAATATTTTCTTTTTGACCGGTGGGAAAATGTATTACACGTATATTACATGTATACACACCAGACACATACTGCTTTTTACTCTTTCTAACCAATGAGGATGTCTGGTGATGTTTTAAGATCAGGATTTCACAAACTTGGTTTTGACCACTGAACCCTTTTGAACCTTTTGATTTTAAAGTACATTTTTTAGTAATTTAACAACACATTTGCATGTCTACGTTTGTCTGATATTAAGTACTTGTCACATGATGGGCCGGTAAACAAATATATAATTATTATCATTATTATTAAATGTAACAATTTATTATATGGAACATTAACAATCCAAATAAGGATTGATTTCTTTTAAAATGATTATCAATATTAATTTTATTAATTAATTTCTTTATAAGTTCATTTTAATTAAATATTACACATGAATATTAAATAAATGATATAATAGTATATGGATTAACCATCCAAATGAAGTGGTTTATTATGAGTGCTTTCATTTTAAAGTGGTTTATTATTATTTATTAATAATTTTATTTTAATTTTAATTTTAATAAATATTTACATTTATTTTTTAATTTAAGTGAATTATTGTGTTACACATATATAATCATTAAATTAAATATAGATATTAAATTAATAATTAAGAAAGTGTTTTATCTGTTTTTATTAAAAAATTATTTATTATTATATATCATTCATTATTATCATTTTAAATACTTATGTGTATATAATTATTAACTTATTTCTTAACTTATTATTTCATTATTTCATCAACTCAAGTTTGGGAAATCCTAGATTTGCCTTACTTTTTAACGTAAAGTTATTTTTTCTGAGTACATCTTGTTTGGTGATAAGTTCTTAATTCTACACAAGTCACATGTTCAGCCAAGTTTAGGTGTTTGGCCTTGAACACAAACTTTAGAAAACCACAAACAGCACAACATGTAAAATGTCACAGAATCAGGTCTGTTTTGTCTAATGAGCCATTCCCCGGATATTTTAGTCAAAGAAATGCAACGAAGAAATGCCAAAGTCGTTTTCTTCCTACAAATGAAATGTGGATGTAAATATGGCATATATATTATTAAAAGCAAGATGGATGGTGTCACTGTTCAACAAACATGTTTCTGCAGAGAAAACATCATGAGTGGGATATAAAATATACATGATGTCATAATTTTGTTTAGTACAAGTTAATTGCAATATAAAGGTCGACTTTTAAACTGGACTTTTAAACCATAAAGTCTGACTGAAAGCTGCATTCACTCAAGCTTTTGAATAAAGCTCATAAAATGCATCCTGACAAATATTCTGAATTAAATGTTGTGATCATTAAAAGGTGAAAGCTTTTGAACATAATTGGATAATTTTATGCTCATGCAATACTATTCCCCGCTGCGGCTTGCAAGACAAATAAAGATGATATCAAAGGATGTGAAAAATACAGATTTTTCCACAACCCTGAAAAAAAAAAAAAAGCCACAACCCTGCACTTTGAGCAAGAGATAAAAAAAGAAAGGGGGAATTCTCTTTCAAAGAATCATTTGCTGAAATAACATTCCATAAACCAGATGAAGTGTCATTATTGCAAAATTGCAAAATACTTTAACTTTAAGTCTGTCATTGGTTGACTGATGCCTAGAAGATGCAAACAGCTCTTAAAGTCTACTAATGGTGTATAAACGACACAAGTCACATTTAAAGAAATATAGAAACAGTCTACATTTATTCCAAACCTGTATGACCTTTTTCTCTTCTGCAGGAAGACATGGAATGACAGGTTTAGCAGAATCTCTGACATTGCACACAATGAAAGATGATGGGACAAAAAAGTACCATAAGATGATTGATCTGTGAATAATGCTTAAAGATTTCAGTCTATTCAAAGTCATCGTATGACTATCAAAAGATCTGAAATTTAAAGCTCACTATTCTTTAAGGTGGTTTTAGGCAATTTGTTGGAGGGTGGCAGCCTTGATTCACTTTCATTATTAAAAAAAAATTCAATGACTTCAACTTAAAAACTTCAGTTCAGTTGCTTCCTTAAATGTTTAAGCACCTTACAGGCCTGTGTCTTGAGAGAGAGAGAGAAACCTAATGCACAGACTTGTTAAAACTTGATTTTTGCGTTGGTCTGAATGAAAATGCAAATTCATTCTTTGCCACTAGTTGCCAGCATAGAAGTTCACAAGTTGCAGTCAAATGTTAAAAAAGATTAAATTTATCATTTAGTCTGCCAAGGAGTGCGAAAATACACAACTTCTAGAAGATATAGAAGAGAGCACTGCGACACTTGCATTTTCCAGTCACTGGCCAGAATTCAAACCTTTGAGGTGTTTTTCTGCTGATTGAAAGACAACACAAGACCTCTTCACCATGAATGGTTACATTTTTTTTTTTGAAGTGCTTGAGCAAAACAGACACTACTTTGTATTGTATTTCATTCGGCAAATATAAATATTCTTAAACCAAGTTAAAGCATCAAATGCAATCACTACTTTATTTAGCTTAATATAGTCTGTTCGGGTCTTCACCGCCGCGGAGTAACACATACCTGCGTGAATCGCCACAGACGTAAACTTAGAGAAGTAGTTCCGGTTAGAATGTTCTTGCAGCTCTGTTTATTAAACGCTAGAGCACCAAAAGTTACATGTTGCTGCTTTAAAATTTGTTAAAGTTGAGTTAAAGTAATGCAAAAGTAGATTTTTTTAATTACTTTCATTGTTATACCATCAATATTAGTTTATTTGGTTACTCTATTTTAACAGTCCTCTTTATACATTGTTCTAACTATAAGTAGCTTTGTAGGTACATACCAACTAATTTTTATTAATTTGCAACTCTATTTGTACTAACTCGGAGTAGACTGTTAGGGCAGGTTTAGGGTTAGTAGAGTAATTTGAGATATAAGCTGCTAAGTTTCTCAAAGGCAGTATGACATGGACCCATTAAAATAAAGTGTTAGAAGATATTAAGCAGACAGTCTACTAAAATCTTTGACAACTGCTAGTTGACATGTTACTTACTGTTACAAGAATGTCTAAAGTGGACTAATGAAATAAAGTGCTACCTTTTATTTTATTATAATTTTGTCTCCCACAGAAGAAAGTCATGAAACTGAAAGCATGAAAAAATAATGAATCATGCTGTGTGTGGTTAACTAGCATGTCTTTGTGAGACGTGCATCTTGAACCCAGAGTCATGTCCAAACCGCAGAGACTTTAAATAACCCAGATCAGCAACACACTGAAGAAAACACAGCGACTCACAGCAGAGTTATGTTAAAAACAAAATTTGCTTTATTTTTCTCCTTTCGTTTCAATTCTTGACTTTTTTTCTCCTTTTTTGTGGATTAAAAAATTTACACACACCTAAAAACAAAGGACAGGGAGAACTGTAAAACAAATGACGTTCAAAGAAAGTTACATCACAGCACAGAATGCGTCGTTGTGGAAGACAACGTTCTGTTATTTTCCGCTGACTTTCAGTTGCGTCATTGATTTCTCGAAGACAGTTATAAGGGGAATCAAATCCATTTGTCTGAAACAGAATCACGACCCATCATGCCTGCCGTAAGAAGGCCGGAGAATGTACAGACACACACACACACACACACACACACTCTCACACACACACACCTACACACACACAATATTATATTACAGATACTGAGGTGGAGGTCTGGAGGATGCTCGGATCGGGGCGATTTTGTCTGAAAAGGCACAAAGTCCTTCAGAAAGCAGCCCAAAGTGACGTCCCGGTCTGCTCAGAAACAGCATGTGTTGTTGACATTGGGCAAGAGTCGGAATAAAGCTCTTATTGAAATGCACCGCAGTGGCTTCATCACCCGCTGCTTACCAAGGAACTGGCCCTCTTATGTCTTCTTAATGTCTGTGTGCTGTTCTGACAACTTAATTAGTCCTAATTATGCACATTAGTAATTAGTGAATTCTTATTCAAACGTGCAAATGATTGACAGAAAACCATCTGTTTCTTGCAAATCCCTCTGATGAAATTACTATAAACTTAGAACACCAACGTCTGTCTATCTATCTATCTATCTATCATGCATTATATAGTGGTGCATGCATCATAACTTCACTCAAAGAGTAGGCCATAATTTGTGCATCTTTGTGCATTTGAATTGCACAGTTTAACATAAACAAACTATTTAACTTAAAATGTTAATTTTAATTTAGTAGGTGTATATATATACTAAATTTTACTACAGTACACTTTTTATATTTGTATTTTACATTTTTTATAAGCTCATTTTTTACTTTCCTTTTCTAATGTAATTTTATTTTAGTTTAAATTTATTTTAAGTAACAAAAATGCTAAATTTTTGGAAAAAAATGGATTAAGTTGGTTAGAATTGTTTGTTAAATGTCATCCCTTAAAGAGCATGAATATGGTTAAAATGTGACTATAGCTATAGGGACAAGCAATATTATATTAGTTCACATGTATTAAATAAATTATATTTATTATTGATCAAAATATATGCAATTCAAATACATAAATCTCAAATTTGGTCCTACATATTGCTTGTGTGTCTTTAGTCTGATTGTGGGTCTTTTGACTCAAACCCCTCTCTATAAAGCTATTTTTAAAAACGAACATGTTTCATAGCTAGAGTTCAAAACGCACAAAATCATACAAAATGCTGAAAACCAGCAAGATGCCACACTCAAACAGACAAATATGCCGTCTTCAGAAAGCAGTGTCTGCAGCAAGACACACAACATTCTCTGCGGTCATTTTTCTCATTCACGGTGAGGCAATGTTGATGAGAAAATGAAGTAAACTGTTGACGTTTATAGTTAAGTACCTCAATAACACCAAACATGCACGTCTGCACGTCTGCACAACAACCATCTTGTGACATTAGTGATACACAGTACCGATAACAAGCTTATATTCTCACAATTTATACTATTTTCATACAGTTTCTGAATACTAATAGTTGGACTGTCTGCTGGTCTACCATCTACTTCTACATGCAAACTGTCTCGAGAGGTTGTCTGCAGATACACAGTATCAATAGACACTGACATTCAGTTTTTAAAAGCTCTGTACAAATTTTAGTTATTAATGTAAAACAGGCTAATGCAACTCAAACAGAAACACATGCAAAACTCAAAGCAACTGTTTAAACCGGCCTAAAGAGGCTGGTTTCTACATGTCAGACATGTTTAGAGAGGACATGAGAACTGGTAAACCACAGGTTCGACCAGCTTGGTCAGGTAGGTATACCAAATAAAGCAAGTATTTACCAGGAAAAATGCTTTTATATATATATATATATATATACTACAGAGAGCTACTTGTGCACTTTGTGAATTAAATAAATGTACATAAAAATACTTAAAGCAGTGATTTTGCACTGCCATCTAGTGGCCCACTGGAAGAAGCAGCTTTACTGTCTCAACTTTTACTGTTAATTAATGCTATGAAAAATGCTAATTAGTCAACACTGTGCAGTACTGGCATCTAATCTGGAATAAATCATGTGTTTTATTGGCAGACATGAGCAGCAATTGAAAAACATTCTGATTTTTACTGTTAAGTCGCTGAGTTTTGCATGAACGTACCTCCAAAGTCAAAGTAAACCCGCAAACAAAAGCACCATAACATCTTGTGCAATGATCTAGAACAAATCTGAAGGAGTTCCAGAGATAATCAAGCAAATATTTGAAGATGAACTGTTAAACTACTTCCATCTCGGTTTAATATGCAGAGACAACTAGAAGTAAGCCGTTAGAAAACACAGACAAGGGAAGTGTTTGGGAACTGGACAGAAAATGCATTTAGAAGCAGGGTTTGTTGGGCAGAGTTTTATTTAAGTTTGGGATTTATTTAAAATATTTTTCACAGCTAGTTTCGTGTTAGACAGACACTGCATTTTTATGTGCCTTGATGTTTTCTGCTTTGACTGCTTATGAAGAACATTTTCTAGCTTTCTGACAAAGCCAAGGTCTTGTATCTGCCACAAAATATAAGAGAATATAAAAGCTGTATCTTATATTATATATATATATATATATATATATATATATAGTGTGTTTTTTCTTCGATATAAACTCACAATTTTAATTTTATAATTTTAATTTTAATTTTAAAATTTATAATTTATTTAATGGCAGAGAAAAACCCCAAAATTATAAAATATAAACTTGCAATTGTGAAGAAAAAAAGAACAAACATTAAAACCGGTTTTTCTGAGCTATAAAATTATAATTATGAAATGTAAGGTGAGAATCTTGAGATATGAATTTTTTAATTCCAAGATGTAAATGTAGTATTTTGAGAAAGAAAATTATTTTTTCTCTCATAATTTCAAGATATAAACTCAAAATTGTGGAATTCTGAGAAAAAGTCAGAAATGTGAGAGATAACTTTGCATTTCTGATAAGAGAAGTCAAAACTGTCAGATATAAACTTGCAATTTCCTTTTTATTTTTTTAATCTGTGGTACACAAAACGTGTGAGAAATAAACTGAGAATTGCAAGATACAAACTCTGAGATTTATACTTAAAATCAAAAAATAAAATAAATATAGACTCAAAGTTTTGAGATGCAAAATTCTGAGAAAAAAATAATTCAGAGCTTATTTCTCACAATTCTGAATTTGAGATAAAAAGTTTTTTGTTTTTTTTTACATTTTGTGGCAGAAACAGACTTCCTTATCTGGCACTAAGATCACAGGAACCTTTCAGTCAGCCCCTGTCCGACACCAGACCTCTATCTCAGTCCCCTCTGAATGAGAATCAGGTCAGCGCGGGAATCACGAGGGGACATGATCCCGACACCAGCAGCGCTCCACCACAATAATCACACATCCATAGAAACTCCACCCAAAACAGACATTTACATGCGTTATACCCACACCGAGAATTGCAACAACATTTCATACTTTTTTTTCTTTTGTTTACTTATATTTGAGGAGAATACATATACACAGAGATGATCGGCGGACTTCGAGGGCAATGCTAACATGAGTTTGATAAGAAAAACGTGAAGCAGACGAAAGCGGACTGACAGCAGGATAAAAAGCTCTAGAGATGAGGAAAAATCTGAAAAATCACCTGCTTTTGTGCTTGAAATCAAACCTTATATAGAGACTGAAAAAGTATTTAGACACTTAAATGTCATTGTGTAAAAACAGTAGATTTCTCACTTTTCTAAAAGCCATTTTTGCAAGGTCAAAATATTTTTTTAGCAGATTTTTTTGCTTTTTTGTACCAGGGAACTAAAACAATAATAAAAAACATTACCAGAAATAAAATAAACATTAAATAATGTTAGTAATAAAACTTTTTTTTTTTTAATATATGATAAAACAACTAAACCCAAATATATATATATATATATATATATATGTTCATAAAAAATATAAAATAAAAAGTAATTTAAAATATTAATAAAAACATTAATAATATCAGAAAGTGTCAAACGATTAATCACATCTAAAATAAAAGTTTTTGTTTATATATGCGTGTGTTCTTTAGATATTTATTAGGCTATGTACATATAAATACACACACATACAGTATATATTTTGAAAATGTTTACATGTATTTACATTAATATATTCATATAAATGTTATCATATATAAATATATTTAATATATAAACTTAACATTTTCTTAAATATATACATGCATGCATGTGGGTGTATTTATATATACATAATAAATATACACAGCACACACACATATATATTAAGTAAACAAAAAACGTTTATTTTGAATGCGATTAATGGCGATTAATTGCTTGGCAGCGCTACAGTTCAAATATTCTTCAATGTTAATTTCCAACACTATGTCTATTGTTTTTATAATGTCTAATGTAAATTTAATCAGATATTCTTAAGTGTCATTTAAGCATCCAAATACTTTTTTGTGGCCTCTGCGTAGCCTACTTAATAAGCAGTATCTTTCATCTGTGCACTGCGTACGAAGTGCACGGTCTTCAGCATTCATTAATAACAGCATAGTGGCCCTCAGACTTTAAATTGGACTTTAAATAGGTTTGGGCTTTATTCCGGGGGTTATTGCTGGCTGGAATGCAATAATGAAGCACATTTTCAGGGAGAACATTATCGTATTAGAGTATATACAGCATTAACATTGCAAACTGAACGGTCAGCGCTCATGCAGGGTCATTGTGAACGGTTGCATAAAGCAGTGCAGCGGCCGCAGCGCGTTAAGTCGCGCGCCGCTGCTTTACGTCAAAGCCTCTTCGCCGTGTGCTCTTAAGTGGCGGTTAATTAGCCTGCAGGGGATCGGACTCGAGACTCAAAGGCACAGCTGTCCTTGAAGAGGATCCTGTCAGTGCCTGGACTGAGCTTGATTTATGAGCTCTGCCGCTCACCAGATGGGGGACGGAGAGAATACGACGCTCCGCTTGCTTAGCGAGTCACAGTCGCTGACTAATTACATCTTTATCTCCCGCTAATCTGATTCTGAACGGGAAAAAAAGAGGCGCGCGCAGAACTTAGTAGCCTACTGCGTTCCATTCAGCTCGGACTGTTGGGTTTTCCTACTCCCTGCTTGGAAAAGTACAATCCAACGCGACGTGCAATTTGGAAATTCAGACCCAGATGTACAGGATAAATAAAATTCACTGTGTTTAAAAAAATTGACATAGATGACATAAGGACAAAAATAAGAAGCTTTGCACATGACATGCGAACAATAAATGAAATGTTTACCCTTGTTTTAGTTAAATAGCACCCACAAACTAACTCGCTCCTATGACTTAATGGCACAATATGCACATTTTTGCCACTAGAGGTCGCATTTTCAAAAAACAATAACAGAGGCGAATGTCGATGACGGAGCGTGGAACGTTGGGAGATGTCGTTTTCACAAATCATGTTCACGGATGAAAAGCTCTTTTATATCTGTTTAACCACCTGTACACAACAGGACTGGGCGATATTTATCGAGCGATAAATTATGCACGTCTCGTTATTAAAGCTGGTTCTTTGATTAGCGGTAAATCTCAATCAGCTGTTTTCGAATGGAGTGCTAGTTAAAGCACAGAGCCGTAGGTCACTAGCCATGTATGTTGCCGCAGTATTCATAGGCAGAAACCGAGGATAGCGCAAATATTGCGTCATGGATGGGCGACAATGAACAGGGACGGTTCATTATACAAATCTGGAATTTCTTTGAATTTACAAATCCTACAGAACTTTTGAGATAACGTAAGCACACAACTACATGAAATATATAACGCCGTGCAAGTGGTTTTTGGATAATTTATTACAAAAATCCTACATATTGTGCCTTTAATTCACTCCAGGTTTTATTAAAGTCTGCTTAAAATGGAGTATTTTATTTTGTAATCCTATTTTTGTGGTGAACAATTTATCAACTGCAAGTCAATCCACGAAAAAAAAAGTTTGCCTTTGTAATACTGAATCTAAATTTGCAAATGGTCCTCCCTTCTAAAATGACATCAGTTTGATAGCTTGAGCATGAGCGTGACATCATTAACCACGCCTCTCCACGCAGCTACATCCAATCAATTTGAAGTAGAAAAAAAAACAAGCCACGCCCTCTGGTTGCTCTCGGAAGTATGTCACAATACGGAAGTAAAATATAACAAATTAGTACGACATGGCCACGATTTGTTAAAATGAGAAATGACGGCCCATTATAGCTATATTATATTATCCAAATTGATGAAACAAATTAGTACGACTTGGCAATGTTTTACTAATACGAGGGAAATTAATTAGTCATAGAAACAAATTCGTAATTGGTGGCCATATGTTTTTCTTTTGCATGTCATTTGCAGGGCTCTGTACAAAATGTTAAGAAAATATGCACCGAACATGCTTCTGTCTGTTAACCGCACACCTACAGAACTAATGCTAGCATTGCATAGCATCGCAATTTGGTTGCGAGAAGACTGCTGACAAAACCCCCTGTAAACTGCCATGTTCTTACCTTTTATGTCATTTTCCAAACATAATATGTGCAGTAAATGCATACTTTTTTGATTCAACTTAATATCACAGGAATATCCAACAACAGTCTCTGAATGGAACGCAGCATCACACAAACACGACCGTATGTAACTGCAGGACACTGAGGGTTTTGGTTATGCCATTGAGGCAGACATGAGCATTACATCATTACTGCAGAATATATCATACATTACAGTCATCAACAGCATGAAAAAAAAAATACAGTACACATTTGAAATGATATCAGGACGCCTACACGCTAGAGTTTACAATGCAAATGCACTGAGCTCAATGTAGATGGCGCATGATAAAGACGGTGGACAAATGCAACGGTTTGAAAGAAGCAACACTGCACTTCGTACTCTATATTTGTTCAATTTGTGATTCTACGGCCATTTTCACATGCTCAAAACAGATCTGCCTAGCGTGTAAGCGCCCTCACATTTCACTGATTGCTCTCTTTTACGGACGAGTTGAAATTACTTCCCTTTTAAAAAAGTTAATTATGGTAAAACAGAGCACGATACTTCAAAAAGTTTTTTTTTTTCTTTTTTTGCCGTTCGATGAATTAAGTGATTTTTAGTACAAAATATTTTCACACACATGGCTTGCGATCAGCTCTGACGTTTTTTTTTTTTTTTCTCACATGGAATTACTATCATATTTATTCAAATACTTATTAACATTGTCATCATTATCATCATCATTATCATCATTATAATCATTATTAACACCAAAAAAGTAATAGCAGTTAACCTTGCAGATTAAAATGTACACAGTGCAGGGGGTTAAAACGGGGTCGGTGCAGGAAGTGAGGTCACAAGAGGGACATTTCTAACCGGTACATGCTATCCACAAGCAACAAGAAGTCAATGAACCATTTCAGGCCAGGAGATGCCAGAAACTTCTGCTGCCTTCAAGTCTTTGTGGAAAGTTCCTACTTACGAGTTGCAACGACACTTTTGAATAATTCTGAAAAGCACTCTGCACTCATATGAGTTGCAATGATCCATTAAAATAATAATAAAAAATTGCACTCTTTTGCAATGATGTAGACAAATAATATGGGAAATTTGCACTCTTACCAATGAGTTGCAATTACACATTCAAACTATTTGGAAAAGTTGCACTCTTGTTTATGAGTTGCAATGATGCAGTGAAATGATACAAAAAAGTAGCACTTTTAATTTGCAGTAATGCATTTAAATAATTTGGAAAAGTTGCACTCATATGAGTCGCAATGATGCATTCAAAATAATACTGAAAAACTGCAGTCTTACTAATGAGTTGCAATTATGAGTTTAAACTGGAATAGTTTCACTCAAGAGTTGCAATGCATTCAAATAGTTTGGAAAAGCTGCACTACTTTAGACTTTTCTAAACCACATTTGCACATGAACAACGAGTTTTAGCGGACGAGTGACGTCTACAGCTGCGGTTTATTTTATTAACCAACATTCGACAACCAAAAAGTGTCCAAATACTTTAATTTCCAACACTACATCTATTTTTTTTTAAAACTTTGCCAAAAGCAATTTAAAAGCACTTTCCGTCAAACACAAAAAAACTATTCTGAACGCGTACAAACTGAATCTCTTACGTTCACTACCAATGATTCCCGACTAATATTTTAGCTGTAAATCTCATAAATACGACCATTCCATCGTGACTTAAAGGCAGCAATATCCTCCGAGCCGAAACGGCTGAAACAGAGAGGCTGATGGGAAATGAAGTTTTTGCCGCTGGAATGAGGGGCCTCTACTGCATATATATATTTACACTGATTGTGAAGAACCGACGGACGATCTGAGTGATGGACAGACTGAGGACAATATGAGGGCTGGACGCGGGTCAAATGTTTGCTTTGGGTCGAGAGCCCAAACGAGGGGCTGAGATGACACGGCCCTCCTCTCTAGAAAGAAAACGTGGTTTGACATCATTCATAGTAGCTACGCACGTCAGAATGCACCACCGTTCAGCTCGGATCTCAGCGTGGGGATCCGACGACACGCTGGTGGACAGCTTCGACAGGGTCACCCGGACTTTACAAGCAGCATGTCCAGCACGCACATCAAGAGACACCCAACTGGCATTACACTTGTCGTTCACATCATTTGCATCACATTTCAGGTTTGGACGATAAAAAGTGACCGCCGTTGGCGACGGGAGGGAGGAGTGAAGCGGTGATATGCGACCGGGCGTGAATGAGAAGAGGAAGGAATGATCGAGTGATGTAGCAATGGCTCCTGGATTAATGCATAATTTCTTTTTGTTCACAGTGATGGGTTCGTATTTAAAGACTCCTTCCGCAGCGGGAAAGTTTTAGACCTTCATCAGAACAGAGATGGAGAGGCAGAACCACAGGCCGACTCCTGATAAACGACCGTTCAGAGACGCCGCTCCGCCGTACACGGCCCCGGGCCCTGGAAGAGAGAAGCAGACGTCAATAGGGAGAATGAGAGACATTTTAAATTGAATTCGTCACACTTCCAAAGCGACATTTTTTGAAAATGAATTTTGTGTTTCACTAGAAAATAAGTCAGATCACGCAAGGTAAATGGTGTTCATTTACTTTAGCCTAATTTAAAAGCATTTTGTAAGGCTTGATAAATCTGTATAGGCAGTATAAAACATAATGCAAATGTATTAACATATAAAATAAATTCAAATTCAAAGAACTTAAATAAAGTTAAAATACATTTTTAAATAATTGTTTTTATCATAAATTAAATAAAAGAAAATTATAAAGGAATAAAACTAAAATGCAACAAGTAGAATACAGTAAAATAGTAAAAAACAAAAAATGTTAAATAATTTGCTGTATCTCATGAAAATGTCACCCCAAAGGGAAAAAAAAAATATATATATATATATATAGTACATACGGCATATGCAATATGCAAATTATTACTAAAAAGTAGAGGATAATAACCATGAAAAAAATAAAAAACAAAACATGAGTATATTTTAGCAATAGCCAACAATACATTGTATGGGTCAAAATCATAGATTTTTCTTTTATGCCAAAAATCATTAGGATAGTACAGATGTTTTATGAAGATAGATATTTAGTAAATTTCCTACCGTAAATATATTAAAGCATAATTTTTGATTAGTAATATGCATTGCTAGGAACTTGTTTAGACAACTTTAAAGGTGATTTTCTCAATATTTTGATTTCTTTTTAGCCCCCTCAGATTGCAGATTTTCAAATCTCAAACAAAATACTGCCCTATTCTAACAAACCATACATCAATGGAAAGCTTATTTATTCAGCTTCCAGTTTATTTATAAATAATTTTATAATATATATATATATATATAGATATATAAATAGATTACCCAGGGTCACAAATGACAGGAGAAAATAACAGCATAGGTCTGGAATGACATGAGAGCGAACAGCAGGATTTCTGTTCCCAGTGAGTTATCCAAAGACTGACAGTGATGGGACAGATGTTTCTTCTCTCAAAGAATGAAGATAAAGGTTCCAGCACATCTGATGGGAAGGTGCGAGTCGAGGCCAGACGACAGCATGGCAGCGACATGAACAAGAGAAGATGCATGGAAGAGACGGCAGGTGACTCATCACGGGAAAACTGGCCCAGATAATAGGAGACGAACAGACTTACAATGGTAATGTGTGAGGGGACAAAACGGCAGGGATCACTCACCGAGGACAGAAATGTGAAGAATGAAGAGAGAGATGACTTCCAGAGATAACAGGACACAACAGAGCGGGAACAAATAAGAGGAGACATAATGGGCCGGAGAAGAGAAAATACAGGAGGAATCAAGGAGATGCAAGAAACTGCAGAATTTTAGAGCGGCTGGACAAGAGACAGACGAGATGGATGCATGCTGTATGCCACTTTCACTAACACTGCTTGTGCAAAGCCCTGCTGTTTATTGCTAATGAACTATAAAAGCATTATGTAAGCGATAATGTACAGCCAGCAACGAACAATTACAGCACTCTCTGGAATACTTCATTCTGATTGGTCAATAACGGCATTCAGTGGACAAACATTTTTATATAACGACACTAAACTGTGTAATTGTTCACCCGGCCAAACCTTGCCCATTATATCTGTGCTAGTTTAATGTCTCTCATAGCAATCTGCATACTCGTTTAATAAAATTATTACAATTCAAAATCAAAGATTGCAAATCTGTATTTAGCTGTCATCAATAACATTATTGATTAAAATCATTTTTAATAATTTTTTTTATTAAAACATAATTGTTTATAAATATTTAGGACTATGTGCATCAACTGTCACAAAGGTTTGTCATCAATTACAAATATTTAATACATGTACATTTTTAAATATATAACTGCTTAAAACATTTCTAAAGTAATATACTTTAAATAAACAAACATTTATAAAAAATGACTTAAACTTCTTTTAATTATAATTTAATAATAAAAAATAACTAATAAATGATTTTAGAATATTTATAAATGTTCTATAGTCTATGCCATGTTTGCAAGTTATCCCATTAACGCAATATATAAAATATTGTAAAATATAATGAAAGTATTATACTATTCAAAACTAATTTTGCTATGCAATGTTATTTTGTAATAACTCTTTTGATATTATTTTCTCTTAATTCTAAAATAATTCAATTAATTATTTTGTTAATATTTTGTTACATTAAACAATTATAGAGCACCATTTTCATAAATATAAGATATATACTTTAAATATAAAAATAACACTAAGCTTAAAAAAAAATATCACTTCAGGGCTCTAATCACACAGCCCTAGTTTTGAAAGAACAGGGGAGGTTTGAGAGTTTTGTTCATTGATTTATGCCAAAATAAGAAGCATCTGTGCACGGTGTGAAAGTGAAACGTGAGATGAAAGCTTTGCATAAGCACAAGCTCTCTCTGTGTTGTGCGGATCTATAAGCTCCATCACTCAATGTTTGGCTCCTTCCCATAAATCCCAGCTTTTCTGTGACCTGATCCTCCTCCTCCTCTCTGGGTTTTGCTTGCTAAGATCTCTTCAGCGAGAGCCCGGACTCTGAAGTTGGGCTGTTACAGTACAGTATTTGACTTTGTGCTGCTGCTCTTGTTTTTGTGCTAAACAGCTCCTTCAGAGGTTACTTATAGGGTCAGGAGGAGCGGGAACCTCAAATCGAGTAAGGCCGCCTGCTATAAAGAGAAACTCAAACATAATTTAACACCAGACACTAGAAATGCAGAAGTTTAAATGCTTAAAGGCAGATGTCTTTCAGAAGGTTCTTTCAGTAAGAAATGCATCAACAGAATAAAAAAATCTGTGCTTAATGTTTTATTTTACACAGCAATTAAGCAACTTAATATGTTTCTGGGAGATTTGTATGCTTGTAAACAAATGCATTTTTTTTTTTCTTCTATTATTTTGCTCATATTGAAATGCAATGCATTATATATATAATGTGTTTTATCAAGAGTGGCATTTACATATGTAGTACCTATAAGGCAATAAATCATTTTCACATATGTTCATTCTCTGGGTAGATTATTAGATGATGATTATAATATAAAGATTACAATATCCATATGTTACTAATATGTGATGATTTTGGTAAATAAATGGTATTTTATGCAGCAACAATATTTTCTATATATATTGTGCAACTTTATTAACACATATTAACATGTTAACATGTATAAATAAAGCTGTAAGTATGTATTTGTATATATATATATATATATATATATATATAAATAACGTTAATTTATTTAAATTGTTTTTATATTTTTAAAAATGTAAAAAAAACATAAATATTAATATTTAAGTCTTTATACGTTTTTGTAATATATGTATTATTTTAAATAAACAAACAAAAACATTATTCAGTAATGTGTGTTTATCAATAATTACAAAAGATTGTTTATAAGTTTTTAAATGTGCCATTTGTCACAAATCAATACAGGAAAAATATAATATATGAGAAATATTAATAAGTTCCTTTTTTGCCATGTATTGTAAAACTAATTATTTTTAAACTACTGTATAAGATTATCTGAAAATATATTTAACTTTAAAATGCAAGTAAAAACAAATAATATTTATAAATTTAATATATATACACATTACACCTGCATATGATTAGAGGACAGTAAATATGGCTGAGAAAATTTAAGGAGAAAGTAATAACGCATAAATACAACACAATATCTGAATGGAAATCAAACAGCACTACGTGAAATAGTAACGCTGATGATTTTCACAATGATTGCAGCAGATCTGACATACTCACCAGGCTAATAGGTTGTTTATGCTGTGTGTGGTTAATTTAGCTATAGATATATAGTGCAGTTTGATAACATTCATGGTTAAGTGTGTAGGAGCAAACAGGATCTAACTGCTACACGACACGAGTAAATGGCGGTGGTAAATTAGCCTCAGCAGAGAAAGAGGCTTAAATTAATGAAATATTCACAACCAGTTGTTTCATATGTTCATTTGCTAACTAGCAGCAGTTTCCTGTTGCCTGCAGAAAGCCTTCCTCTTTTTCAACAAACGCTCGCTTTCCCTGAAATCACCCGAACAATTCATTAAAAACATCATCTCCTGCTGCGCGAAACCACTTAAACCAGACCAGTGTGCTCTGATAATTGATGGCGTTCATCAAGTCTGCTTGGAAAACTAGATTAGTCCTCAAACAAAACCAGAAAACCACCTTGGGCTGGTTTAAATAAAATTATCTACAAAGACTTAAAACTCTAAACTTAAAAAAAAAAAAAACAATATAAAAAGAAAAACTGATTCAAAATATAATAATATTTACTATATTACTTAAAATTAAAAATGCACTAAAATAACAGAATATAAAAACTATATTTCAACTAGTTTCAGCAAAATTTCCCATTTAAATGTAGTTTAACTTTATAAAAAAAAAATCTTAAATAAAAAGTAATAAACACAGTACAACTCACAAAAATGCGCAAAATTATTAGAAATACTTTTTACATGTAAACGTTAAACTATTAATTACATATATATATATATATATATATATGGTAAAAAAATGCTTCAAATATTAAAAAATATAATAATATGGTATATTAATAATACAATATAATGTATTATTGCCTAATATACAAATAATTTTAATAAAAACTATAATAGTATCTCTACTCTCTCTACTAAAAACAGTTAAATACAAAACCAGCCAAAAATATGATGAAGTCATGCATATTTCATCCCTAAGTTTGAAAGAAATAATTCTCTTGCATTATGACATACATTTTATTACAAAAAGCGCACATTTACACACAAATAGACAATATCATAATGCTACCATTACTGTAACATAAAATCATAATAATAATAATAATCATGATATTTAGGTGTTAGTACGCTGCAAGTACTGTCTAAAATGTATGCTCATTTAAACAAATAGGAGTAATGAGAATAATGGGAGTTATGAAGAAAACTCAAAAGAAAAGCATTACAATGATGAGAACTTTGTGGGGGACGCATGCTTAACTGTTATGAACATAATGCACATGCAGGACAGAAATCTTAAAAGGCTTGATTTTCTATGCACAATATATTTTCTTCTGATCTTAGGGTGAAATGTTTTCATGAGATTCCTGCTTCACCAGTACAGCAAGCTCCTCCATTACTGCCGCTAGCGCTAGTGCATTAGACATATAGTCCCTCAGTCTACAAAGAAATATATAGTAATATATATTATTTAGAAATCACCAGTGAAAAAGCTGAAGTACAAGGAAACCTGTAGTGCTAATGTGATTTGTTATCGTGTCCTTGTTGTTTCCTTCAGCCCTGGATTTTTAAGAATCTCTGAGGTTTTTCTTCAATAAAACAGAGCTATGAGAGACCAACAATTTTCAGACATTCAGTAAATGCTCAAAGTGCATTTTCCACAACAGAACGTCTCGGTTACGTATTGTAACCCTCGTTCCCTGAAGAAGGGAACGGAGACGTCACGTCGAGACCGACGAATA
>JAUMHI010000058.1:19974851-19987730 GCA_032359435.1 Enteromius unitaeniatus | reverse complement strand
ATCAGCGTGTGCCAATGAAAATCATTGGCGTGTTTAGATACACGCAGAGTTTGTTTGGCATCTCGAAGCGAGATTCCCATTCGTCGGTCTCGACGTGACGTCGAAGTGACCGACTGAAAGGGAACATGTTTTATAGGAATCGTCTAAACTTGATACTAATGTTATGTATAGTGGACAACACTTTGAGTGCAGCCAATTTTAACAAACTCTCACCCCCAAAAATGAACTACATTTGACTCGAGCTGTGCAAGTCTGATCTCAATTCATTTGAAATTGTAAATGTTTGCTTCAGTACACATTTTCTATACTGAGAAAAAAGGCATTTCTGTCCTAGCTAACAGAGAACATTCTCACAACTTTGGCAAAATAAAGAACGAATGTAACATTAATAGAAAGTTCAAAGATGTAACCGTTACATTGTCACAAAGGAACATTTTTGATGATGTTTTTGAAAATAGGCTTATTTTCCAACTGTCCTAGAGTTTTAGTGTTTTCGAGTCCATTCAGCTGATCTCCGGGTCTGACAGTAATAGGGATGGACAATATGGCCTAAAAAATGTAGCACAATAATGTCTGGTATTTTTTGCGATAACGCAAGCAGAAGAAACATCTTTAAAAACCATTAAATATCTTATGGTTCTAAAACTTTTGAACGGTAGTGTGTGTGTGTGTGTGTGTGTGTATATACACACACACACGTTACTTTTGAATGTTGTCTAGACACGCAGAAAGTAAGAACTTTTTAAATCAGGTTTTATGTCTGCTTTGCAAAGACAAGTTTTTATTAAATTTATGTTCTTCAAAAGATCCAGTTTTTCGAATGGTTTAAAAAGGTTATTTATGAATGAGAACATTAGCAAAGCGTTTTTAGACATGTTGAGGTTTTAAAGTTACATATTTCAGAACATTTAGAGAATATTCAATAGTTACATTTACATAATGATTGCAAAATTATAAAATTCCCTTTAATGTTTTCTCTAGGGTTCAAATTACAGAGAAAAAAATTCAATTTTTTTAGTGAGTGCTCGCTTTACACAACTTAATGGATCATTATGAAAAGGCACTTAGAACATATTTTAAATGTTTCCTACTTGTTTCAGAACATTCAGGGAATATTTAACAGAAACATTACTGTAAAATGTAACATTCCCTTAATATGCTTGCATAACTATTTTGAATGTTCTCTGAAAAGGTAAAAAAAAAAAAAAACATAACTTTTATTCTTAGAACATTTTTTAAACAATATTACTTACTACTTGTTTGCGAACATACAGCAAACATTCAAAAGTAACGTTACCATAATGTTTAAAAGTGTCAAAAGGATACATTGGAAAATTCCTTTAATGTTTTTAAACCAATTTTTTTTGTGCATGTGTATAAATATAAAATTATAAATAGATAATTATAAATGTTTTAATTTGCTATTTCTCACAAAGGAAAAATACAATATATGTGAAGTAATAATACAAATATATGTTGCTATGTATAGTTTTTTTGTGTACATTTCATTCTAAATTAACAAAACAAAGAAAATAAATTCAGAAACTTATGCATGTGTATTTTCCCAGCAAGGCAGCAGCCGTGCACACTGTCTATGTGTGTCAAAAGTCACAAACTCTTTCAAACACTTTGCGCTGCAATTGAAGTTTGTTGAAGTTATGCATTATTAAAAAGGTTGAAAACGATGCACTTTGCTCAGCTTACAGTACCAAACCATTTGCTTTCAAGTACCATCACCAGACACGTGGCTATTATCCGTCTATAGTGAAGCTTGCCGTGAAAACTAGCCTCGGGGAGTGAGAATTGAACATTCACTTATTTTGTACAGTGGAAAGTCACTTCCTGCAGGGTGTTTATTTATCCTTGACTTTATGCCTTTGTAGATTTAAGAATGTTTCGAGAGCACAAAAGTGAGCGCTGCAGAGTTGGAGTGGAATAAGGTACTCACTGAAGAGTAACATGCTGGCATTGGAAGCCCCGAGGCGGTTGGAAGCGAAACAGGTGTAGTTGCCAAAGTGTTTTTCTGTGACGTTGGTGAAGAGCAGCAGGGAACGCGTTTTCTCGTTTTTAATCTTCAGCGTGTTATCGCTCTCTACCGGCCTGAGAAACAAGTAATATGACACATCACACGTTGGGGTAGACACGGTATGTGCTGCTTCCCATGATTCACAGCATCTAGCATTAATACTAGCTTACCTTCGGTCATCCCGGTACCATTCGAAAGACGCAGTGGGCACCGCCATAGCTTCACAGCGCAAGATTGCAGTTTTCCCCAGCTGTGCCGGCATATTCTTTACGTCTGTGATTACTGGAGGATCTGAAGAAAACACAGACAGTGTACTGAAGCTCAAGTATTAGCACTTGTTCAATTAAAGCAGTAATTTAGAAATGCGTGTCATGTCGTTTCAAATCTGGAAGATGTATGGTAGATTTTGTAATTTAACTGTAATGCAAAAACTTTAAGTACGGGAGTCCTAAGTAGCTATGCATTATTATTAGTAGTAGTCAGGTTTTATCAACCAATGCTGATTTTATAGACGTTTGATGCTGGAAAATAGTTAAAACACTGTAAAAAGAAATCAAAAGTTGAGAAATCTTAAAAGTTCAAGGTAACCAGCTTCAGTTGTTCTTGTTTTCTCAACTTCTTGTTTTCAGTTTATACAACAAAAACTCTTCTGAAGCTGGTTGCCTTGAACTTGCCAACTTTTTTTTATTACAGTGTAGTTATAAATTAAGTTAGACAACTCTATCAGGAATGTTATGTCCTTGCATAGTATTAACACTTTGTTTATGTGTTTTCCAAGTTTCAGTTTTTTTTCCCTCTTACTTTCACTTCACCGCTCACCTGTGCTACCAGTTTCCATGATGTCACTGATCAGACTTCCAGTCAAATCTGTGCCCGTGGCATAAAGCTGGAGGAAAGATGCCACTCGCGGGGGGCAGAGAGAGGGAGACCTTGCTGTTGTTTGTCATGCATTCTGTACCATCGTAAATTGTTGTACCCTGTTTCCATCATTAATTAGCACCCCTCTCTTGTCATATTCCCTCTCCATCAGTTTACCCCTTGCTCATCATTCATGTCGCATTTCGAGGCTTGGAGAAAGGGACAGGTAAGAGGTCGCCCGACATACATTGTGCACATGCAGGGATTTTACGATGTATTAGAGACATTAGGTTAGAGGCAAGCTCCATCCTCTGTATTTTTGTTAACCGCTAGTTAGTGTAGGTCAGGTAGTAACACTTATTAATTTCATGTTGTGTTTTTTCCTAGGCAGGTAAGGGGATCTGGGGTTTATTAGGTATGCGGGTGTTTTGTTTTGTTTCCTTCTTTGATTTGGATGATGCCAGCACCCCTTCTCCAATCCGCCTCTGGTATCAGCCCATTTTTATTTGTAATCTTTACTTTATCAGTTTGTATATATTTGTAATTTCTTTTTTTTACTATTCTTGTAACATCAATTACTCGCCTTTCCTCTAGACCGACCACTTTCTTGAAAAGAAAGAACATAACGCATTTATAATATCCTGAAGCAATCTTTTGAAGCATTATGTCTTTAACATCACTTTTGATTAAATTAATGTGTCTTTGTTGTGAAAAAAACAACAACAAAAAATGTCTTATTGACTCCAAACTATTGAATGGTAGTGTACTTATATATTTGCAGGTCTACATTAAACTGTAAAGAAACACAAGGGTGATTTTCATTGTTGTGAATGCAATAAAATTTCTACAGTATTCAAAAACATTTCATATTCCTATTCCCTGAATAATACTTAAGTACTTGTGTATAATTACTCAAGTTCTTTAAACCCTGGGGAGTCGTGAGGACACAACGGAAAGATAAAGAGTTGAATTCTATAAGCGGCCGATCGCAATCCAATTTATATTTCCATTACTCATCACAGAGTGTTCTGAAATGCTTCCAATGATCTCATTAGGATGTCACTGTGAGTTTCTGACAGGCACGACTTACAGTTGACGGTGACCTTGACGCGGCGTGTGTCTGGAGGAGCCACGCCGTTGTTGGTGATGCATTCAAATTCCTCCGCTTGATGCCGCTTGATTTCTGTGATTTCCAGAAACTCGCCATCGCTCAAGAGACCGTCTGTGAAAACAAAAGATGAGAGGGTAATTGAATACCGGTGCCGTGGAGCACAATGTCATACGTGTGTGTACTTGGGTTGGTAGGTGTTCCAGAAGCAGCAGCATTGTTCCAGACTGTCATGTTCAACAAAAAAAAAACCTGAGGACACGGCAGCAGCAACCACGGGAACGACTCTCCTTATTCATCATGTAGCGGACGCTCTTTATCCGAACTGACTTTCGCTCTTCGCACCACAAGGTCCTGCTGAAGTAAACGGGGGTGATTGTCTTACCCCGGAGAAGTGGTGGCACAGGAATTCAGTGATCTTTAACCACTACCCCACCTCTTCTAACATGACAAAACCATTTTAGATTTCAGTTTATGTCAACAGTGTTCAAGGTGAAGTGTGTCAATTCTTGAACCACTAGTGGCACTGAATGGAACTCTAATCTCTCCCTTTCTCTCTCTCTCTCTCTCTCACTATATATATATAAATATAAATCCCTTTCTCTCTCTCTCTCTGTACACATGTATATGAATGTATTTATGTACATCTATACCTGTATCTATCCATCTTTCTATCTATTAATCCAGTGTTTCCCACACATAGACAAATCTGTGGCCGACCGCCACAGATTCAACACCGACCATAAAAAAAAAAAATCAATACCAACATATACAATACATACATATTGCATTTCGTTATTCGTTTGTACGCTATTTATACTGCATTTCCTTTCCCTGCTCTCTCTTCATCTCTCTGTCACTCACGCGTCTCTCTTTCACACACACACACACACACACACACACAGCCCCTTACCTCCGTGCACACCACATCTGTGGAGAAAGGTTGGTATCTCGTGAACACTTGACACACACAATCACAGATTAAAAAGTGCTATAAAATATTTCATATTCTGAATACAAAAGTTTCAGTGTGTTGATGTTACTGTAAGTCCCGACCCTTAGCAAACGCGATTGCTCCTTCTTTAGAAAGTTAACTAGTCGCAAGTTTGCTGTAAAATGTAGGCTATCCTAGTTGTGTTGTCGAGGTCAAAACACTGTATGTAGCAGCTGTGAATCAAATAAACATATTATAAATTATGTTTCTTTACTTTCTTAAATTATAAATTATGTTGTTTCTTTGTTATATGTGCTTGAACAGACACACCATTGACTGCCATAGTATTTTTTTTACTACTATGGAAGTCAACAGTGACCCAAAACAGCCTGGTTACAAACTTTATTTAAAATATCTTCCTTTGAGCTCGACAGAACAAAGACATTCATACTAGTTTGGAACTACCCGAGGGTGAGTAAATGATGACAGAATTTTAACCCTTTAAAGGGTTAGTTCCACCAAAAAATGTAATTCTGTCATTAATTACTCTCTCTCATGTCGTTTCAAGCCCGAAAGGCCTTTGTTTATCTTCAGAACACAAATTAAGATATTTTTGATGATATCAGAGAGCCAGAAAAGTAGTAAAACGTCTCAGTTACGCATGTAACCCTCGTTCCCTGAAGAAGGGAACGGAGATGTCACGAATATGACGGACGAAATTGGGATCCTGCTTCAAGAGACCAATCCACTTCGAGTGTATTAAAACATGCCAATGAATCTAGCTGCAGCTGATCACAGCATGAGTATAAATGAGCAGCTGGTGCAGCGCATATTCAGGTTTTCACTGAGAAGCTGAGCCGGTGACCTGGCCGCTTAGGCAATGGGACGTGACCTCTCAGTTCCTTTCTTCAGAGAACGAGGGTTACATATGTAGCCGAGACGGTTCCCTTTCAGTCACTCCGAGTCACGTCGGATATGACGTGTGACACTCCCTTCCAGTGTCCTGGGGGAGTCTCCCAAGCCCCCTCTGTCTGGCGTAGGCCGGGGCTCACCACAAGAGGCCAGCTGTTGTTATCAAAGCACTACCCATTCAGTAAGACTGGGACACTGGGAATGTTCCTGTTTTATTGAACAGAGACGTTCGGAACTCCAGCCTTCCCGTAGGAGGTCTCAGGACGTATACTCATATGGACAGTATTTTAGTGCATATGGAAAATTGGAGGTGATTGAACCCTCTTAAGGTAGCAGAAGGTCTGCCGGGGAAACACAGGCTCTAGGTCTTTCAGGTACTCCACATGGACCCAACCCTCTACCGGTTCTCAAGGATTCATTGAGTGAGGGCATAGCGCCAGACGCTCCGCCATATCCGGCTGCCGAGGGGATGAAGGAATTCAATAGGGTCTATTGTATGGACACTCTGGAGAAGTTAACAAGCCAACCTGAAATCCGCCTCTCAGTGACTCTACCCTTTTGAGGTGAGAACACAGGAGGATACTGGTTCCACACAAAGGCTATAGAATCTAGCAAACGTGTTAGGGGTCACACTCAGGAGCTTAGGAGCACAGGGGAGATAGCCGCTTGCACACAACCGGGGTAGTGCAACCTGATGTGGATGCAATCAGCACATGCCAATGTTCATTGCCTTATTTTAACACAGTCGAAGTGGATAGGTCTCTTGAAGCGAGATCCCAATTTGTCATATCCGACGTGACTCGGAGTGACCGACTAAAAGGAAACCACTGGTAAAACAGTCCATGTGACATTTGTGGATCAACTTCAGTTTTGCGAAAATAGGAGAATTTTTTTCCGCTAATAAAACAAATATGACATCATTTACTCTCCAGTGACTAACATTTTCCACCATTTTCTCTCAACGCACCACATATTCTTTACTTTAACGTAATTGACATAATCAGCTTTGTTTACATCAGGGTGAAAGCAAGCGTATCAGCTTAATCTGCAGTTGTTTATGTCTAGAGGAAAGCATGCACTAAGCAAATATTTAAAACACCTTAATTTAGAACCTAGCAACATCCTAACAAATCCTCAGAACATCTTTGCAACAACAGTCACAGTGAACATTCAAAATAATTTTGAATAAAAGTAAGTCTAAAACCCGCCAGTCAAAGAGATCTGTGTTAAACAAAGCTGAAACAACAAGGTTGCATCAACAAATGTGTTTTTAAATCAGTTTTGGATTTGTTAACTAGGTTTGTAGGTTTGGTAGGTTTAGGGTGGGATTTGGTGTAGGGCATACTTCCAACATTATAGAGCATTAACTTTTAGCAACAGACTATGGATATTTGACATAATAAAATACAGCAATACATACCTATATCAGTATCTTTGGAACTGCTGTGAAACATGCATGTAAAAACGAGCACAGAGATACATATTTTCATGACACCAGGTTTTAAGAAAACCATAGCAACCACCTAGCAACTACTTAGACAAAGACTGTCTTCTGTTCAATGGGATTGCCATCTACTGTATATGCCTTCTATTTCTAAGCAATGCTCTAGCAACATTCTAGCAACCAATCAAAGACCTTAGCAACCATCTAGTGATGTCTTAATCACACTGAACGAAAGATGGTGTTTTAGTCTATGTGTTTTCTTTGTAATTTCTGACTTGTTGCTAAGATGCTCTGAATGGCTACTAAGCAGTTGCAGAGACTACATTAGCAAATGTGCACCCAAGCAACCCCTCAAAATAACCACTTCCTGCACACAAAACTACAGCAACCTCGGATCAATGCAGAGCCTGTATAAAGGCTGCTGTCAAATGGCACAGGCCTTATATAACCTTCACACTTCACATCTCTCCAGAAACTACACTTATATAACCTTCAGACTTCAAACTCAAATTCATTAGATGAACTTTCCTTTTCTTGTTATGTTTGCTGCTTCCAGCGGAGCGGAAACCACATGCTACACCTTGATTAAGATTAATTTCAACAGAGTAAAATTTATTTATTTAACAAGAGCGGAGGGGAGTGACAAACGGTCCAAGGAATAAACTGAAAGACTTTGATAAGAAACTCGAGTCTGCGTCGCTCTCAGATAAACATCACAGAACGTGTGTTACAAAATGCATCAATGAGCTTTATTTACCGGCCATTGTGAGCTACAAAAAGACTGTCTCGCACCTCTAAGGCACTTCTTTCCCTTCAGCGAGACGAAGCAAACAACAACAACAACACAAATCTGTAGTAACAAGGACAAGGACGGATTTAAAACAATAATAAGTTAACAATAATAACTTAAATAATAAAAAAATAACTCACAATTGCATGAAAAACGTTAGAATTAGGAGATATTGTTTAATTTATATATATTTATATATATTTTTATATAAATATATTTATATTTAATTTAATATTGTTTTAATAAAAAAAAAAAAAAACTGTCAGAAAAATGTCAGAATCAACAAACTCGATTATGAGAACTGCAAAATTAAAAAATTTACAATTGCATGAAAAGTCAGAACTGTGGGACATTTACACAATTTTTACACAACGTTTATATCTAACAATTCTGACTTTATTTCTCACAGTTCCAAGTTTACATCTCCCAAATCTGGCATAACGCCTCTTCTCAGAACTGAGATTTAGTATTAAGAAATGTAAAAAAAAGTAGATGAAGTATGAATTCTCTTTTGTATGCTTCATCCCGTGCTGGAAATGGGTTTCTATAAATTCTACTTTTTCTAATGCAACCGTGTTCATCTATAACAGTCAGAACTGTTAAAAACAAAAATCTCAGTGTCAACCAGAATAATCCACTTCTTAGTAGTGTCTCTCTGGCTCCAGCCAATGGAAAGACGAGAAACACAAAGGCAACCGCACACCTTTTAATTCACAAACGCTGGGACTTTATTCCACAAATTCGGCACCTTTTCTAATTGAAGATTATTCCAGAGGATTATTAGCACAGCTACTGAACTGTAGAGGATTATTTGCAGCTGCCGACGCCACAGACCGAGCACACGCTAGGGTTTACAGCAATGTTATTCACTCATTCCATTAGCGTAATAAATATCGTTCCCCCGTGACATCTTCGTCAGGCCGACTGAGCACCCGCCTCAACCCGCTGGGGGGGGGGGAAATCATCTTATCCTGACAAAGAGGGTTTACAGGTAAAGAGAGTGGTGTGTCTTGCTCGCTTCGAGCTGAGATGCTTACTAAGTAGACGCTATTTGTATTTATTTCTCACAGTTGTGACAAGCGCATTCCCAAGTGGCCAGACGAATTTGTGCTCCGCTGCAGCTGGAAGATTTGAGTGACAAAATCAGCTTTAGAAACATTTACAATGACTTGATGGAATCAAATCAAACAGGGATGCCTACTAGATCTAGATAAAAAAAACAAAACATACACAGGGTCATGGGGTTATCTATCTATAGATATCTAATTGAAAAAGAAAGTTCTATGAATTTCTTGGAATTTGTTAAGATTCAAATTCTGCATTCTGTTTACTTTCTCAATTTAATTGTGTGTGTTTTTATATATATATATATATAAAACACACAATTAAATTGAGAAAGTAAACAGTTTCCAGAAAGAAAGTAAACCAGAAAGTAAACCAGTCTCTTATATATATATATATATATAAAATATAAAAGTGCTGCCAAACAATTAATCGCATTCAAAATAAACTTTTTTTACTTTATATGTGTGCGCTGTGTATATTTATTATGTATATATAAATACACATACATGTATGTATAAATGTTAAGTTTATATATGAAAAATATTTATATATGATAACATTTATATTTATATGTACACACACACACGTAAACATTTTCAAAATATATACTATATGTGTGTGTATTTATATGTACATAGCCTAATAAATATATAAATATATTGTATACAAAGTACACACACATATATTGTATAAACAAAAAAAATATTTTAGATGTGATTCGTTGTTTGACAGCACTAATATATATATATATAAAAATTCTGAGGTGCAAACTGAGCAAAAACTCAGCAACTGAGCAAAAATATGTAATTTGACACAGATGCTGATATTTATACACCAAGAAAAAAAAGCAAATAAACATACAATTCAGCTGTCACTCATTATCAGCAATAAGGTTTTTCCATCGACGTTTTATCATTCGTGTATCAAATGCAGGGTTTATAGGGTTAAAAGGCGTTCTCCATTTAAATGTGAGTCTCATAATGCAGCTATATTTCACAAATCACATTAGAGAGGATTTATGCTGCACAAAGGTGCTCAGTGTTCAAAGGAATCATCCTGTTAGGATTAGATCTACTTTCTATGAGATGTGAAGAAATCAGTTGTAAGGCTCAGAAAAAAATCTTATGCTGTCACCTTGAATGACATTGTTACCAGCCGCCTCTGGACACTAATATGAGCATCTATGTGTCTTTTTGTTGGTTTTATTTTAGACTCTATTCATCTAAATGAGCAGGAAGCAGCCTGGATGTTCTAGTTAACATGTACTGGACAGACTGTGTGTGGGTGGTCGCTCTAATGAATGAAACGGACCCGTCGAACGCATGATTAATGCCGGTTTCAATGCACATGGACGTGCATGTGAGCCGACAGAGTGGGCGTGTCACCTGTCAGCAGCGCATCAGGTGTGTGATTGTGATGTCATCGCACCCTGTCTGCTTCCCCACGGTGTGATGTACAGGTCCAGATGGCTTTGTGTTTCTTTGGCTGAATCTACACGCCCAATTTCTCGCCCAGTTGCTGGCAACCAATAGCTCCACTGCAGTGACTCGCGCTGAATAACAATGTGGCTCTTTCTGTCTCGCTTTACGCCCCTCTCTTTATTTCTGCCGCGCCGGTGGGTTATGAGGTGCATAGGAAGTGCTGAGTGAGGAAAAGAGCAGACCCAAAGATCTGCAGACAAGCTATGACTACCATTATATGCAGAGTAGGAGAAATTCTATATCATGATAATGGTATAAGTCACAGTGTGCGATTTCAGTGGCATTAATATACGAAATACGATACGTTATTCATATTTCACATCAATGCTTTTTTTATTTTTTTAAATCACTCTTTACTTTCATTTTTGCATTTAATGGACACAAACCAATAGATCCTATTATTGATACTTAAAACTAAAGAATCAAAGCAGCAATATCCCTTCAGGTGACACATTCTACACATTTCATAGCAAAGAAATAACTAGATCACCTTGACTTTGATCGCAGCTGGTATTAACGTCCATCTCAAATGATATAATCAGTGTCAAGTCCAGTATGTAAAATTGCCTCATTTTAAGATTAAATGCATCCACATCCACTCATAATATGACAATCACTGCGCCTAAAATATATTTGGAAACTTTGCTTTTAAAAAAAACCAAAAACACCATTCGAATGACAAATTTGGAAAACGCAGTATGATATGAGGAACAATTTCTTAAAAACCACATGACATTTCACCCCATAAATTAAAAAAATAAATAAATAAATATATATCTTAATTATTTAAGAGACTTGCATAAAATGTTGAAAAACAAATATTTTAAATAAGTCAAATATAAAGATTTATATATTATATATATATATATATATATATATATATATATATAAATAAAATCCACACATACACACATGCATCTATATAAAACTGTAACAACATATAAATATGTAAAATACTGATATTTAATTACATTTACATTTTATTTTATTATATTTAATTTATATCTATTTTTATTTTAAACTTGCTGGAAACATTCCAATATATTGGATTATTCATAACTGCCTCAAAACAATGAAACGCATATTGTATACATACAGTAAAGTTATACAGTAAAAATATTATATACATTTTTTTTTTTTTTTTACAGAATAAATTAATAGTTACAACCACCGCATATATATTTAAATAAGTTTAAACAATAAATGACTTCTTTTTTTAACATTATGGTAAATATTTGGCATTGCAGTAATAAGAATTTATAGGAAAAAAAAAATCTTAATTGTGAATTATTCTTTTACTTTTGCGGTACATTAGATAATGATTTTAAGAGTGCCATGGTCGTAGATTTGATTTCCAAGAAAGTCAGAGAGTGTATCCCAAACGCACTTGTCATTTTTATAACATTTTTGGCAAATGCATTGCATGTTCTCAACATCAATCGTAAGCTTTCAGGAAATCAAAAAGCCTTCTCTTGACAGTTTAAGTGGTCACTGGACAGAGTTGAGATGCATGTGAATACCAAGCATAAAAGTCGATGTGCTCGGGTGATCACTTGTGACCGGATCACTTGAATGTGTACAATAAGCACACAGAAATAGTGAGTGTACACTACATGGACACGCTAGAGGTTTAGTATCTGAGCTCAGCTGCTCTATTCATGTGACACTGGTCTGTTTCCAGGCTGAGGGACTCTTTAGTTGATTTCAAAGGACTAAGGATCAATTGAAAAATAAATGACAGTAAATGATAACCCACCCTCCTGTAATCATATCGTGAAAAGATTAAATAAAAATGCCCTCTCCTCTTACGTGTTTCATCATGACCACTTGAAATCAATGCAGCTAATATCAACGATAATGAAACTTATAAATAGTATGTTAATGATAACCATGATTATTAAAATTGTGGCAGGAATGATAATGGTGACAAAGATGATAATGATGGCAACATGTTGGCAATTATCACCCTGGTTGTGGCTGTAATCATTTATAATGAAATCAGAGCTGTACATCACCAAGACTATGCAGTGTACTGTGCAGTAGTAGGCACATTTCTTACATGACTGCGATACCATTAGGGTAGTTGTGGCCTAATGGATAGGGAGTTGGGCTTGTAACCCAAAGGTTGTGGGTTGGAGTCCCAGGTCCGGCAGGGATTGTGGGTGGGGTTAGTGAATAACCAATGCTCTCTCCACCCTCAATACCACGACTGAGGTGAGACCCTTGAGCAAGGCACCGTTCCCCCAACTGCTCCCCGGGCG
>JAUMHI010000058.1:19949262-19974174 GCA_032359435.1 Enteromius unitaeniatus | reverse complement strand
GATGGGTTAAATACAGAGCACAAATTCCTAGTATGGGAAACCATACCTGGCCACTTGTCACGTCATTTCATTTTCATACCCCAGAAACAAAACGGGTCAACATATCAATCAGAACAAACAGAATATTATTGGTTTTAAAAGAACTTGTTTGATTTAAAGCATATGGAAAATGGCATACATACACAATATGTCGAAGCACAATCAAGTGATGGGGAAAAATCATGTTTAACCTGGTCATGTAAAAAAACTAAACGACAATAAAGCAAAACATTTTAACAGTCATGCAGCCAAATCTCAAGAAAACAGTTTCACCACAAAAACAAAAGAAAAAATAAGATATTAAATTCTACATAAATCCAAAAAAAAAATTATATATATATATATATACATAAATGAAATAATATTATAAATCCTGGTCATGTTTCATCCCAAGAAAAATCTAAAAATAAAATAAAATCTAAAAACAAAGTAAAATATAAACATGTATATGTGTGTATTTATATGTAGTGTTTTTATTTTATTTTAAGATTTTTTTTTTGGATGAAATGTGACCAGGATTTCATTATACTATCTTCTTTTTATTATTGTTTTATTTTTGATATAATATATTTTACTACAAAATCAAAAGCAAAACATTAATTAATTGAATTTGTCTAATTAAAACATAAATAAACAAAGCATATTTTTCAGGACCACTGATGCATATAACTTTTTATCAGGATAAATAAAAGGAATATATATACAAATATTTTTTATTATTAAATATTACATTATTTTCTTTACACTATGTTATTGTTTTGGCATTACAGTAATGACTTTGCATCAAGCACATTACAGATGTGGTTAGTTGCGATTTCATGACATATTTCCACTAAAAGAAAAGTTCAGAAAATAAGTTCAAGTTGTGTAAACAGTATCCCACAAAGCTATGCACATAACTTGACCTTCATTTAACAAAAAACGCCAGCAGTAATACTCACATTTGAAGTCCTTCCAGGTGACGGTCGGCTCCGGTCGGCCCACCGCCAGGCAAAAAAGATTGACGTCATCGCCTTCATTCACGGATTTATCCTGCGAGATGTTGACTATCTGGGCAGGCACTGCAACAGAGATGTTTTAATTATGCTTCATTATAACAACAGAGTGAATAAACAACGTCTTAACTGATGTCAAAAATCAACCATAGTTTAGCCACATAAATTTTCCTTAGACGGGTTGTTTGTTTCAGGGGTTATAAATGATTCCAATCAGCTGTTTTGGCCTAAACTCCCAAAGCAGAGGGCAATGCATAATGCCGGCTGGATAATGAGCCGGCCCTTGAATTTAAATGGCCTATGATCAGAGCTTTAATGAAGATGGCCACACATTTGGCCTGCGAGGCATTCTCAAGCAGTCCATTTCTCAGGTTTCTAACGGGGCGAAATACTTCTGACGATAAACTTAAGATTGGAACCCAAGCAGATCCATTGCTGTTTGAGGAGTGACTGGGGGGTGTAATTATTTTCGCTCATATCGCGCTAAGACTAAAATTGAGGGCACAATGGTATCGAGCAAATATGGTCATCTGTCTGCAAAGCTCTGCGCGGCAGATAAAAGCCTGTGTTTGGGCGAGATGGTTCTGGCAACAATGTACTCCAGATGCATTTTCCCCTCCTTTTCGTACTCCTTCACTTTGATATTTTCAATCTTGTGCACCATGCACGGCGCCATATACATAACAATTGACAACTTTCAGCCGGCGGGGTTGGAGTAAAGGGAGGGACGCGGGCAATCCATCGGAGGATTGGTCTGCAGCCAATAAATCATGTCAGGCTAGATCTCAGGACCTTTTACTCATGCTGTGGTTGACGTGATGGTCGGCACAGCCCTGTCCTGCCCAGCACCGCTGGAAGATTACTGACCATAACCACCCCTCGGAACCTGATCACATCTGTGTCAGCCACTCTTGTTTTCTTAGGTAACAGCATTCATGCTTCGTATGAGCTCCGCGGCAGAAAGGAGAGCAAGCTGATGATTATCACCCGGTTGTGAATGTAATTATCTAAGCTGTAAATCACTGAGAGTATATTCATAACTGCATGCACTTTTTATGCATTAAACAAGACTGCGTAGCATTGGTCAATACACTGTGCAACCAGAACACTTATTGTTCTTAAAAAAGAACATTGTTTGATCAAAAACATTAGGATAAAAATAATGCCATATGTGACCCCGGAGCACAAAACCAGTTGCTGGGGTACATTTGTAACTACAATGATTGATTTGTCTTTTATGCCTCATGTTCCATAAAGGTATTTTGTACATTTCCTAACATAAATAATTTAAAACTTAATTTTTGATTAGTAATACGCATTGCTAAGAACTTCACTTGGACAACTTTAACAGTGATTTTCAAATAGTTGTATCTCAGCCAAATATAGTTCCATCCTAACAAACCATACATTAATGGAAAGCTTATTTATTCAAATAATGTGTAAATCTCAATTTTTGAAAAATGTTACATTTAGTGCTTCAGGGTCACAGAAATACAGCATTTACATAATGCATCATGTCAGACAAAATTAAGTGATGCATGGGCAAATCTCATAAAAAAAGGGATCAATTAAACAATTAATTAATTACACCAAAATAAAAAATGATCACAATTTACCACAAAATCAAAAGAAATAAATAATAAATTATATTTTGCATAAATAATTGAAACATATAATAAGAAACATATATAATTAGTTTAAATGTTGCATTAATAAGTCAAACAAATAAAAATATTTAGTTTATATGACTTTTTATGTCAAAATAGTTGGCCACATTTCATTCCATAAATTATATTATCTAAATTTGGATTTTATTTAGAGCAATATCAGAAAACATTTATTTAAATTGTATAAATTTTTTTTATTTTATAAATAAAGCGGCCTTTTTTTATCTTACTGATGGTCACCTTTCAAATAGTAGTTCATATATCTCCCAATGCTGACTTTAATTGGCACAATCCCACCTGTAAGTTGCTTTGGATAAACGCGTCTGCTAAATGAATAAATATAAATATATAAATATACAATCAACAGGGGCAGTCGTGGCCTAATGGATATGGAGCTGGACTGGTTGGAGTCCCAGGTCTGGCAGGGATTGTGGGTGGGGTTAGTGAATAACCAGCACTCTCTCCACCTTCAATACCACGACTGTGGTGAGAGGCTTGAGCAAGCCACTGTTCCCCCAACTGCTCCCCGGGTGCCACAGCACTGGCTGCCCACTGCTCCGTGTGTGTGTGTGTGTGGTTGTTCACTTCTCACTGCTGTGTGTGTGCACTTGGATGGGTTAAACGCAGAGCACTAATTCCTAGTATGGGAAACCATACCTTGCCACATGTCACATCCTTTCCTTTTCATATAGTGAGATTTAAATTCAATATATAAAAATGTTTTAGTGTCACAATGTTTGTGACATAAAGTTAAAATGTATTTTAAACTACTGTATATGCAATTCTTAACAACTGTGAGATTTAAAGTTGCCAACTTTTTTCTATTTCTACAGATCTTCTATTGAAATTCTGATCACCAAATGTACACACATTGCTGTGAAATTGGAGGAAACTGCTTTAGAAACCATTCATATTTAGCCCCTGTTGCACTAGCAATTTTTTTTGATTATTGCAATTGTGTTTATTAGTTAGTTGTGAGCGGCAGGCAGGGAACGTACCCTGAACGATGAGGTAGACGTGGGCCGTACGGGGCTGGTTTCTGGCCTGGAAGCTGCATGTGTAGGGTCCCTCGTCTGCCACCATCACTCGCTCAATCTTAATGGAGAAGTCGCTGTTGTTGTTGTTCACCAGGGAGACGCGGGAGTCCAGGGACCACTTATCTGTGCCCGTAAATAAGATGTTGGAGCGGTTCAACCACGCCTTGTGAGTGACCTCCTCGTCTATCTTGCATCTAAGAAAGACAAGATTAAAAAAAGAACAAGTTTGTGGTAGATACAATTGACTCGAGAGCATTCATTCAACCTGTCATGAATAAAAACATCTTTGTGAGGGGGCAGATGTTCACAAATGACATTTTTTTACGTTTTCATTTGTTTTGAGTAAAATAACTTCCAGAGGCAGCTACTGTGATGTCACTGAATTAACATTATGAAATGTGTGAACGTTTTTATTTATTTGTAATCATTAAGGTCAATATGTACAGTATAAAACCAGATTTTAAAATAATTTCATTTGATGACAAAACTTAAATAATTTACATGCAGCACATGGCCAAATTTAACTGAAAATCTGATCATGTTTAATAAATTTTGTATATTATATATATATATATATATATGAAAATAAATAAGATGCATTAATAAACTGCATTGATAAAATGTTGCATACATAAATCCAATACAGAAAGATATTTTTGCTACATTATTTTGACATTTGTTTTTAGAAAAAACAATTGTCAGTCACATTTCACCACAAACATCTTAATAAAAAATTATGTTTTGAATAAATATTTAGAAAATAAAAACAAATATTTTGCTTAATTAAAATACACAAACCAAACAAATCTGTTTTTAATGGCTTATTTTTATATAATAAAGCCGTATTTTACAACATAATCACAAGAACAAAAATGTAAATTATATTTAACAAACCATACTTTGAAAACACTAACATTTAAGAGAAATACTTTAATCAGAAATTAACTTTTTTCAACTTGTAAAGGGGCTGTAAAGGGGTAGACGTGCGTTAATGTTCCGAAAATTTCATTTCTATCCCTCAAAGGCTATTTGATTTGATTTGTTTTAGATAAAATATAGCATCTATAGACTAACTTTCATAGGCAATTACTGTGATGTCATTGAATGAGTGCTAGTATGAAACTCTGCATGAAACTTTCTGTGTCTATGTTTCTTTGGTAATCGTTACAACTCGCTCATAAGGTCCGGGTCATTAACTAGCTCATTAAGCTGACTAATTCAGACCGGTGCTGATTGCTTTCAGATTACACAGTACCACAAACATACTGTGACTCCACCAGCAAAGATCTAAAGAAGTGGTGGGATGTTTAGCAATGCACAAATAATCAACATACATACATGAATCCTCTACTGTATGCCACCTCAAATGTTAAATTCAGTTATGCAGCACATAAGATGACAATAAAAGGGTTAATACTGAAGGGACGGCTTTGAATAAACCAATCAAGTGCTGCTTCTTTGTCACTATGTCCTGGCAGGAAGGTTCAAATCTTTTTCTGGCACTCTACATCATGCGGAGGAGGCAGTTTTGCTCTGGAGATCTGCCCTCACAAAAGCTTTTCTCCTTCATCAAAAATATGATTCACATTTACTGTGAAGTAAACCCCATTTTAAAACATTTAGAGTCATAGAAATTATTTGTCACGAAAAATTGCTGAAATACATTTGTTGCCTTGAAGCAACATTGTGTGGGAGTGGAACAGATGCAGCTGCTATGGAGAAATCAGCAGTTATCATATGTTTTTATTTATTATTATTTTGTTTTTTTTTGTTATATTATCCATTTATACATGTTCATTTATTTTGGTACTAACTTTATTTGATATTTAAGTGCCTACAATTCCTAAATATTACTTTTCCATGAAAACTGACACAAGCCTTTTATAAAAATTAATTCATAATGCATGTAAAAATATCATTGTAGGTTCATTTCAGTAACTCAGTGAAAAGGTTAATTATTTTAATTAACATCACCCAACACTATCACTGCTTAATCAAATGATCGTTTATCCAAGCGAAATCATTTTTTGGTATTTAAAACTTTTCACAATGCATGGTTACATTAACAGATCATTAATTTTTAATATTTAAATGTGTCAAAAGTGTATAAAATATCACAGCACTACTGCACTGCTCATTATATTGTCCTTTTTTCATATTAATTAATTTTCTTCATTTACCTTAAAATCTAAAAGTCCTCCCAAATCCAATCTATAACATTTCTTAAGCATAAAAACGCTCTTAAGATTGTTTCCATAATGCATGCAATAAAGTGTTAAAAATTTTAGATATATTTCAATAATTAGTAAAAAAATTTAAATATCATAGCACTATCACAATGCTTATTCAAATGATTCATTTATTCATTTTATTTTTTAGTATTTAATTTACATTTATAAAGTTTTTCTTACACTTTTCTTACACTGAATATAAAAAAAGTTTTTTTTTGTTTTTTTTAATAATGCATGCAAATAATGCTTGCAAGTTTAATTAAAATCAATTAATTTATTCATTCACAACCCTTTAAATTACGAGTAATTATCTTAAATTACAAAATAATAAATATCTGCCATTAGCCACTGGTTATTAAATGATTAAAAATGCATGGCTGCCACATTTTAGTTATCATAAAAAAAGCTTGATTGCCTAATGCTTCCTAAAACTTTAGTTGTTCTGTTTTCAAACTACAGTATATTACACTTAGATATTTAGAAGGAAAATTTGCCTACTAGTTAGCGGTGGCTCTGTTGCCAACGTATGCAATAACACATACTCTCTCAAACAAATACATCTTTTGTAGACTTCAGTGGGGTCTATAAATACATTGATTTCAGTGCTGCAAAGATCCATGTTCACTGGACAAGAGGCTCTAAACATGTCATTCCGGGTCCAGACTGAATGCTGTGCTTCACTGGGAGTCTATGAGAGCATCGTGAGCACCATTTGCACCAAATCACCTGATTTGTTTATTAGACTTACACTGAAGTAGGCTATTTTCTTCCTGAGAAGTCTAAAAGCTTCTCTGTACAACCAATGATTGAGTTTCAAAAGTACCGTGGCAAAAACCGGCAGCGATACGGATGACTGACAGCGTTTGAAATTAAAAACACTCCCGAGTGTGCAGATGCAGTTAGTTGAAGTCTGTCTCAACACACTCGGGTCACTGCTCGTAATCTTGTCTTTTGCCTGCTGGCATTTGTAAATAATGCAAAAATGCAATTCAGAGCGTGGTCAATTATTTGCATCAAGTATCGCCACCGTTTAGTTTAAGAAGCAGCAACACTGAGGACAAATAAACAAGCAGATCGATGAACAAACGCCGCCATATGATAACTGACAACTTCTTGCTGCTGAATCAGATCACATACTGTAAAGCCATCGGTCGAGCGATATGCAGTGAGCAGAGCTGACCTCTAGATGTCCCTGTTCTGCTCTGCTCTTTAAACGGAGAAGTCGTGACACATTTAAGGCTTAAATATCACTCACATTCATGTCAGCTTTGACTTTCAGCGTATCAAACTGTGATATCACATCAATTCCCATTCCCGGTGCAGTTGCGTGGAATAATAATATGGTGCTTTTGAGAATATGAACCCCTGACAGCAGGTTCAGGAGTTCAATTGCTGGCTGATAGACTGAAACCAAGCCATTTCTGCCTGGAAACTGACTAACAACGAAACTGAAGAGAGTGAAATTAAAATGTTTAAAAGCAGCCTCCAGCGAGTGAGCATGATAAGAGCAGTAGAGCTGGGCGATATCACCGTGTATATATAACAGCAGCAGGACTGCCTTGCATTATTTAAATCTTTGTGAAAATAAAAAAAACATTACCCCAAGGACTCAAGACGAGGAAGAAAATGTGGTGATTGTTAAGCACAAACAAAAGCTTGGCAGTATATATATATTTATGTTATTATTTATTTATTTTTCTAATTTATTTCTCTAAATGTCTTCATATTTAACACTTTATTTCTCATAATTGTGACTTAGTATGTTACATTATGGTTTCTTTGTCTCGCAAACACCACTTCATGACTTATAATTGTATCATAACTTCCCATGACGTGTCTCTATATCGAATAATTGAAACTTTTTATTTACATTTTATTTATCACAATTGTAGCTTAACTTCTATCAATGAGTCATTATATCTTAAAATGACCAAAAGATTTTTTACCAAAAACCTCACAATTGCCACTTTATTTCTCATAATTGACTGAATATCTCATAATTCATCTGTGTAGCTCACTTTAAGCCTCAAATATCTTCATATCCTACAATTTCCACTCATAAATGAGATTAATTATCTCACAATGTGTTTCTATACCTTACAACTGCCACTCTTTTTCTCATAATAGTGACTCAATATCTCACAACTGCTGCTTTATTTCTCAGAAGTATAACTTAATATCTCACAATGTGTATGTCACTATATCTTACCACTTTATTTCTTATAATAATAACGTAATTTCTCACAGCATGATTTGTATCTCTTAATTGCCACTTTATTTAAGCTAATCAAAGTTGACTTGATTTCTCACAATGGTAGCAGTATATCTCTTTGTTTCTCATAATTGTGATTAACATCTCACAATATGTCTTCATACAAGTATGCCACAACTGCAAGACAGTTTTTATCTATGTTTAATGGTGCCTTCATACCACACAATGAGATTTTTTATTTCCTTTTTCACATTTCATCTGCCTATTACGTGTTTTATTAATCAATGTTGTTAGTTTTTGGTCATGCCACCCCCTTCCTAAGATCATAAAAGTAAAAGAGAAGGATGACAGATGGATGCAGGTGCGCCGTGAAATCACCTCAAAACAACGCTTTCTCCTTCCAGGACGGTAATGTTGTCGGGCAAGTGTCCGAACTCGGCCGCCTGAGCACCGGTGGGCCCTGCCAAAGAAAACGAGAGAGGAGAGACAGTGAGCATACAGCAGTTATTATTCCAGCGACAGAAGGTCCACTCCGCCCCAGTGTCCCCCCGGGCGGCACGACGCCGGGTACTGAGTACCTCATTGATCCTGGTCAGGCAGGATTTGTTTTTGTGGTTTTGCTTAGTTATTTGCAAGGAGAGAATAATAAGGCCGCAAAACGACAGCATGGAGCCGTCAGCGCTGACCGTCAGCGGGCTTGAATAATGATTGGGCTCTGCCCCGCGCGCTGCCCGGCCGCGCACTCGTCGAACAGACCCGATAATGAGCCCGGGGAAGAGGATTCGCGCGGAGGCGGCGGAGCGTGAAATGAAGGAACCGCCACTGCAATGGGAAAGCGCGCACACACACACACACACACACACACACTGGTGCACACACGCTGTCACTTGTGTACAAACACATACACGTGCATTTCCATATGCACGAATCAAACTACACACCGGGACATCAGAGGAAATGCGAATTTGCTCGGGCTGTTTGCAGGTGGCACCGACCACGTCAAATTCCTTTTTAGTTTTCAAACGCCATTCTTGTTCTTATCTATTCAGGGTGTGCAAAACGCGCTCCAATTTCCTCTGCAAACAGAGATTAGTGCGCTATCGGCGCGCTCTCTCGGCGTGGCTCCGTCGCTAGCCACGTCAACGCCGCCAAATGCCAGCGTGGCATCGTTTTCCAGTCCTGCTCATAATCCCCGTCCTTAATATCTGCTGGCCAATATTGGGTCGTCCTGCCTTCGAGGTTTAATATACGAGACACAAGTGCAGTCAAAAGTTAAGAAGCACCCGGAAGGTCTTGGTGTTTAACGTGCAACACGAAGCCAGAGAGGCGACGGCTTGCCAAATGTGATTGGACCGAGAGGAAAACAAAAGGAGACTTACTGCATGCGATGGCCAAGCACTGGGCTTTTTTAATCTGATACGGAGGCACCCTAAATTGCACAAAGAAATGAAAAGAAGCGCATTGTCATGCGCGTCATGGCATCGTACACAAATTGCATAAAGCTGCTTTGCATTATCCGCTGAAGTGACCAGCAATGACATTGCTAAATTAAGTTTTCTCGACTTGGCGTCGCACAAGGGCACGGACTGATTTAAATCAGAGTAATTGCTTAATCATCTTTCATTATTTTCATTATTAATCATTCTTTTTAAAGACAAGTACTTGGGTTTGGTCTGTGCATGCGCGATTCCTGCAGTAGGCCACGCATGCAATTTTCTCTCCACACAATCTGTTACCTTAAAAATGGAGTTTGATTTTACATTTGCAGTTCATTCATCACATCGGAAATGTCCAAACAGCTTATAAACACGTCACAATAATCCACACCACTCCAGCTAATCAGCTGGCGTCTTGTGAGGCCAAAAGCTCCAAACAAATCCATCATTATTTTTTACTTTAAACCATTGCTTCTGACTACAATATGAGGCTATAATACACAAATTGCTTTTTCCAGTCAAAAAGCCATCTCATTTAAATCAAGAGAAAAATATGCACAACTCAAACACAGTTTACAAGCTAAGACGGCTTTAAACAAGCTTGTGTGTGGATTCTGATGTTCGAGAAAGCAGACTTTTTCACCACAGGAAGCGTGATTATGTATATGGACACATTTTGGAGTTAAAACACCTTTGTTTCTTACAGGCACACAGCTTTTGGATTCACAAGACATTAACTGCTGGACTGGAGTGGTGTGGATTATTGTGATGTTTTTATCAGCTGTTTGGACTCTCATTCTGACGGCACCCATTCACTTGCTGAGGAAGTGATGCAATGCTACGTTTGATCAAAATAATGTTCTGATGAAGCAACAAACCCATTTACAACTTGAATGGACCGAGGGGGGGTGTGGGGATATGGTTAGATGCAACAATACACATTTTTATATATTGGATTAGCCAATTTTTTGCTTTTTTCTATATCTATACTTGCCAGTTGAGTAAAAAAGGCAGAAAAGATGAACAGTGATGGAGACTTTGGGCCGAAGACACACTTTGCATTACATTAAACTAAATAAAATGAATTACAGATAATATCTTTGGCTCTTATAAATTGAAAAATTGCTAATATTTTTCATCAGAGAACACTGTGCTGGTTCACTGCTGTATTTTACCATCCGCCTTAAGAGTGATGAAGTGTGCATTTTTCAAATCTTCTTCACCCCACCCCCCCAAAAAATATAGACATTTAAATGGAAAATAAGCATATCTATTTCTAAGATGACCAAACTTGCTAAAATGAAACAAGCAACTTGATGATGTAAGGAGGCGTCACATTTTCCATCACAAATTTAAAAACCAAAAAAACAGCATGCAGTGCATAGAATTCACTGTGCAGGTTGCAGTAATCGGCATGCAAGTATTGCATTCTGAAATTCTCTGGCATAAAAGCACATTTAGTTGCTATGCACTTCAGGATTCAGGACATTTTCCTCCTACTCTCAGAAAAGCCAAGGTTTCTTCTGCTGTTGCGCTTTGTTCTTGATGCATGAAACAACCTTGTAGACATCCTGACAAAAAACAGCTCAGTTTAATGAAACGAGCATTAAACTTAAAGCATTGAGGGTTATTTTTCTTGTTTTATTCATTTCCGTTTCTTTTCTTCACATGCACACACACCCCGAAAAACTTTGCATCAAACGGATGATGCATGCACAAGGTAAAGTCCCAATGCATTGTGGGGAAGGTTATAAAACAGAGGGGGTTATTCCCTATTCCCTTTTCAATTCTTATCTTCACAGCTCAATTGGCACCTCAGATTTTAATACCTGGCAGGTTCTGCTCCCCAGCCTGGCTTTTATATCTCTAGCTGGGTCAACACTCACACGCCGCATGCACAAATACATTTGATTATGAAGTGCTCCATGCTATTTTCGCTCTGTTGTGCAAACCACACCGGTCTTTTCCCAGGGTGTTCCCTGCAGAAATGAGACAACGGACCAGATTTGCTTACTAGAATAAAAAAATATTTGGGGGCAGTGCAGAATCCAACTTAGATTAACATTTTACAGGCAGAAAAATGCAATAAAAATCACATTAGCTTGTGGCCTAAGATATAAAATCACCATAAAAACGAGGGTGAGTTTAAAAGGTCTGTATTAGATATGTACAATGCAGTATAAAAAGCGATCTAGATTTAACATGCCATCATAAATGTGACATAGGATCCACATCAAGTTTCTCCATCTCAGAGCTGTCAAATCTAGATCCCTATGGACCAGAGGCAGCATGTGAAAACAGCTGTGAAAGATTCAGCATAAAGTCACTGTCTCTCATAGAGAGGCTATCTGATTGACGTATAAAACAAATGGATCAAAATTGATGCGTTTTCCATATTTGGGAGCCTATGTTGAATTTTACAAAGGATTGATTTTTTTTTTTTTTTTAAATATAATAAAAATATATAGTCTACATATATAATTAAATAAAGGTTTAAACATGTATAGTTAAATGTAACAAATACTAAAATATTTTAATGCAACTTTTATATTGCAACAAAATATATATTACATGTTTAATAAATAAAATATATAAAACATTAACAACAACAAAACAGCTTAATCAGTAAACTAAATAAATAATTTACAGCGATTTCTTTTTAAATTAATATATAAATCTATGAATGTTTAGTTAAATATGAAAGATGATTAAATATTTTAATTGCATAAAAATGTCCAAATAATTATATATAGTTATATACAACTGTTTAAATTGCATAAAAATAAATAAATACATAAAATTGGCCAGTTTGTAAATAAATTAATAACAGTTTCTTTTAACATATATTTATTTAAAATATTGTAAAGCAACATGTTTTTTTCAAGCGTTTGCTAAATGCTTTTCAATATCCACAGCCTAGCAACAATAACAACAACAAATAAAAGAAGCAGCATTGGTTTACAAATAACATCTCTGCTGCTTAAAAATTAAAAAATGATCAAGAAAACAAAATACAATAACATTACATACAAATCAAATAATTTTTTTAATAATTTTAATAATTATTTTTTTGACGATAGGCTATGGAATTAGCATTTATCACTGAATGATTTTTATGACTGAAATAATTTTATTTTAAATTTAGAACAAAATGAATGATAATTTGCTCATGCATAGTGACAATTTTGGCATGCAAAAAAAGACAAAAAGAATTTATGAACATTAGGACTAAACTAAAAGTCCAAATACAAAACAACATAAAACTAGCAGAGTGTGGAGCGGCAGGAGCCAAAGCAGCATGAAAAGGCAGTTTTCACAGCAGCAGCTACTTTCTCCAGATCATTAACACCATGTTGCAGCTCTGCCGTTCATTCAGCAGCACTTACATTTCATCTCTTGGTCCAACTCAAAGCTCTCTTTAGCTCTGTCCTTCAAAGTTAAATGTCTTGCTAAAGCGTCTAGAGACACTCTTGGCATCCTTTAACTGTTCACTGGGCCTAAAACAGATGCATCATTTGCTGCATTCGGAGCTTCGCCTCACAGAGGCTCGGGGGCTTGATTCCCTGAGACCTGTGGGACATTAATTCAAACATGATTTGTATCCCCTTGACTTTTACATGCTCTCGTTTGTAATTGCACTTGCTTCTGGCGCAAAGTTATTAACAAAAGCGAGCTGGAGTTCGACGGCAGAGAGCCGCGGCGCCTTTGTACTGCACATCTATTGCTTGCTGCCCTTGATCATCAAATAAACACTGAAACTTTTGAAAGCCAAACCATCACGAGTGCTGAGGATCCAGGGAAAATAATAAATGTGTGACAATAACCTGCTGAAAACAGTCTCGGGAGGGAATGGAGGAAGAAAAAATTACTAGATTTTCCCCACCTTTGCCAATTTTAATATTACACGAGGCCGGGATGGGTGAAATAACCAAAATATACATTATGGTAATGACATACATTTCAAACACTGAAAAAAGGAGAAATATCTGCGTAATAAATAAGCCAAAAGTGAATATGTAAATGTATGAAATACGTAAAATATGTAATTTATTAAAATATGTAAATAAATAAATAAACACTATTACAAATACAAAGTACATTATGATTGTTATCTTTTACTTATTTATATATACAGTGGGTACCGAAAGTATTCAGATCCCCTTAAATTTTTCACTCTTTGTTATAAGTTCTTTTTTTTCCTCATTAATGTTTTTTTTTTTTTTTTTTAATTTATTTATTTTTACATAATAAAAGGCCATTTTGTGAACTATCCAAACGAGAATATGTAATGTTTATTTAAATATATAAATAAATAAATTACTTGATCTCATTTAAATATTTTTCTTTGTATTTAGTAAATCATCCGATGAAAAGGACAATGTACAAACATGACAATGTATATTACAATGAATATTACTTTTAAAATCACTTTTTTTATGTAAAATTGTTAATCTAACAGTAATATCAATGTTTTGTGAATGTCTGTAGTCACTGATTTGCAGTACTACAGTTGACCACACAGTCATGTGGACAAAGACCACAATAATAAAAATAAAACCGCTAAAGGGAAGACAGAGGATGAAGGAGAGAAGTGGGCAGCACACCACAACCAATTAAATATTTACAGAGGCCCTTCCTTCTGACACCTTGATGATGAAGAGAGGCAGCCCAGAATTATCAGATGGTTGAAGCCGGAGGCTGGAGCGGATTAAACATTAACTGGCAGATAGATCCGTTTTTTTCCACGTCTGATCCCATTAACTCCGACTGGGCTGCGTGAAGCCCCTGTACGCTCTCAGTCGAGTTCAGAGCGCGGCTTCATACCTGCCCTTTGGCCACCTGTCATATCCACAGCACCGCAGAGCACTGACTTCAACCACCTGCCCTCCACTCACTCAAGAACAAGAGATCTGAGCTTCCTCAAAACACCAGCATGCTAGCATCATTACACACTTAACTAGCTGAGAGGAACAGTTCAGCCAAAAATATAGCCATTATTTACTGCAGAGAAGAAGATTTTTAGTGAGAAATTTATTTTCTTGTTCATTACGTGATATGGCAGACATTATATCATATATACATTATACAGTCTTTTTTTTTTAAAGAAAACATAAAAACATAAAAATTTAAATAAATAGTTTGTATGCTAAAAGTGAAATTTAAGCATGACAAAATGATAATTAAAATTATTTTTATAAATCCTAAATATAGAAAATACATGCTTAATGCTGTAAATATAATTTGGTTATTATGTAAAGTAGTGCTAAATGTGTCTTACAATATGCAGGGAAAATATGCATATAAAATAAATACCAATATTGGCTCTTATGCGCACAAAACCTGCATTGATTTGATTAAAATACAGTAATATTATAACATATTATTTTAATTTAAAATAATTGTTTTCAATGTAAATATTTAGTAAAATGTAATTTATTCCTGTGATCATCTAAATAATTATAATATGCTGATAAAATAACAATTATTATTATTAGTGTGGTGGCAACAGCTGTTTTTTGTGGAAACCATGATACTGAAAAATAAATAAAAAAGTAAAGCATTTATTTGAGAAATATAAAACGAATGAAATATTAAAATATTACTTACTGTAACCTTTGTAATCAATTTAACGCACCATTGCTAAATGAACCATATTGAGATGATGTCATTGAACCCAAACTTTTGAACAGTTGTATAAACAAAAATGGTGTAATGTATTCAAGCTATCCGTTGAAACTACCTTGGTTGACCAGCTAGTGACCGCCTCGACCAGCACAGCACAGCATGAACCAGCAAAACCAGGAATACCTGCTGATCTCAGGGAACTTGTGGCTGTGTAAAGTATGCAAAAGAGGCTTGGAGTGGTTCATGGACTGAATTTGTTTAAACGGATCATTAATTCCACTTAGTTCACATCGCCTATTGACTTAGCTGGTGTCGTGAGATACAGATTTGGCTTCGTTTGCAAACAGATTAAGGGATTTTGTAGCTCATTTTACACACACTTTTGTATTGATTACACGTGTGTAGCATTAGCCTACCAGCCTATATTCGGCGTAAACCCACCCCTCTTTCATATAAACCACGTCACGCGGAGTAATGCTGATGTCTTCAATCTGTCGGTGTAATGTCTGAGTGCTGCTCAGTTCTCCAGACACTATTCCCTCTCCACATCTCCATCGACGCACAGCCCCACCATGAGTCAGAGAGTCACCGAAATCAGCTCGATAAACTCCAGCGGAGATCTTTACCATCGAACCTCGCAACCTCCCCCAAGACCTGTCAGTTTTACCCCTATTTCTGCCTTGGATAAAAGCCCAAAACCCGAAGCAGTCCGAGATCAATAAGGCAGTTAAACTGTTAGGAGCCTCGAAGAAAACCTCACACGCTCCGGACCAAAGACAGGGCCCTGCGGTACTGCGCAGACTCTTTTTGACGGATTTGTTGAAAACGGTTGGATTAAAGTCAACATTAAACATGTCAAGTCGCGTTGAAAATGCTGCGGACAGAGCCGAGTTTCTTCTTCTCCAGCCGAAGGGCTGAAAATGCATTGCAAATTGAATTTTTGAGCAAATGCACATTCACGCTGTCGCTGGCATTTAGATCTCATTTGCCTTTTGTTTAATTTTTCCATGCATAAGCGCTGCGGTGTATCACAATGGAACGAGCTTATTAATGACTCCTGAATATAATGCGCTGAACGCTTCCCAATAATTGAATCTTTTAGGCCTACTGTTTTTTTTCCCTCCCTGCACCACTTTATGGGGGAAAACTTGGTGGCTAAAAGTGTTGGAAATGTTAGATGTGGCAGCCCCTCAGAATGATTATGCATTTAGTTTATTTTCACTTATATTATCATGTTCTGACTGATAGCATTCAGTAAAATGCGCTGTAAGTGACTTCATGTTAACAAATATTCCTTGGATTCCTGCTGTTTGAAATAATAATATGCTTAAATGCTGAAAATGGCATGTATTATTATTGTTTATGCTTTACATCTAAATCTTAAATATGCACAAACAATTACAGCTAAATATCAGAGAAATTGTTGACTAGAAGGAAATGTTTGAAGTTGCAGAATGCATTTGCATTCATTTAATTCAATTTATCTTCATGTCATAACTGATAAATTGCAAATAATATGATACCACAGAATGTACTTTGTAGTTTGAGCTAAATAATATTTGTTGCAGAATTTTGTAAGCTTTATCACTATTCCTCATCATCTCCAATTAATAAAACATACAAACTAATTTATGATTTTTGCAGTGAATCATGCACAATAAGAATTGAAAATAACTATTAACTGTGATTAATCACATTCAAAATAAAAGTTTTATATTAACATGTGTTTACTGTGTATATTTGTTATGGAGCTCATATATAAACACACACACACACACACACACACACACACACTATTTATATATTTAATATATTTATATATTACATAAATAATATGAATATAAAAATATACATGTAAATATTTTCAAAATATATGCTTTATGTGAGTGTATTTATACAGTATATACATAATAAATATACACAATACACACACATTTATTATGTAAACAAAAACTTTTATTTCGGCTACCCAGCACTAAAAAGAATAATTAAAAATAAAACAAAAACAACTGAAAGTTCCATGTTAACTGCTGAAAATATATCAATGTTTATAATAAATGCTCTTAAATATTGCTGTCCTTTGAGTGTCTAGAAAAACAGGAACATGGAACAAGAAAGTAAATAAGCATTTCGATTTTATGTTGACTTCAAAGTCCTACAGTTTCCTCAGCTCCTGGTCGTTGCATCAGGCACTGCATCACTTCCTGTTTCAGCTGAGCTAACCAAACATGCAGGATATACAGTGTACGTGTCCCCATGGGTCTTCGGCAACCATCTCCTCTTTGACATTGATAAATGAAACTTTCTTTCAGAATTATCTACCTGACACTGATGCGGAGTGTGGCATGCTCATTCTGAATGCATGCTGCAGCGTGTATGTCTGGGCCGGCGCGCAGAGCCATGTCACAGGGGGAGAGAACGTGGGCGGAAGCGCCCTGCTCTGGGCATCTGGCACGGTCCTTGAGGAGGAGAGACGGGGAAACGCGAATGGGCTGGAGGTTAGGTAGGCTGCTACCCAGGAGTCTGCTCTGTCAGTATAATTCGGCACTGGCGCTAAGAACAAAACCCACGTTACCTCAGGGAGAAGAAATCAACGAACACCTGCTTAGGAGAGCGAGAGCTCTAGGGTTTCTGGGAGGGGTGAGGAGCAGGAGCAGCGGCAGCACGCTGTCAGACCACGGCAAGAGAGACAGAGAGAGAGATGAAGACGCGAGAGAATTAAAACACCAAAGAGGGGAGGAATAGCATACTAACATACTGCTCTTACTGCTTCTGCACAAACAGGACCAGAGCATGCTGTGCGCAATACAGCATCCCACAATGCGATGCTCTTCAATTGACCTTCTATTTCCAGATTTCCAACCACAGGACAGCATGCAATCTTATTTTACAATATACAGACTACATACTAAGTCAGTTTTCCGTACATGAAGCGCTCTGTAATTGCTCTAATAAGAGCTCAGTGTGTGGAGTGCTAAGTGCATTCCACAATGCAATTTTATTTCCAGATTTCCAACCACAGGACAGCATGCAATCATTCTAGTCTTACTATTTTATACAGCTTACATAGTGTGCAAGCCAAGTCAGTTTTCTATATGCATGAAATGCTCTAAAAAGAGCTCAGTGCATGCAATGTTATATGTGATATCAGACATGATTTTAACTTCAAGACAGCATACTATCACAATACTTTCTGCAGTACATAAGGTGCATACTATGCCTATAAGCCCATTATCTGTATGCAGTAAATGAATATTAAAAAAAGTGCCGAGTGCATGCACTATATGCCACAATGCAATTGCATTTCTAGATTTCCAACCACAGGACAGCATGCAATCATTCTAGTCATGTCATACTATTTTTACAGTATACAGGCTACAAAGTGTGCATTCTTGGTCAGTTTTCTATATGCATGAAGTAGCTGGATGTGCAGTCGTATATGATCAGGCATGATTTTTAGCCACATGGCAACATACTATCACTCTGGAGTATGCATACTGAGCACATTTTCTGTATGCATGAAATCTGCCAGTGCACAGTGCCTGAACTGTATCCCACAATGTAACACTCTTCACTAGACCTTACATTTCTGGTATTATGGATGAACCAGAAGTGACATCAGACATGATTTTCACATTTAAGACAGCATATTATCATTAGTATTTTTACAGTAACTATATGGACTACATTAATTGTGCATGACGTACCTGGCTGTGTAGTTTTTGCCTAAATGTTTAATAAAAAAGAGCTCACTGCTCTTACTTTTTCAGCAGCATACTGTACAGGATGCATACTGTGCAAATTTTTACTATGCATAAGGGCTCAGTGCATGCAATATTATATTATATTTGATATCAGACATGATGCAGCATAGCATACTATCACATAACTTTTGTTATTTCTGCAGTATAAAATATGCACACTGTGCATACTAAGCACATTTCCTGTATGCATTAAATGTATATAAAATGAATGCTCTGTATCCCACAATGCAATGCTCTTCACTTGACCTTCCATTTCCAATATGATGAATGAACCTGAAGTGACATCAGACATGATTTTCAACTACAGGACAGCATACTACAATTCCTGCAGTATACAGGATGCTTTCTGTGCACGCTAAGCAAATGTTTAGTATGCATAAAGTATCAGAATGTGCACTACAAAAAAATCTCACTGTGTGCAATACTGCATCCCACAATGCTGGAAGTGATATCCAACACAAACTATTTACAAGTGCTCACCAAAATATTTTAGTCAACTTATTATTCATAACAGTTGTTTCATACATCGTATTTTAACATATTTTACTGCATTTGTGTGCCATATTGAGTAAAAAAAAAAAGGTAAGTATATACACAAGGCAGAAGTACTATGCTAGTATGCTGTTCAATATGTTAAATTTTCATTCTAAAAGAGTGCCTTATCTTTTTGCTGCTGATCATGTCAGAGAGAGCAAAATAAAGCTCTTGAAGCTAATATTTATTCGAACTCTGAAGGTTCAACACTGATCTTCAACATAATTCTCTCCATAAAACTTCAAATACAAGCGCTGCCACTCCAGAAGCCTGTCTGCGCTGTGAGAGTTTCCTGGCTGCCTTCCACACGGCGTACTTGTGTTGTTGTTTGCTTCTGCCTTCTGCCGGTTTTGTTTTGCATGGATGAGACGAAACACTTGGCGTTGTGACGGTGGCTCAGTAACACAAGCCCATGCTTCCCTCAATGACTGCATTAGCTGAAGCAGACTTGCTCAGATGAGCCCCGCACACCCATTCCGCCAAGTGGCCCTCATAAGACAGGCTTCGAGAGGCATATTTTTGGGTTTTGCTTTCGAGGGCGAAGGCGCATTAAAGGGCAGCGATCGATGGAGAGCCATTTAATCTGCTTTCAGAGCCTGGCTTAGAGTGGCTGGGCAATTGGGAGATCGCAATTTCTACTGCACCCATCTTTCGGACAAGAGACGTATCAATGTCTCGCAGCCCGGTCGCGGATTTGCACACGGGTTATGATGTCATTGCACAGCAAGGCCATACATCAGGCTTATGGGCTGTTGATGAAACACAAAAATCTATCAGAATGGCAATGAAATGGATTTGTTGCTGATGCAGTAATCGTTATAAATTGGTTTAGTTCTTTGCGAGTTATACATTAATTCATGATCATCTAGGAATTTGTTAAGAATGAATTAAAGGAATAGTTCACCCAAAAACGAATATTTTGTCATCATTTACTCACCCTTGAGTAGTTCCAAATCTGTATGATTTTTTTTCTTCTGCTGAACACAAAAGAAGATATTTTGAAATAGCTTTGCAACCAGGCTGTTTTGGTCACCAATGACTTCCATAGTAGGAAAAAAAATACGACGGGAGTCAATGGTGACCCAAAACAGCCTGGTTACAAACTTTGTGTTTGGCAGAACAAAATAATTCATAGAGGTTTGGAACTAAAGGGGGAGTAAATGACGACAGAAATTAATTTTTTGGGTGAACTGTCCCTTTAATGCAGGGCTGTCCAGACTTAGTCCTGGAGGACCGGTGTCCTGCAGAGTTTAGCTCCAATCTTAATTAAACACACCTGAAGCAGCAAATCAGGCTCTGATGTTAGAAACTTCCATGCAGGTGTGTTGAGGCAAGCTAAAGCTAAACTCTTCTGCACACCGACCCTCCAGGACCGAGTTTGGACAGCCCTGCATTAATGCATATTAGTATCACTGTATTGTAAAATCTTACCAAATATCCATTACTCAAAAGAATCAAGATGTCACAATTTCCCCTCATGACTTTAAACTAATCTAAAAAAAAAACAACATGCAAAATCTGAAACTGCATTTCATCATGACCTGCGATCAGAAAGCTCAAGTACAGATGGGGATCCTATTATACCTGTTTACTTTTTATACTTTATTATTATACTTATTTTTATACTTCTTTATAGTTAATGTGAAATGTTACTGTTTGAGAATCACAAAGATCTGCATGGTTACAAAGCTCAAAGTGCATTCCAAAGACTGAAGAACGGCAAAGAAAGGCTTCCCCCAGATATATAATAATCCCCACGCATGGAATATTCAAATGGGGCATAGCTTAGATGATCTGGGCTAGGAAAGACTAAGAAGAAGGGCATTCCACCAATCACAAAGCCCTGGTGCAGCTAACCAATCAGTTCACACTTTCTAAAAAGGGCATAATCGGAGCCCTGTAATGCTGTTCCTGCATGACTATACCAAGCCAGTGACTGAATGAGTAACTACTGCGATTATTTTATGTACAGAAAGCAAAGATTTACTCTTCATAATCGCTGGAGCATCAATTCAAGGTCAGTGTAAATCAATCAATGATTTCATTTCAGCATTTTTGCTGTTATAATCAATGACAGTTTCCGCTGCTGAATGAGCTTTTCATTTACACCATGTCTAAACTGTGATAGTTATAAGCTATGGATCTTTTTTTGCATCAGTAGACATGGCGATGTTTACTCTTCAACGTTAGTTCACCTTAGTTGACTGTAACCGGAGTAAAAGTTTAATACAGTTCCACATACAGTGCTCATTTAATTTGCAAAGATGCTAGCCAATCACAGCAGTGGGCGTTTCTATTGAGTCTCCCGACAGAGCATTCAAATCAGAGAATATTACTTTTTCTAAATCACAAGATTTTTAAGTGCACCTCAGAAAACATAATCAAATAAATAAACATGCTTTTTATGAACACCCAAAAGACTAAACCCAAACAACAAATAAAGGATTGAGTGTAATTATGTGAATGGGATTTTGTCCTCACCACTTTATACAATAGCTCACGGCAGGATGGATCTAATGAACAGGAAGCGTGTCCAATTTTCAAGCAGGAGTTGCAATTTATTTATTATATTTCATGCACTTCAATTTGTCATATTTCATGTTTTGCTGAATTGTCGTTGCAGTTATCAATGGTGAAAGTCACATTATTAAGCTCTCTGACACAAGCTGCATGGTTTGTTATCCATTTGAGCGAAATCACAGAATAAAATGCGAAAAAATTTGAATCCGTAAAAAACAAACGCTGATCAAAAGCAGATGCCATCATTTTAATGGTCATCCTTTCAGAAACCAAAGAAATAAATTCAGATAAAAGCATCTGTTAAATGCATAAATGCAAACTTTTTATGTTCAATAAATCACCGTTGCTTTTAATTTATTCAATCAGTGATTCATCCGATTAGTATTTCGCAGACCCATCTATTAAAAGTTTAATGAGGCAAACGCATAAACCACATGAGCTTTATTAACAAGTATTAGATTCATGTGCACATAATATTTGAACTTTACATTTGCATAAAGACCTCAAACTGTTTTGATGACAAAAGCGAAGAAACTGTGATAGGCTTACTTTCATCTACAGTAACTCTGGTGATCAATTTACATGTTTTTTTATGCACAGTTTAATGCATTTTTAATTAATTTTGTGTAAAATAGACCTTTTTGGCTGTCCTATTTAATAATGAGTCAGTACACTTAAATAAAAACATCTGTAATTAATACGGTTCATTTACCACACTGAAAATGGAAGGTCAAGTTAAGTGCATTGCATGATTTTATTCAATGCAGTTTGCTTTATTATAGTAAATTTACATTTTTAATTTTTACACAAACATACAACACTCCAGTGCTATGACCAGTGCTCTGATACAAGCTGCATGATGGTAAATAACAAAACACTCACCCACACTTTTACTGAGTGGCCAAATTATCCAGCCAATTATATCAGAAATGCAGTGCATGCTGGGTAATTTGCAGAGCTATAGTATGTAATTCTGATTATGGTCATGAATTTTGCAGTGTTGTGTTGCGCCAGATCTAAGCATCAGAAAATAAAGTAACTATAGAAGATAAAAAAAAGAAAAAGAAAAGAAAGAAGTGCTAATAAATAATGCACAATTTATTTCAATCTCAAAGCAGAAGCTGTGAAATATCAGACTAATTTATTTCATCAGTCTGAAATGTGCAGTATTAGTGGATGCTCTAAAAATGTCAATTCATTTTCCATTGGAGTTGAGCAGGATTGTGGGAACAGCTAGCAACAAGAAACGGCCAGCTTCATACAAACATGCAAATAATTAGTAATGAAAAAAGTTATTTTTGGGTGAACTAACCCTTTATATGCAGTTATAAGTAAACTAATATCTGATGCGTGAGTTTTATTTCTGCTTGTGTATTTCACTACTTCTTGCCCTGATTCTTTGCACCTGTCATGGTAATCTTGTTTTCTGTCTGCTGTGCCGGAGAATCAACATCAGCATTTCATACTTCCTATAAATACATTTGTTCATTACAACTGTCTAAAAACATGCTTTTTGAAAAATTTTATTTAAAGTAAGTTACTTGTTATAATATTTTTGTTGCCCACATCACCCAGATCTAATGTAAATAAAAGCATATATATAAATAGAGAGAGAGAGAGAGAGAGAGAGAGAGAGTGGACAGAAAACATTTAATGCTACAGTAAATGTTGTAAACAGTGAAGCTCAATGAAATATATTTTTAAAAAGGAATTTATATATTTTGTACTATATTTACTGTATTTAGTTTCAACCTTCAGGTTTTTAAATGTATTTCAAGAGCAAGAAAGAAAATACATTTCTGATCTTACAATAGCTAAAGATGCAAAACTAACTAGATTTTTATTTATGTTTTTAAAATATATATTCATAAATATACTGGTAGAAAATCTATTTATGTTCAACATATTTTAGGAAATGCATTTTTTTGTGCGTATTTTGAAATGTGATTTAAAAATATATATGCTGTATGGGTATAAACAGTTTAAAAAGTAAATCTGATTATGTAATTAGGATTACCTCAGTAACTCGGTTACATATAATCAGTACCCAGCTCTGGCATCCATCATCTTTGCAAGTGTTCGACAAACAAATTCTGGAAGATAAATGATAAATCATATCTTGATAAGCCTGAAATCAGATCTTTGGAAGCCCTATACTTTTTGAAAAGAATAGAGCAGCAGCTTCTCCTTTAGTCGAGAGTGTTATTCCTGGCCTCTTTACTTTTTAATTCTCCATTTTCATGTGTCTAAATGACAATTCCTTGAGACTCCAGCATGCTTTTAGAAGTGTCAAGTGCCCAGAAGCTCCTCAAGCATGCGCTATGTGGTTAAAGTGGGTTTAAAAATAAATGAACAACAGACGATGTTGTGATTTATTTCAGTGTTGGCTCGAGGCAGAGGAGCTAATGTGACCGTTCTGTCATACATCAGTTGGTCCTTCATCGGAAATATCTCCACAGATTTACGGGAGGTCGGATTAACTTGCCATCTGACAGCTCCAATTAAACTCTGATATTACGAGCCCGAGGGCCGCCTGCGAGCATTTAATCAATTCTTAAGTCTGACATGACTCTCTCACACCCAGAAGTGCTGGACTTCTGCGAGGGAGGGCCCTTGTGCTGTATATGTTAATAACTGCTATAGTGAGAGCTCTTCCTTCACAGATCAGACAGCTGCTTTCACACACTATATTCATAATGCAATTGTAACAACGACTCAGAAGATGGTAGATCCATTTGCGACTCTTTAATTTCGGATTCGTAGTCATACATACTGTGGTCAACAGGAGCAATCACAACAACAGAGAATAATCCAAGACAGTGTCAGTAAACAGGCAAAAGATCGGGGCAACA
>JAUMHI010000058.1:19921650-19948032 GCA_032359435.1 Enteromius unitaeniatus | reverse complement strand
CGGAAGGAAACTAGAACTCGGGCGAAGGTTCCCGCTGACGACGATCGGACAGCGCCACAGAGGAACGCCCGTTGACAGCAATACAAAACTTAATCCATTTAATCTGTGGATTGCCTGAGGGAAAAAATGTTTGTCTTACTAAATTCTACCTTTACGATGTTTAAAGCTTCTGAAATTGGACTTTTCTGCTCTCCAAGGCTGCATTTATTTGAGCAAAAATTCAGCAGAAAGAGGAAAATTGTGAAATAATATTACCGTTTCAAAGAAGTCATTTGCATGTTAATATGTTATAAATGTAATTTATTTCTGTGATCAAAGTTGAATTTTAAAATGATTCACCAATCATTTTAATATGCTGATTTGCTGTTTTGAGGATTCCATGATGAATAGAGAAATTATACAAAAATAAACAGTGTGCATATAAATAAATAATATATACTATATACTGTATATACATATCTCACAATTTAATGCAACCTTGACCATTAAAAGTATATAGTAATATATTAATACTTTTGAATTTCTGAAGAATGTGTTGAAAATGATGCTGTAAATTTAGCTAATTTAGCTAGTTATTTTAAAATTGTACACATAGAAAACAGCTATTTGAAAGCATAAAAATATTTCATGATATTACTGTATTTTTGATCAAATGAAGCAGTGGTGAAAACCAAAACCAAAATCATAATTTTTTCAAACCTTCCACCAATAACGCATACATCTACATACATTTCACTGCGGTTTCCAGTTGAAAGGAACAGTACCTTACACAACAACCACCTTATGATTACAGGGCAGATTTTTGATTAATAACAACTCATTTCCTTGCACAAAGCACAATCCTTCTGAGATTTACCACAGTGCATGGTTTGCAAACGCACACATTTTGCTAACCCTACATATACCATAGAAACACAACATACTGCTAAAATACTAAAAGCATGCTATTCTGAAAAGTTGACATCTCATAATTTCATCATAGCATGCTTTCTGGCGTCCCGGCGTGTCACATTACACGCTCTAGCACGTTCTAATAAAGCCATATGCAGGCACAAACTGCTGTTTATTATAGGTTTTTCGATTAAGTTACATTAATTATGCCGCTTTTTGTAATTTCATATGTCCCAGTTGAGTTTGCTCCTGATCAGTGTTCAGGCCATGTAATGTCCTCGGCGCTTAGACTGAAAATACCACTGTGACAAATATTGATTTGGTCTCAGACTTAATGCCTACATTACAGCTGTGCGCCTAAAGCACATACAGATGTGTCTCATGTGTCTTAAACAAGAATCAACTTCTACAGCACCAATGATTCTACTGGTAACAATACAAAAGTCAATTGGATTATAAATTCAATCTGCATTCACAGCACTCACAGCAAACAACGCTAAGTCATTTACAGCTCTCTGCAGAAAACTGTTTTGCATTTAATAAAATGCTATTAAATTCAACGTGAATCCACTTGTGCACTGAAACATGGATATTTAGCTGGGAAAAATATAGGATAAGGCTTGGTTTCATCCACTGCTAACTCATGGGATTGCGAAAGCAGTAACTTGTGAAAAACTGTAAAATGAAACAAATGTATGATGTGAACTGAAAAGAAAAATCAAGAGAAAAAAACGGAAAGATATGAAGACATTTAAAATACTGAAGAGCATGATCATGCATAATAAGATCAGGATTGTTTATTTTAGGAGTTATTCTTTTAATTATATTTGTAATTTTTTACATTTTAGTTTTACTTACTTTTGTAACTCAACTTTAAACTAAAGCAGTTTTTTTATATTAAGTTTTTGTTGATTTTTCTATTTTTATTTTTATTTGTTTATTTAACATTTTGTGCTTATTTTTTAATGTTTTTTAATGAAATATGTAGTTTTACATTTTCTACATTTAAACTTGACAGGTTTCGATAACCAGTGATATTTTATTATATTCTAATTGTTTTATTTTATGTTTATAATCATTTTTTAATATTTCAAATTTAAATATTTGAATATTTTATACTAATTAAAAAAAAATCTAATTTACAAGGTTTTCTAAATGTCTGTTTTTATGTTGTATATTTGTTATAATTTATTCTATTCTGTGGCCAAAAAGTAATTAATTTCTGATAGCTTCTAATTATTACATTTTTATAACAGTGCCGCTACTTGCATGAAATGATATAGATTTCACTTGTCACTCAGTATCAAGTATCAAAACATATAATGCAATGCAATAATGATTGAGATATGAATTAAAAAAATTAATAAATAATGCATAATCAAGCAAACCTAATGCACGTTGATTTAATCAAGTAAAATCAGAAAATAAGAAAGTCATTCGAAGCAAAAAACACATGAAGCACGAGAAAGGTTTTGTTACTTAACTAAAAGGCCTTTTACTTCCTAAAAAGCATAAACTATCATTCTGATGGCAGAAGGGATGATGATTACGTGCAGCAGGTTTTCAGCAAAGCTTATTGATCACTTATGAATCTGTGTATTAAATATGATACAATTTTTATAAGGTTTAATAGCATCTACAGTTCAAAAAACCTAAGGACATAAAAACAGGCATGGAATTCACAGAAGACTCAGCATGATCTGAAGATCTGGAGTGATAACAAATGTATATCTTGAGTAGTTTGGAATCAAAGCATCTGCAAGATGCATAAATGTCAGAGTAAAGTCTGGTCACGTGATCAGACGTGGTGCTCCTGAACTCTTGCCTGAACTTCTGCTGCTAATTCTCCAGCTTATCTGAGCCCAGGAGTTCCCCCGAGAGAGAGAGACAGACCCCCTGGGCCACAGATAAAGACCGACAGGAACAGTCTGATGGAGATTTTGTAGCGATGTGTCACACAAAGCCAGATCTTTAGTCAGAGTCTGACAGGCTCAGAGACACACAGATCTCACAGCTCCTTTCTCACCACCTTGTCTTCCTCCTTCATTCCTCACGTCTCTTTGACTTCGAGCTTCTCGCCTTCGGGCCGTTAATGAAGTTCGCTAATGAGAAGTTGCACTTAAATAATTAGCCCGCTCGGAAATTTCAGACTTCATCGGTAAGAGTTTCTTTCTTCCATGCGGCACAAAAGAAGTTTTGAATGCAATTACAATGAAAAAAGGACAAAAGCGCTAAGAATGGCCCATATGACTCACAGACTGTATGTATACAAAATAAAAGACGTGATCAGACCCAAATTTAAGTCATAATACATAGCTTCTCTGTAATTCATTCAGACCGCTTTCGTGAACCAGTTTTGTTAATGTTTTCATGAAATTTTAATAGCTCTGTTTTAATGTTAATTTATCTTTAATTTCATGTTTTTTTATTTAGTTTTTAATGTTTAGATATATTTCACAATTTTTTTTATAGTTGTTTTAATACCTTTATAGCAAATCAACTTAACTTTGGATAATTATTTAGTTTTATTTTATGTCCAATTCTATTCTATTCTATTTACAATTCTATTCTATTCAATAGTTCTATTGCATTTTAGATTCCAGTTATTTTAGTTAATCAACTTAATTTTACTTTATTTGTAATGAAAATAGCTTTTACATTTTATTATTATTATAGTTTTTGTTAATACTTTAAATTAGATATAAGTTTTATGTTATATTTTTATATTTTGTATGATTATTATTCTTTATAGATATCATTTTATATTATATTTTTTAATGTTTAATTTTATATTTTTAAATGTAATGATTTATTTTGAAGTTATTTATTTATTAAACATGTATTTATAAAAAAGATTTCACAACAATTTTATTATTAGTGCTAAAATTTAATTTAATTTTTTTATTTTCTTATTTTTATTTAATTTAATTTTTACTGTTTTGTTTTATATATATATATATATGCATATATATTTATATATATATATATATATATATTATGTTTCATCTTACAAAGTGTAGTTTTTAATAGTTTTAGTTAAAGTTTTTGTTATTTAATATTGATTTAATTTTAATGAACAATAATAACCCTGCAGTGAGCTGCATTTATAAAACAAGAACCTGCAGCATGTAGAAAATGATTTGACTTTGTGTGCTGTGTAAATACAATGTGATTTTCTGGATTGCTATTGCATTGTTTTATGTTTTTAGGTTAAGCAGAAAATGCATAAAGATAGATACAGCACCTAACAGATTTTTTTCCCACTGACCAGCTGAAAAAAACCCAACAAACCAGACCAGCAAAGCATCTGAGGCAGGTTTCAGCTTTATTCTTGAACTCTATGAGACTCTATGAGACTGGCAGAAGCAGCCACTGAATCAGTAAAGTGAAGCTTCTGCCACCGCTGCTCTTTCAAACCTTGGGCCACGTTGCGCACCGAAATCAAATTGAGCGTTCTGCAATTCCATTATCCCACACACACCTCCATCTGCTTCTCCCTCCGGACCATTTCCTGGCCTTTGTCAGGCCCTCATGCCCATTCTTAGCCCTTTATCCAGTTACTCTAGTTAATTGCAAAGTGCTGTTCGGCTCTCTGCCGTCTAAAAACAGGACTCCCAGAGGATGTCCCTCAGTTACAGGAACCATCAAGAGTTTCTTTTTACACCCTTGCTCTCCACCTCCATTTTTCATATTCATTTCAAAACGCATTTCTGAAATGTCATGCCTCTTTGCGTCTGCTCCTGGCGTTCAGCGAGCAGAATGAGTGCAGGTGGGAGTCTCCTCCGTCGGCCCACCCATGTCCATCTGCGCACAAAACTTAAAAGCGCTTGGGAAAATTGCAAGCTCTAATCAAATTACCCCACAGCGACGGCACTTCCAGTGGACGTGGTGCATGGCTTATTTTAAAGCAAATTGAGCAATAAAATCATGCTTAAAGGATAAAATGGTCAAGAACTAATGAGTTTTTTAAGTTAAAAATTTTAGACTGACAGAAATTCTGAAGTCTACTTACATTATACTAAACTATATTAACAAAAAACAATAATTATTATATTATTAATATTATTTTTTTATGTAGTATTTTTCTATAGCTGTCTACAATAAAAAAATATTTAGGCGTAAAAAAATGAAATTCCGTACTTGAATTGCATAAAAATAACAAATGGATCATTTATGTGACGCATATTTTTCAGGCACACTTAAATAAAACAGCTAAGATTTTTGCATTCAAAAAGTCATGATTTATTAACTGTTTGTATCTATTTGATTTTATTTACATAATCATATTTTCAAAATGCGTTTCTTCAGTTTTGCGTAAAAGTAGTGCTGTCAGACAGTTCATTGTGATTAATTGCATCCAAAATAAAAGCTTTTGTTTACCTAATGTTATTTAGGATGCGATTATTAATTATTAATACTTGGACAGCACTACAAGTTTTAGTTTAAGTATTTCTACTTAAACTAAACATGTCTGGTTATGTGAATCAGTGCTATTTTAGAACAGCAGTTTTTGAAATATTAAAAATAAGATTTTTTATTTATTTATTTATTTTTTCATTTTATTTTTGTAGTTTTTTTCTTTAGTTATAGTTATTTTAGTACCAAAAAGGATTGGGGGCCATGCAATAATAAAAAATAAAACCATTTTGAGATTAAAGTCATTAAATAAATGTTCACCATTATCTAACAAGTTTATTCTTAATATTCTTAATAAAATAAACATTTATTTTAGAGGCTCTAATCCTCTTCCGTATTTTTGTAATTCAACTTAAAACTAAACTAAAATGAGTAATGGTAATTAAAAAATTAAATAAAATAATCAACAAAATTAGGGAAATATTTTATTTAATTAAATAATAAAGTCATTAATGAAGTAAATACTTTAAGTAATTACATCAAGTAATTTTTTTTTTCAGTTAGTTTTAGTTAATGCCTTGATGTTAAAACCCCTGGGCCCGCTCATACTTCCTGTGACGCTACATTAAATTTCGTGAGCAAAGTCAGTCCGGCAAAGCTGCCGTTTTAGAGCATTTCCGTTCCCAAAAAAGTGGAAACCAATGAGAAACGAGCTCCCCTCCCCCCGACACGACTGCGGCGGGTGTAACGCGATGACACAGCAGAGAACCATTTCAAACATGGCTTGTACCGAGCAGCAACAATCGTTCGACTCTGCTGTTGCAGCTGTTTTGGGAAATTTTCATGACAGGTTTTCTTTGAAAACAGAGCAGAAGTAATTAAATTAAGTAAAGACATTTTCCTACTGCTTTAACCGTCTGAGGTTGGATCTCCCACCGGCGGGAGTGCGGTGCGGTTTTTTCAGATGTCAGAGAAAAGAACTGAAACTGCTCTGTCATATATGATCTCTGTCATTTATGATATATGAAGCTAGCTACAATTGGTTACGGTGGCTTCAGGTTCCATCGCTACACATATGTCATCGTAATGAGTGGTCTGATTGGTTGTAGATCTCTCGTCCAGTAGAGGCATCTGATGGACGCAGATTAAGCCCGCCTCCTAGAAGGTGGGTAGTAAGGTAGCTCGGCCAGACTAAGCTCCTATGAGCTTTATATTCGCAGAAGCCAGGCTAAAACCCCCTAGCATTCAGATGAATGTGTAATGCATATGTAAAGACTTTGCTATACATAACAACAATCATACAGGCATTGATTGACATGAGTTAGTGTGTAACCATTTAGATTTTTGGGTGAACTATGCCTTTAAGGCATTGAGCAACCATCATTGCAGCATTTGTGGGCTTCTTTGCCAATCTACATGCTTTAAATTATTGATCAGGCCTTGAGAACTGCAGACTTTAGTCTCTTTACACTTCTGTTCTCTCTATATTCCACAAATCCTCTCTGTCTCCTCATGCTATATCCATTCTCCATCCTCAAACACTCTTTCCTTTGTCTCGTTCCTTTTAATCCTCTTCTAGCTTTCATTTTGGAAAGTCCTCTTCATGTACCATTAGAAGCAGACAGGCTTTATTTTCCACTCGTATTGTCTGCTTCATGTACGGCTGCATATCACAGTGTTTTTCTTTAAATAACGTTGTACAATAGCTTGTCGATAGCGCTCCACCTGTCTAAGACACTCACCGCTTTTTTCATGACAAAATAATCCCGCCACAGTGTTGTCTGTGATTTATGAAGCTCAGCAAAAAAGGGATGCTGCAATGCCTCCCTCCTCTCTCTCCGGAGCAAACACACACACACACAGTGATGTCTTTCAGAGATTGGACAAACCTCTATATGGGGCAAAGGAAGGACCATGTCATCTAAGCCCTTTAGAGATTTCTCCATGGACCCATTGCACCAGAGCTCTGCAGTGTCCATTACTCATATATGCACATAAACACACTTTCATGCACAGGATTTTTCCTGACGTAGTGTGTGTGCATTCATGCACTGCACTCCTGTAAAATCATTATGAAGCAGTCACCCGTACGCAGATGTACGTACGGCTCATATCATATTAATGTCAAACCTTTAGTTTAAGCCCAGCGTGCTTCTGAACACCTCGTTCTGGTTTATTTGGCTTGCATGAATTTAAATAACTTTTTTTTTTCACTGCAGATTTTTACATTTACATCTTCACGAGAGGTTTCTGCATCACTAGTATCGACAAATACAAGTGCAAAAATGATCAAGCATGATTATTAAATATCATAGCTTTTTATTCGGTCACATAATTTAATGAGGTTTATAGGTGACAATAAAGCAACAACAAGAGTAAGAGAAATCCAATTCAAGATATAATCTGTAAAAACTAGTCTTATATTTTCTAATGTTTTGAACTTTTGCTTTATTTTTTTTCTTGATATATATATATATATATGGAAAACAATAGAAAAAATGACTTTAGAAGCCCAATTTTGCCCCACTGGAAAACAGTACAAAAATACTGATTAAGAAAATTATAACTTTTTATTGATTGACTTTGCCAACATCAAGTTGAATGATTTGTAATTTTTCTTATACTCAAATATATTGGCTTTTTGAAAAAAAAAAAAAAAAATTGCCCTTTTGTCTCAATACGAAACAAGTCAACAAAAGGAGATAAAAGTAATCTAAAATAAACATAAACTTTTAAATAAGGATAAACTGACTAGAGAATGAGTTACATCTTAATGGTAATCGTCACAGAGAATCATAACATTAAAATGCTTTACAAACACACAAAAATTTGATCTGTAAATAATTAAAGACTTTTTCGAAAAGGAAAGAGTCAGATTGCCTGCAATTAAATTTTAATAAAGATGCAATTTCCCTTTCCGAATGCAGTTAAATGGGAGAAGAGAGATAGACGGAGCGAGTTAATGAGAAGAAGAAAAAGAATATTGCCAATGATGGATTGAAGCTCTAAATCAGGCTGATCGCAAATCAGCGGATACTATTAAAACTTGCTCAATCAATTTATGCTTGACGAAGCTGCAGCATGTGAAGAGTTACAGCCGGAAAAGATCGACCCGGACGAGCAAACCTGGAGATCTGGAGCACTTTACTGAAGACACTTTCATTTCTCAGACAATCATCAACTCCTCAGACCATCACTCCAACTTTAATTATTCATGAAATCACTTTAGACTTAAAGAAATAGTTCACCCAAAAATAAAAATTATGTCACATCCTTTAAACCTATATGTATTCCACAGGAAAGTGAGTAAATAAAGTCAGAGCTTTATTCTGCAACATCACTTTTTGTGCAACACTGTTTTTCAATACCTTACTGCAAAAAGGAATTTGTTGATGCAACTGGGCCATTTTATACCTTTTAAAGATTAGAACTGGATATGAAGCTGGCTATGTGTGATGCACCAGTTTTCAAATATCCCAGCATATTAATATTGTTTTGAAGTCATAGCATGATATTCTACAAGTAACAGTGTGAAAACGATGCTTTATTAATAAAACTCTGTAAATTTGTGTGCAAAAAAAAAGGAATAAAGGTGTCAAGTTTTTTACTGTCTCTAGTGTTCATTTATATTGGAAACTGCAGTTATATGTACTTATTGGTACATATTTCATGTCTCACTAAAAAGTGCACACGGGTACGTTTATGCCATGAGACCAGCTAGATTAAATGCATCATAGCATTCCATCATTAGCTTAGCAACACAGCTAGCTGTGAATCTGAACATGTTTGTGTGAGCTGTAGAGTTGCTGTCTGTGCAAGATTCAATATGTGCCTGTGTAGTCAGTGAGCAGCAGTCAGGAATGCCATGTCAAAGCGGACACACCGCACGCATCCTGGGAGAAAGCAGCAACAGAGCCATGTTTTCCCGTCTCGCTTGGCCATTACTATTATTACTCTGAGCGCCGGCAGGACGGGAGCACGGCGGCGCGTAAAGCAGAAATGTCACGGAGGACAGCCGTGGGAGTCTCGCTCAGGCCCGAACTTGTCCTTTCATATGGAGTGTGACACAAGAGGCCGGCGCTCATGAATAAGACATGGGCTGTCTGGGCCGCGGGGACTCGCGCTGTCCATTTGCCATTTGCACGCTTGGCCAAAGGCAAAGAAGAGGTGAAAGGGGGAAGAGAAGTCAATACAGTCCGCCTACAGAGCAGAATTTAGGAGGGAGTTGGAGAGTCCGAGTGGAGGGTTTGATCAAATAACGCTGAGCATTAACTGGCTTTACACTAGACGTTTAGCGTGGAGATTTAAAGTTCACTGTGAGGACTGTTGATAGTCGAAAAATGAGGCTTTATGCATGCGCTTCTCCTCATCAGCATTGCCAGATCTTTCAACAAAAACATGCAACCTATTCTAATAAAAACAAGCACAAGATCAACAACTCAAAAAACGCAATCTGTGGCAAACAAGTACAAAGTCAATTATAATAAAACCTGTGACTCAATATGTCATCCCTGATACAAAAATGATGTGCATTGTCATGTTGGATATGTATTAAATAAATCCTGAAAAAAAAGCATTTTTATTATTATCAACAAAATGGCCCAGTTTCACAAACATAGCTTAGTTTAAACCAGGACTAGGCCTTAGTTAAATTAAGATATTAATGCATCTTTTACAAAATGTTAAGATATGTCAGAGCAAGATATTATCAGTTGAAGCAGTTCAAACATGTATTTTCTGTAACTAGCTTAAGCCTTGTCTATTACTGCACATGGCTACATTTTAAATCAAATTTATTTTGTGCAAAATTTACATTTTCTATAATTATTAACTATTACTTATTTTACAAATTGCTCTTTGAGTATACAAAACTTTACAAAAATAGTTTTGCATAAAAAAGTAAAGCATAAAATTGAGCAAGTAAAATATTATTTCAATAAAATAATAATCAAAACCTAATTAAAATCTAATCAATTAATTTAATGTTTTAATGAAATTAAGTAATAACATTTTATAAGAAATCATATTTTGGTTATTAAAAATATATTCAATAAAATTTTTCTGAAGTTGTTAGATTTTATATTGCAGCTTTTATATTAATACATTTTAATATATATAATATAATATTTTAATTAAATTAAAATCATGACGTTAATAAGATGATTTGGTGACAGAGCAAACATCTACATCTAAACAGAAAATATACACTAAAAAATGATAAATAATATAATATTAATAATATTTAATAATAATGAATTAATAATATAATATATAAATACTATAATTATAATTTCAACATAGCTGATATTGCATAATTTAATAAAGATTTCAAGACACTTTAAAGCCTTATAAAAGAGAGCAGCATGATTTTACTGCTTTATTTTATCAAAGAGAAATTCAATAATCACTCACTTCCTCTAAAATAACCTCTCCTCAGACAATGACGCAATACTTCCAGTTGATTGAGATGTATTACGAAACACAGAAATAGTAATATGCATATTTCTGTTTTCTTAAGTGAAATATTACGTGAACTATTGCATACAGGAGAGGCTGTTAAAACGTCTTGATTTGTGTTAAAGTCATTCCCTGTTTAACTTCAAAGCAGGAAGGCTGCTCAGAACTGACACGGTTGAAGTTGAAGACGTCTAATTGTTTCTAATTTGGCTCATCTATAGATTTGAGTTAGGCTTGAAACAGGAAGAGGTGTTTTTGACTCCGACGTCTAGACAGTTTCTTGTCTTTTTGTTACTCTGTGCTCAGATATCGATGTCCTGCAATGATTGGAAATAATGGGCGATATTTAACAGTCAGGGCGTTTATGAATTCAATAGGCGAGTGAAGGGGGGGAAAACAAAGCAAACGGCAGAGAAATTAGCCGATCACTGGGGAATATGCAAGGGAAAAATGATGAGAAGCGATTTGAGTATTTGTGCAGGAACTGACAGTGTGGAATTGGTTAATGATCGCTGGGAAGCGCTGCAGGAGGTCACGCCGCCATCGATCTGTCTTTCTGTGCTCTTCTGACTTTCTTCTTCTCTTCTGTCAGAAGATGACACGGGAAATCAATGGGAAACAGATAGCGAATAAGTTGTTCTTAAAACGCTGCTGAGTGAACTTTTACTTCAAAGCAACTTCTGAAATGAGTTGGAAGGAAGGGCTGTTTGCCGACGGCTTTGATGCTCAGGCCGCAGGGCGCAGGGCGTTAGATTGGGGTTACGAGTCAGAGGAGGGGTAGAGGTCAAAAAACACTTCTGATACAATGTCACAAATGAAGGCTGCTCTGTTTTCTAAAGGCCTTTGTGTATTCAGAACCCTCTAGAAAAAGAAACCTCAGCGATTTTAGATTTGAATCTGTTTGATTCTTCCATTTTTTTTGGTTAAATGATTCAGTAATTTTGCATTAAATGATGACTTTTTTGAAGAAGAAGAAGTGGTGTTTAAAAAGAGAACATCAGTTCCGTTCAGTAAAAAAAAAATATTGCAAATGTGTTACACAGACTTTTAAATGACCTTTCAGTCTTTCTTATAAATGATATTCAATAATTGACTTAATATATGACATTTAAAAATAAAAGACAACACTTATGGTGTTCATAAGATGTTGTAAAAAATACTTAATGATAAAATGAATGCATAATATTAAAATAATCTAAAAATGTTAATATTCATTACTATAAGTCATTAATTAATTATTACAATTGCATATGTTTAACTATTTACAAAAAAATAACTATTTTAGAATAAACAGAAATACTTTGCAATTGGTAAAATGAGATATTAATGGTGATGTATTTAATTTACTTTCCATATATATATATATATATATATATTATATTTATATATAAATGTGTGTGTCTATTATAATAATATATTTTTAATTATATATTTAAATGTTTTATATAAAATGTACAATTAAAAAAGTATAATTAAAACTTGATTTTGAGTACAAACTCACAAGCAAATGAAATATATATATATATATATATACACACACACATTATATTATATTATATTATATTATATTATATTATATACACACTTTATATATATCACTGGGAAACACGATTAATCGCATCCAAAAAGTTTTTGTTTATATGATTTATATGTGTGTGTACTGTGTATATTTATTATGCATATATAAAAACACATGCATGTATATATTTATATTCATATAATTTATTTGAAATGTAAATATATTTAATATATAAACAAAACATATTTTTCTTTGACTTTAACTACACAAAACAAACTGTGACATACTGTATCAGTCAGCTGCTCTCTTCTAGTCTAAGTGTTGTTGGTCAGAACAAACTGCGATGTGGATCAGATTCAGCCTGAAGTCAAACATCTGGCTACACAAGCCATTCAGTCTGAACAGTGAGTTAAACTTTACCACACAATAACTGGGTGAAGTAGACTTCACTCATATCTGCTACATCTCCCTGATTGACGTCTCCCATGCCTCCAGACCCACAGGCTATGAAGCACTTCCAGGGAAGCTTTCAATTAGGAAAGTGGAATAGCAGAGAAAAGAGTAAACTCTATTCTGACCTGCAGGCAACATGCCGCATTTAGCCAGGCAAGAGACCTCGAATTATCCATCAGCACAAAGCCAAACAAACAGCTACAAAGATACAAACACGCTCACTCGCCCTGCAAACCAGCCAGGGGAAATAACTCCTGTCTGACAAAAGAACATGTTTCAGTGCAAATTATAATGTCAGCATAACAATTTGAGTGAATTGATGCATTTTAAAAAAGTTGTAAATACGTAAATAACACATCTAATACAATAAATCATTTGTATTAAAAGAGCATTATTTTTATCTAATAAAATGAAAATTAAGAATCATAAATATAATACTTGCAAAAATAATACAAATATCAAATTAACAATTGCAAAAAATAATACAATTAAACATAATAAAATAATAATAGCAGAAATAATAACAAGAAATTATAAATAATATTAATAATTATGAAAACAAAAACTTTTATTTTGGAAGCGATTAATTGAGATTAATCACTGTTTTTAAGCAGTTATAAACTATGATTAATATATATATAGGTATTGTGGTGGGAGGTGCTTACTACAGACACAGTGGGAGTGATGTCAGGCCTCAGGAAGGCTTTTATTGAACAAAATAATGAAGTAATAAAGTGTCCAGGGGAAAAGTGTTCAAAATAAAGAGGAGGGGAACTGGTGTCCTTGTCATTCTGTGGGGGTAGTGAAGGTCAGGCAGTGTTCGAGGGGGAAGGGTCCAGGTAAGGGGTGGAGTCCGGCGGCTGCACGCACTCCGCTTTCAGATCTGGGGCGTGAGAAGCAGTGGCTTCTTTAGCGGCTTCATCCTACTTGGCCCTCACAGCACTTCCAAGGGAATTCAATGGCCCGGCAACCTGGCCCGACAGCCGTCTCACGGGTGCAGTTCTTATGCGGACCCTCCTTGCGCCCTTCCTGGACCCACCAGGACACCAGCATGCATGCACAGGGAAGAGACCTTTAACAGCGGTGGTGATGAGGCTTCATTCATCTCAGGTGTGACCTGCTCCTTCCTGTGCCCCTCCTCTTTCGCACAACCACTCCTGACGGGAGCCTGGTGAAGGGTGGCGAATAAGGGACGGGGTGGCGATGATTCAAACAACTATTTATATAATAATCACAAGCTCTTCAGCACTATATTTGTGCACAATCTAAGAAATGTGTTAATCTAGATTGTTACTGCCAAATAAAAGTTACATGATAAAGTGCACTAAAACAATCACTGGTTGACACTTGAACATTTCCTCTCGAGCAACGTGTCAACATTAAACAGTCCCTGTCTAGCGTGCATCAATCGGCCAGCTGAGGTTTCACACTCCTCGTTAGTTCACGAAGGAAAATGAATCCAGTTCGCTGACAGGATCACTCAGAAATGGACGAAAAATAGCACAAATCTCCAGCTCAACTTGCGTTTATTAGTGCCTCTCAAACAGACATCATTAGCGTGTCAGTGTATGTGACGCTTGTCGTATGAATGTGGCATAGAAACGAGAAGAGTGACAGCGGCTCCAATAAGAGCGGGAGCATCCTTCTGAGATATGAGAAAATACCTCAGATTACACCAGTGTATGAATCATACAATGACTCGGTAGACCTCTCTTAGTTTCCTCACAATAACTTTTTATGCAAGTAGCATATTTTTAATGTAAAATAAAAATGTAAAACATATTTTATGTGAAATAAATTAGAAGTGAATTTGAATTGAGTGAATAAACAGGATATACAGAATTACAACATAGATTACAGATAGATAGATAGACGAAAAGACAAGGATAATAGGATGACAGAACTATCGATAGAACGAAAGATAGATCCATAGAACAACAGAATGATAGAAGAATAGATGATAGATGGATTCTGTGTGTTGTGTCCAGTTCAGTTCAAGGCTGATGAAAGGAGAGCGAGATAGATCTTCAGTTCACTCTCTGCCTCTCTCGCCCACTGCTGCGCTGGAGAGTGTGTGTGAAGGTTGAACGGAGATGACACAGCTGGGAAGCGTCGCTGGACGTCATACATCCTCTCGCTCACTGATCTTAAGCACTTCTTAAGACTCCATTAATTGGGAGGGGGTTCCTAGAAATGGCTGACTCCCTGTGTAGTACTGAACTAGAAGACAGTGGTGAAGAGCCGCCTTAATTAAAGCCGAGAACAATGTCTCAGAACCCCCGGAGCGGATACCTGAGGGAATTGAGCATGAGGGAGGGCATGAGGAGACACAACGAAAAAAAAGAGGCTAGTGTGATAATTGTAATTGTGTTGGGGAACAAAACGAGAAGGGCATGAAGTGCGAGACAGACGCGGGAGCGAGACAATCAGCCGGGGCTCGGCGGGGGGGGGCGGACTGTGGCAGGCTGGGTAATTGGAGGTGAAGGCAGCGGGGCTGCTTCGAGTCGAGGGGAAGGCGGTCTCCACAGAGTCTGCAGGGGAGACACCTCAGCAAAGACACCCGATGCCGAGGCTGTAATTGGGTGGCAGGCGCCTGGCATCAGGAGGAGAAACAAAATAAGCATCGGATAGGTTAAATTCTGCTGAAAACTCAAGAGAGGCAGAAGTGGTTTCTCAGAGGATGCTCTTTCGTTGCTCAGGAGAACGAACAGAGTTTTTATTCGGTTACACTTTATTTGGTAACCCTTTATTTTAAGGCTTTATTTTAAGTAGTTACCTAATATGGTACTTAGCAGTAGCCATTGTACTTACATTACATAAAATGTATTTATCATGTTACTAAGTTAAGGAACGGACTGTACTGTAAATACAGTTTGTAATTATGTAGATGTAACAGGCAGCTACTGTTACAAAACCTGAGTCTGTTACACAGCTACTTGTACACTTAAGTACAATCTTGATACATTTTATTTTAAGTAGGCAACACCTGTGTAATTTTCTTTTATTTAAAAAAAATTAGAAATGTATTACATGTATTTAAGCTGTGTACTGGTGAGTTAAAATAAGGTTTAGCTAGATATGGTTTACAGTATAGATACACATGACGTACACTTAAGTACAGTCTTGATAGTTTATGTCTGTATACTTACATTTATAATTACATTGTATAAAGTCTGCAACACGTTTGTGATAATCTCTTGGTTACAAAAGCTGTGTCTGTTACATAAGCTGCCTGTTACATCTACATAATTTCATACTGAATAATTACAGGCTATAACTTAGTTACCTGTACATGGTGAGTACATTTTGTTTCATGTAAATGCAATGGCTACTACTTAGTACCTAATTAGGTAATTACTCTCTTGGTCCTAAAGAGGCAAAAAAAACAACTCCTGTTCAAAATAGCTGCCATGCTTCAAAACATATCTTACCAGCATACAGTATGCTGGTTTTTACAACAGGGCAGACATTTAAAAAAAGCAAGTTTCTGTGTTTTAATTCTGTGTCAAAATGCATGTTTTTGTTTGGTTTGTGTGACTCCACCCACTGCCAATTTACCCAATAGGGTAAACATCCTGGGTTGCCAATTAGTAGACAATAATACACATTGAAGCCAAACATATTGGGTTTGCGATCACAGATTCAATCCGACTCAATAAGCCTCAGCATCCATCTGAATATCTTTGCGACCAGAGGATTATTAATGGATAAACTTGTCAAGGGACCGTTTCCCTCCTTTGTTAACTACATTTGTTCTTGTTGCATGCCTTCAATCTGGCAACCAACATAAGCATCTCATCTGAGGCGGTGTCTCCAGCATTGTGACCCATTTCAACCATTAATTAGCTGTCAATATTACACTGCACTCTTAAATCAGGTCACCATTAAGATCTCCATTTAACCTTGTTGGTGTCTTGGAGAAAACTGATGAGATATTAGAGGGATATTGCTCTGCTGCTCACTACAAAAAAAAACAAGACAAATTTTGACATACAGTAAGGGAATAGAGATGGTTTTTGGTTAAAGCACTAATTAAATTGCAAAACTGTATTACAATACAATGCAATGCAATAAAAATTAAGTTAATTGTCATATAGCTATCTAGCATTTTGAGTTCATATTCAGATCTTTGACTGTTTGTAGACCAGGAGACTTTGGCAATTTAATCTCACTGCTATCTAGAAGAAGCAATTGAAAAAATTAAAGAGATATCGCACACAATTCGCCTCTCCTGGAGGACGAGGCAAAATCAGCTTTTGGATTTGCTCACTGCCACAGAATCTCCAGGAAGCTGGAGGAGAGATGGAGAAGCTACGGGATTGAAGCTTTCAAGAGGAACAAGACACAAATAGATTGAATAAAAGGTGAATGGGGGGCTGAGTGCTCGAGCCCGAGGAGAATGATATTGGACTTTGGGAAAGGAGAAGTGGAGAGGATTGGAGGAGGTCGGTAATGAGGCAAAGGAGGAAGAGTGGCAGAGGAGGACAGCAGCAAATAGGAAAACACACAAGGAAACAGAGAAACACTGAGTCATGAGGGATTAGAGAGATGCAGCTGAGGAAAAAAAAGGAAAGCTCAATTAAAAGAACTGGGTCAGAGGAAACATGAGGAGGCTTTTTGAAGTGTCGAGTGCTGCATTTCAAAGCGCCAAGCAATGATCCTTATGCAAGACTGAAGATCTGTGACCTTCTGGAGGCCATGTGTCATTGTGGACTTTATCTGAGAAGACTGTCACAAAGAGACTGGAAAGCACTTGACATGACATGCATTAGAGAGAATACCATGTCTTAATACAAAATCTCTAGACTAACTTCACTTCTCATTTTTGCTCTCGTTTTTAAACTTGACCTAGTATTTTGGTGATTTTTAATGACTTTGTAAAGTCTTGCTTATTTGCTTAATTACAATGTAAACTATTAAAATGCACTTGCATTCATTGCAGTAATTCTGAAACAGAATTAAAAGTCGAATTTAAAAAAAATAAATGAAATAAAACTGACTGACAAAAATGAAGTAAATTAATGTTAAAAAGTGCTGAAATGGTGCTAGAAATTATAGAAGCACATAACAAAATGACTAAAACTTAAATGAAAATAACAACTGAAATTATAAAAATAAAAACTAATTCAAAAGGCCAAATTAAGATATAGTTCATTTATTTTATTTAAAATAAGATCAAATTACTCTAATAAACTAATAGAATTAAAGCTAAATAATAATCTATTCATTATTTTTAATATTTAGCAGTAATTAGTTTATTTTATTTACTAAATGGCAAAAACAAACAAACAAGTGAAATATTTGTTATTCAAAATACTATTAAATATAATAATAGTATATAATTAGTGTTAAAATGGCATTGGCTTTTTTTGCAAAATAATTAATTACCTTTGTAAAACATTGTCACATTTAATGATGATGATTTCACATGCTTAAACATGAGGGGAATTGATTCATATGTACACTAAAAATGACATCCAGACCATTTGGGAAATTAAAAATATTTAAATTTAGACAAATTTAGACATTTAGAAAAGTGTGATCTTAGTTTGTTAAGATGTAGTTTGACATTTAGCACCTAATGCAATAAAATTCAGAAACTGAATGCAGAAACTCTCACTGACTGATCTTAAAATGTCAGTGCCTGATTTTGTCTTAAGATGCACACCAGTAACGCTTTTTTCTAAGTATGTTTATTAAAATGCTTAAATGTCCTGAATTGAACTATGATCTAATCCTGTCTTAGTCTAAACTTCGTCTGTGAAAACGGGCCTAAAGTAAAACTATCCAAACACATATAAGGCCCACATTTTCAACATTTATTGCATCGTTTAAGTTTATTCAAAAATCCTTTGCATGAAAAACCTGTGTTTTGGTAGAGAAAGGGTAAAAGCCCGTCTGTCCAAAGTTAAATATTCAGAGAAGAATAATCAAAAACTCACAGAGACTATATAAGTTTTTGAGGACAGGAAGATGTTTCTTAATCTCTCAAAATTTGCCTTCACTATTGTTGGAATCTCAGCAGCCATCTTTGCTCACGCTCTCGTCACCTCCTGAACTGTCTGATAAAGTATGTAAACATGAAAATCCATCGGGAGGAGGGAGCAGGAGATGCGTTGACACATTAAAGAGTGGCACATTAAAGTCCTATGTACGTTTTGCTTAAATTCAAAAAGTGTTTTTCACTCAAGTGTTTGGGGACTACCCTTGATATGTCAATCAAGCTGATTTTGAAGTGCGCTGGGGTGCTGGGACAGGGTGGATGGGGAAAAGGTGGAAGACCAAAAAGGAGCGCGAGGTTTGTGATGTCTCTAGCTCATTCACCGCCTCCTCCCAAGACACAGGAATCCTGAATTAATGGGTCGGAAAAGAAGAAAGGATGGAAATTTAGACAAGAATTGCAGGCATTAAAGAGAGAGGAGAAACTTAGAACTTAATTAATTCTTCCAAGACTTTGGACTGAGATAAAGACGAGACAATGTTCAGGGGAGAAGTTTCATCAACATTTAAAGGAATAATTCAGCCAAAAACTCGCTCGCAAAGTCCTTCCTAAATCTGACTTACTTTCTTCCATGCACCACAAACAAGTGCATTTTTGAAGAACTCTTTCAGAACAGTTTTAGTTTAGTATTATTACTATTATACTGTTATATTATATACTATTATACTATACTGTTTTTGTGAATACTTTATATTTTGTGAATATTTTCATCCTTACTTTAATTTTAATTAACACTTGAGTAATTTGGTTGCGTGTTTTTATATGATTTACTACTCTTGTTATTCTTTATTTCCATAAACATGTCTATATAGTGTATAGCACTTATATATTATTAATCAAATATTTTTTTATATATTTATTTAAACATATCTAACATAGGCTATATATATAATTTTATATTTTTATATAACTTTCATATGATTTATTTATGATTTTAAATACATTTTTACATAATTAGTTTTTTTTTATGAGACTATACACATTGTATTCTGTTGTATTCATTCATTTTAGTTCATTTAGCTTCAATTATTTTAGTACTTTTACAAAAATGGACAAATCTCTAGCATTATCCCGTAAGTGGCCAAAAAAAGTTAATTCTAAAATACGGTACCATCTACATACTGATAGTGTCAACAAAAGCAAACATAAGATCAAAACTAATTTGCTTAAGCACATTTGCTTCTACAAGTCTCTTTTAGCAAGATATGGCAAGTGCAGTGTTGTACCGGGTGAGCTCACGAGCAAGTTTACATTGTCACAAACACTACAGTATATACTGTATATGGAGCTGGTTATGTTTTGCAAAAGCCACAATGCATTAATCTACAAATAATGTGTATTGGTAAAAGCCTTTTGAGGGCATAATGTAGTTTTGCGCAAGGAAATGCATGAAAAAAAAGTCTTTATTAATTAATAATTTGCGTGAAAAGGAACAAAACCTCTTGATGTTTTACCACCATAGTGTTCATTTCAGCAGGGAATTGTATGTGTTGGTATGTAGCAGATGCATGTTTTTCCCTTCAAAAATAAGATATGTGCACTTTGAATCAATGCATGACTTCGTATTTTAATACTTTGCCAACTGAGTTCCAAAGAAGAAAGTAAGTCCTCACTTGAACTTGCTTCTAAAGATCATCTGGGGTCTGATTCACAATTGGAAACAGAAGCAATTCAACCTAACTTAAGCAAGTGAACCATTATCGAGTATAATTTGCATGTTTGAAATGCTCATCATCACTTAATATATATGCATGTCTCATTGCTGCCTGTCCTGAATAAATTGCTGTTTAAGAGTATCTTGCTTTCTCCGCAGCAGATAAACACAAGAGTTCCTCTGTACATGTTAAGTTCTGGTGTTAAATCCAAAGGGACTAATACTTCAATGACATGCCTTCTGAGTCGTTAATTAGCTACACTGTTAAACAGATAATACTGCAAGTGTATTTTGAACACATTGTGTGTAGAATGCCCTTAACGTACCTTCTATTGGCCTGTTCTTCATCACGTAGATACTTTCTCACAGTAAATGCAGGACTCTCCTCTGGAATAACATTTCTGTTTTCTCTCTGTGAAGTGACCTTGAGCTTTCGGCACTCAATAAATAAAACTTCATAAAGCTTCACAGCTCAGGATGAGTTTCTGTTCACTCGAATGCTTCTAACATTCCTCAGCAGAATATAAACTCGAATAAGTCTATAGGTGACATACGGTGAGAGTAAAGAGAAAAAGGCCGTAGCAGATCAGAGACTGATAATTGCTTGCGCTCAGATCAAAATGCCTTGATTTCTTTGCATATAATGTATGGAACTCTGCATAGATTTGACAAGCATTAAGGTCTTTGAAAAAAAACTTTTAGGAGACAAATGTGAGAAAGAGGAGTTTTGTATTTAATGTCACTAAATCATTTTGCTCTTCTGAAATGACATTTGATTTAAAAAATAGACCCAAATTAGTCAAAAGTAAAAATATAGGGTTAAGCCATAATAAAGACAACTAGAAATGTTTATACAAAATTCATTTGCCAAAAAAAATGAAAATACTATGAATATAAACTTAATAAAATGCATTCAAACTAAATATTTTATACAAAAATGTAAAATTAAAAATTAAAATATATCAATATTAACAGTAAAAAGAAAAATGTATGAACTAAATCTGTCGAAAAGCAAATAATGACCTGTCTGAAAATTAGTAACGAAATTTTTTTTTTAAATTTATATATCCTAAAATGTCATCATGGGAAATCCCTTCATTTTAACACAACACATGTGTTTTGAAACTCTTTAAGAGACACGTGTGATATTATTGGGATTTTATTCTCAAGAGAAACATCAGAGAACAAGACTCCAGACTCTGTCTGGGAAAAACGAATGAGGTATTAAAGTGATTTCATGTTTGATTTTTCTCTCTGTGGAAGGTGTAGAGCTGAGAGTCAACAGGAGTGTTTGTGAACCCTTGACCCGCGCTAAGCCCGGAGGCCAGCAGATATTTACATAAGGAGTCAATGTTTTGGGAGCAATCAGCGGACCGCGGTGGACCTGCGCAAACACACGGAGGAGAGGAGGTCCACACCTGCTCCGGTCCACACCCCTCTTATTATCCCCGCCGCCACCCCCCCCCCCCGGAGATGCTTTCACTTCCTGTCAGATTCAACTTTTCAAATCCAGAAATCCGGAGCTTGTTGCCATGGCAACAGCCACAGTGGGGAGGAGGGAAAAAATCTGCCGCATTGCTGGACTTGGCATGAGCGCGATGTGTGTGTTCGAATGTGTGTGTGTGAGTGTGTATGCATCACACATGAGCTCTCAATACACATTGGCAAATGATTGGAGCGCTCCCAGACAGGAAACACACACCGTAGGTGCTCTGGCGGAGGTGCTTAGATATACACCACATCTTCAGTTACACTGCACGAAAAATACGTGAGCAGGCGCAAAGCACCCTTGGGCGAGTGCATGCCATAGTGAAGTCACGCTCACAAGTCATTTGCTTCCGTCATCTGACGTAAAACGCTCTTCATTTACTCGTTCTCATGCCGTTCCAAAGCCTTATGAAGGATGCCAAAGAAGATATTCAGAAGAACAGTTTTAGTGGAATGCAAAACAACATTTTCAGACATTTTTCAAAATACTGCATATTAATGTGCTTTAATGCTCCTCTTGGGAACTGAAAGTCTAAGTATATGTTGAAATTTATGTTGTGCATTGCATGTAAAAAATTTAAGATATACATGATGTAATTTTTTCAGCTTGTTGCATATTTTCTTTTTGAACACACACACACACACACACATTTTATATATATATATATATATATATATATATACATACATAATATTTCATAGAAAACGTTAAATATTTCATTTTCTTTTTTACTTGCATAATTTCTATAATTTTATTATAATAAATTACAATTTATATAAATGTATTTATATTATTTGATTAATTTATAATTATTTCAATTGTTTTAGAGCAAATATAAAAATGCACTATTAAACTTTTAAATAAAATATAAAATGCATAGAAATAAAATCAATATAAAATTATGTAATTTTAAAATTAATATTAAAATAAATAAAAAATATTATTTTAGATCATTTTGAAATATTTTATATAATTTTAAAATAATATTTCTAGCAAACATAAAAACATACATTGTTATATTTTACATATAAAAAGATAAATACAAAGTTAATTAAAATATTTCATATGAAAACAGATAAAAATAAAAACATGAAATAAAATAAAAACTTAATATTTGACCACAATTAAAAATACATTTTCATTTAAAATGTATTTAAAATAAATATAAAATCTTATTACAGCAAATATAAAAATGCACTGTAAAAAAGAAAAAAAGAAAAATAACAAATATAAAATTTCTAGCAAAAATAAAAACTATTTTAAGTGTTTTAAATATAGTATAAAAAGTGCAAAACATGAATCTTAAGATTATAAATTCACTGCTAAAAAAAGAAATACTACTAATTGTTTTGGTTGTACAGTCAGGTCAAGTGGCAGGGAAACAAAAAAGTACTGGCCTAAAAGAAAAATATCTGTAGGTACTTGACTTTGGAACAATGTGCACTGATGGATTGTTTATAATATAGGACCAGTACATATATGAAGGGAATTTGGATTAATTTCATGTCATTCACTCCACTTCTGATTGGTCACCATCTGCCAGTGAGGGTATACAGATGCTTACAGATGGACAAAGTTGGGCCTCTAGGTTCCCGGTAGACCCATGCTGTAAAAGAACATCAGTGATCTGAGAGCTGGGATATTGTCATTCAGCCGATCCCATTCTCTATTGATCCCAGTCTCTCATCAAGCACGTTTCCTTGAAGATGCAATTTCCAGCACATCAACATCAGGCTGGAGCACTTTGTTCCAGACACACGGCGGAGCGATTGATCTCAGTCTTTCACCGCGGCTGCAAACACACTCTTCTGATGCCAGAGTGAAGCAGCGTGCCACAAGTGCACCAATATTACACAAATACAGTATGTCCTCTGCACAAATCACAGCAGAAAGGGTGCAGTGATGTAACAGCCGGAGAAATCTGCATAAACACGTATTCCAGCTAAATCACAGCTTTTACGGATGAACTGCTTGTTGTAAAAAACAACAGTTTGCCGCCCACAAATCGGTACTGTGAGTATTTTACTGCGTATCTATTTTATTAGCTGCCAACCTGTTACATTGAGCTTTGACAGTGACCAAACGCTGCTCTGAATATTTTAAAGATATACAGATTTTAAACATTCACGAAACATTAATTTTTATAGGATTTAACTGGGACTATTTACAGTGCACGGGAATATACGATGTACTTTTTTTTCAAATCTATAATCTATAATAAAGCAAAACCCAATAATAATTGTAGAAAGAATTTTGTTGATGTATATACTTTTTTAATGATACTAATTATTATTACTATTTATTATAAATAGTATTATTATAAAAAATGTATTTGCATACTTAATTACGCAATATTTAGATTTTTTCGTGTTTTCTTTGAGCTAAATTTATGAATAACATATAACATAATAACGAATAACGAATAACATAAGTAATATATATACATAATACATAGTAATTTGCCTGTGAACAACTGTTATTATTATTGTTGTTAATATCACTAAATTTGTGCAAAATTCTTGAGTAAATTAAATTGTAAATGTATTTTCTTTGATGTGAGCTACGCATAACTTGCAAATGAATGGCTAAAGTTGAAGTATGAAATAATTCATGCCCAAAAGCTCATTTAAAAGTGAATGATTTATTCTTCTTCTTATTATTATATTATTATTTGTTGTTATTTTTAATGGCATTACAATTGTGCAAAATTGTTTATTTTCACCTTTGTTTTGCGCTTTAAGAACTCGCCAATAAAATGCTATACACATTTTTGAAAAAGAAAAACTATAAAGAGGAAATAACACTGCTTTACTGTTTTGTTTTGTTGTGTTGTAGGCCGCAATTCTTTAAAGATCCAGTAGATGTTGGTCTTTATCATAAAGACAGTACAAAATAAGTTGAATAATGCAGTCGCAAGGATTTAAACCTGCAAAGCATGTAATCATTGCTGTTTGACAATTAAATATTATTGGCAAATAATGAAAATATCGGTAACCAAACTTATTTTGCAGCATTAATAGTGATGTGTGAAGCTGAAGCGAAAACAGTAATATAGTGAGAGCTCCTCCTCCTTCAGTAATCCGTCTGTTTTTCTCTTTGTAATCTGGTGGCAAACACATTACAGATAGGACTAACACCTTCCTCCAACCATTTCAGCTCAGCTTTCTTCTTGCTCCCCCTCGTCTTCTCTTCTTAATTACCGAGGCAATCATATTTACTGATTCCCCTTCGCTGTATCCTCCACGCTCAAATTCTGATGATTTATTTGTCTTCCTTTTTTTCTCCTTAAATAAAAAGAATAAAGCGGCAGACAGAATTGGTCCAGAATTTAATTGAGTAGGTCAGTGGCTTTGGGAGACATTATTAAGCATGAAACAAACAGCAGAAAGGCAGTATCAGTGGAGAGCCGAGGGAATGAAGCTTTACTCCCTTCACCCGCCGTCCTTTCTTCTGCTCGCTGGACACATCAGAACTGTCCATCACAAGCCGCACTGTGTGTCTGTCTACAGTCCATCATGAGCATTTAAATATTGCATATATTACTTCAATTGTATACAGGCCCATATGTTTATAGCAAGTGCTTCCACATATTATATATATATATATATATATGCATGTATATTAGGGGTGTCTCCGACTAAGGATTTTCACAATCAAATCAGAATTTTCGAATCATATATTTTGGGGGCAGGGCAAAATAAGAGTAATGTCAGTCATGCAAAAGTCATCATTACTGATGTTAACACACAGGGAAAATGACGCCTCGCAGATACAAATGGAGTAAAATCCATTCAAAGATAGTTAACATTAAACGTTGTCGAAACTCTAAGAATTCACAACACCTCTGTCGGTCACGGATTATGGAAAATAAAATAAAATTTATAGTAAATCTATAGGGGTGGTTGGATTTATTCACACAGGTTAAACTATTTATTTATTTTAATAGGCTGTATATTAACATATTGTGAGAAAACAGGTAGTTTTATGTGAAATCAGACATTGAGCACCCCCATATAGCCAAATGGTATGATCATAACACCCTGCGAATATTCGACTGAGAGACTGGGAGTCGATCAGGCTCCTCGAATTGAATCGTCGAATTGTTGACTATTTGAGGACACCCCTGATAAATATATGTATATATATATATATATATATATATATATATATTAGGGCTGTGCGATTTAATAGTCTATTAATTCTAGTTATAAAAAATCAAAAGTAAATCATATGTGCTATATACAGTGTGTATATATATATATATATATATATACATATATATATATATATATAGTGCTCTCTCTCTCTCTCTCTCTCTCTCTCTATATATATATATACATAGAAAGAATTCGGACCCCCTTAAATTTTTCTCTCTTTGTTATATTGCTGCCATTTGCTAAAATGCACACAGCACCCCATATTGACAGAAAAAACATAGAATTGTTGACATTTTTGCAGATTTATTAAAAAAGAAAAACTGAAATATCATAAGTATTCAGCCCCTTTGCTGTGACACTCATATATTTAACTCAGGTGCTGTCCATTTCTTCTGATCATCCTTG
>JAUMHI010000058.1:19896105-19909236 GCA_032359435.1 Enteromius unitaeniatus | reverse complement strand
TGATGAAGTGTATGTAATAAAGAGAAGGGAGGAAACCCTGTGACCAGCTGACGTTCTTTGGATACCTCTCCTCTCCAACAAACCCTTATTTTAATTGTGTAACTAGAAAGTGGATTTCTCCTTCCTATCATGCTTTGCACAGGGCAAGATAAGGATAGTAAATCTTTAAATAAAATGTTATTTTAGGTGTTTTTATTTAGATGATAAAACTGGGAGACTTGTTAATGTTTAATGCTATTTTATGTTTGTATTTATTTATTTTGGGGGTGTAGAGCATGTGCTTAGGGACCTGCTAATATGAATCAAAGTTGTTTTATTAATAATAATAATAATAATAATACTTTGGGCATGCTGTGGATGTATCAAAACCAAAATCAAAACAAGTTGGCTAATGTCTAAAGTTAAGTAAATCAAACAAATCTTTTTTTTCAGTGTAGAAGGATTTCTTCCTATTAAATTATTTTTCGGTTAAATGTTTTAGTTTCAGTTCAACAAGCATAAATTTTCCATTAAAACTATATTTGATCAAATTAAGTTGACCCAACTCAATTAAATTTAATCACAATAAATTTTGGGGCTACACATATTTATTGGATGGAAATCCTGCCTTCAATTAAATTGAGTTCATCCAATGAATCATTACTTTTGAGTGTATAAAGGCCTGAACCAAATGGTCCATTTCATTAGAATAACATTCCTCAGGATCATCTTGTAGATTACAGGATCTCCAGTGGGAAGGGCTTCTGTCTTCAGGTAAAAATTATATCCCACAGACCGAACTTTGTGAAATGTAGCATCATATATACAAGGGTTAAGATTAGGGATGTCCCGATCAGGTTTTTTTTGCCCTCAATCCGAGTCATTTAATTTGAGTATCTGCCGATACCGAGTCCCAATCCGATACTTCTATAATAAAGAAAAGCATAAATAAGATAAAAATCATAAAGAAACAGATACAGGATGTTAATTATTTTTTATTTATGTTATTTTAACATACAACTCTGTTAACAAACAGAGCACTTCTATGAGGTAGCTTGAACTATCAAGTATAAATAACATCTTTTTTCTTCACTTTTGGACTTTTTTTTATTATTAAAAAACGGGGCATTTTTTCTCTTCTCTTTAAACTCTCAGGTTTGTTTTCTACCTCTTGCAATCCCAAGTTTACATATCTCACAGTTTGCTATGGCAATGTTAGGCAATGCGTTGCTGTTTCTGTGTGGAGTCAAAAGGTCTAATTCTGTGCCACCGCATAACTATAGATGTGTTAAAAAAAGATGAGAATATATATACATATATATTCGAGTACTGATCGGGAGGTAACGTCCGATTCCGATCGAGTCTGAAATCACGTGATCGCGGGCCAGATTTCCGATCATGTGATCGGATCGGGACATCCCTAGTTAAGATTGTTTGAAGGAAGACATGGTAACATTACCATTAAAGAACTGCTACACTACCATATTTAATAAATTCCTCTCCGCACAAAAAATGCTAAAGCCTATATCATTTTTTGTATTAGAGAAATCTGGTACATTGGTGAGACGAAAGACTGCTCAGCAAAAATACAGTAAAGATGATGATACATGGTATTGAGTATTTTCAATTATTAGAAATGAGAAGACCCTTCCAGCTTGACGTGTGACTTGTGGGGGGTGAGAAAGGGAAGATGTAGAGAGAACAGCAGAGATTGCGGAGTCTCTTGGATGAATCCAGGTATCTGTCAAGCCCAAGATAATAAGAATAGACTGGGAAGCAATGGCCAGAATTAAGGTTGTTGACAGCTGTCTGTCAGTTCCAGAGACGTACAGAAAATAACAGAGAGGCAGCAGAAGAGGTGCAGATAGGACATAGCTTAGCAAGATCGTTTTGCCATCTGTGTGTGATGTCTGAGTGTTGTTGATAGAGATCAAGAATGTATTGGAAACATACAACCGCCTTTATGACTCTGCCTGAGAGGTAAGGAAAAATACACACATATACATCCATACATACACGCACACACACATATATATATATATATATATATATAAGATAACAATATTTTATTGTACTATTGAATTAAATATTCGTTAAGCTGGTATGTGGTGGGCATCATCCAGATGAATGTAAAACCATCGCCATGGCAACCACGAGGTGTTTTTGCAATGGCTCCATTTCTAAAAATGTTCATGGCCCTAACCTCTACAATTGTTCAAAGTTTCCTCTCAAAAGTTTAATGCTTTTATAAAAAAAGGAAAACAATTTGCCTACATTTTTGCACACATCACCTGGACTATTACTAGTGAATTCCCCGCTTGATTTCCTAGCGTGCACACGTGTGTGTGTTGTTTGTTTGCTCTCTGCACGTGGTTGGTGTAAGTGGTTCCCGGGGAGAAGTCTTGATTAGATTATGCCGTTAGCTTTATAAGAAATCTCTAAGAGCAGCTACTCTGTTATTTGGGAGTGTGTTCATAACCGCACTTAACCTGTGTGTAAATTGCTATCCTGATGATTGGGCTGTATTCAGTAAGACAGGGCGTCTCCAAACTCCAGTAATTCAGTCCAGGTGTGACCGGATCCTCTGAGACCCACAGCACTCGTCCCGCCGGACGCTTCCACGCGTCTTAATTACTAAATTCAACTTCGTATTCGTATAATGATTCAGAGCAGATGTTTTTTTCTTCATCAAGTCGTAATGAGTTGCTAATTAAACGGCACCCAGAGGATCTCAGGCCCGGAGGATCGCAGCCGGCCCTTATCACGACGGGATTTAATCAGCTGATACCGTCTCATTCCCTCGTGCCTCTTTGTTCCCCGTAGCTTCTGACAGGAGACTGAGAAGAGCAACCGCAGAAACATGTTTCCTAACAGAGCAAGTGCTTGAGCATTTTCATCTTTAACATACGACTCGCGTGCGGCTGACTAACGTTACCTGTTGAAGTCAGAATTCACCCTAAAATCCAAATAGATACAATTAAATATATTTTAATTCAAGAATATTTTAGGAGCATTGAAGTGTTTTGCATTGTGACATTTTCATGACTATTTTTCACGATATTTTGAGTGTTTTTTTGTTTGTTTGTTTTTTTTGTAATTTTCATTATTCTAAATGGCTAATGTGTTATCTTGTTGACATTTTGGTTTATTTATTTATTTTGCATCAAAATAATGAGAATGATTTACATTAAAGTAATGAGAATAGGGATTGGGGAAAGAGCATAAATGTCACAAATAATAAACACAAAATGTGCATAAATCATAATATCTTGTAACATATGATATATTTATATAGGAATTACTATATTATTCATGTAAAAACATTAAAATACAGAAATTAATAATTAAAAGATTTATTGATAATAATGAATAATAAAATAATCATGTACAACATTAATTTATATTAGGGGTGGGCCATATGGAAAAAAATATATCACAATTTTTTTCTGGGGAAATCACGATTTCAAGATTAATTTTTTCAAGTTGGTTTTTAAGACTATTTTGCAAATTACAGAGATAGGGGTGGGTGATATGTCAAAAATATCATTTTACATTTTTTTTTCAAAATATCACGATTTTATCATGATTTTATTGTCATTGATTTGACTATTTTTCAAGTTGTCTGAGCAGTACAGACAAACTAATTTGCCTTTTTTATAAAAACAAAACTTTTCAAGGTAACAAAGTCTAAAAAAAACACGGACAGATATTTAGGCCAAAATGAGCAAAGATAAAAACTTGTTGTCATCATTTCCTCTCTGGCTCTCAGCTGCCAACAAGAGCTCATTACTCTCCATTTAACACATTTTTATCTCACAATCAGCTTGGAAAATGAAAAAAGAAAGTCCAGTGATTGTGTCTATGCCTAGAGAAATGTGACAGGACATGTTCCCAGCAGCTTTGGTGAGATTCACCCGAACACAACGGCGTGATCAGAGCAGATTACCAGCAGACCACAGAGAGCGACACCGCTGTAGTTTATTAGTGGCTCTACCTGAAGACAAAGAGCCACACGGACCAATTAAGACCAGAGAGAGCGCTTAGTGATTTTACTGACCCTGTTGTCTGTGCTTTCAACATTAGCATAATATACTGTAAATAAAACAGAGATTATTGTCACTACAAAATTATATTTCAGTTCTTCTGCCATTAAATCTCATGTTATGTGTAATTAAGAATATAAATAAATAATATTCAAGTATGAATTATGAAAATCTACTATAAATAAATTGTGTATAACACACACACATAGCAATTTAATTAATTATATATTATTAATTTATAATAGAATTAAACTGTAATAAATTGAAAATTCGAACAACTTCTAAGATTCTTTTTGTTTATAGATTTATGTGTATTTAAGGAATTAAACAATCTAAATGACAGGAGAATGACAAATATGTACTCAATGACTATTTGTGTACTCTATGCTATTTTTATCTTGAAGTACATCCAAACGAAGACACTGACGGCTTCGTTCAGCAACTAGGATTATGGGATTGAGGCTGGAAAACTGTGAGTACAGAGGTCCTAGAAAAATATAAGCTGTAAAAACAAATGGCACGTCAAACTGTGAGCTGTTCTGCGGTTGAGTCACCCTGTGATGCTAAAAACAGCGAGATGCTTTGCGCTCCTGCTAGTGGCACCTCTTCATTTTCTAATTACAGCGAGTCTTTAGCCACCGATACGTCCTGCAGAAACACCGCCTCGTCTCCTAATGAGGGCATGTACCTCATCCGCTGTGTGTCTGTCAGCATTAAATAAACTTTATTATGGCTTCAGATTCAGATTGATCTGGACTCGCAGACTCTCCAGGGGACAGACAGGCATTCTGGGAAACAGATAGAAGTGTCAACATGAGCTACAATTAGGATGAAAGAGTAGTAATCAACAACAGCACTCAGACGGATGTAAAAATATAGCAGATTTGTCAGGGTTATGTAAGACTGGGCGTCTTACATATCTACACCTAAAATAGATATTTTGATCCTTTTGATAAAGTGAAATTATACATTATATTATCTATAATAATTTATCTATCATACATTTATCAATATAAACAAGTAAAAAACAAAAAGTTAGAAATTTTAATTAGTTTAATATTTAAAAAAAAATAATTTATATAACATTACATTTATAACATCACTTATTATACTTTATAAATTACTTACATATTTAAATGATTAAAATAAAAAATATAGCAATCAAAATTTTTGATTATTAAATAAAATGGCATAAATAATGGCATTAACGATATTAAAATATATTATATACAATTCTAAATGTTAATAATTATTAATGAATAATAGTATAATGTAATAATATAATTGAATGTATTGTGCTGTCAAACTAATAATCTATATTAATTGCCTCCAAAATAAAGATTTTTGTTTACATAATATTTGTATTTATTGTGTGTATATAAATACAAACACGTGCATGTGTTGTTTATACATACATATATATTAAAATATAATATAAATTATCTGAATATAAATATATAAATACAAAACATGTAAATGTAAAAAACATATATAATGTGTGTTTATATTTACATCATAAATATACACAGTACACATACATTTATAATGTATACACAAACTTTTATTTGTGATGTGATTAATTAATTAAAAAAAAAAATCATATATATAATGTTTATATTCATCATTTTAATAGTTAATTTAATTTAGTATTTATAATTTAATCATTTTAATTTTTTAATAATATTAAAAGCTATAAATCTGATATAGCAGAACTGTTTTCTGTACTAAATGAAATTAATTGATTCGATGCAACAGCCTGTATGAGCTTGTTCACTGAAATGAATCAAACTTAACTCTAACTCTAACGTAACAATATCCCAAACATCTTCTGAATATTCAGTAAACATCACCTAGTCCTGATGCTAACCGCACAACAACAGCATTGCACGAGGTTAAGCAGGAAGCAGCGGAGAGCTGTGTTTGAGGAGCTGTGTACGGCTGCTGGTCAGTGCTTGATGCTGGAGACGGACAACCCCACGGAGACTGTTTATCCGTTTCTCTGTCTGTCTCTCTCTGTCTGACTGACTGGATGTGAGAGGAGTCCGGGCCGCTCTCAGAGACACACATCAGACCTAATTAAAGCTGCTGATCTGTGAAGCAGACCCCGGCGCACAGCAGCAGGGGAACTCAGGCATACACTACCATAGAAAACAGCAAAGTTCTTCTGCAGAGCAGCGCTTCACAAAGTTTTTCAGCTGGTGGAGCAAAGAAAATTCAAATAAATAAATCAAAACTGTGGACCAACCAACATCACAAACCTGGAGGCAACTACAGTACCTCAAAAAAACAAACCTACAGCACTAGTAGTAAAAAAACCTCCTTTTGAAACACTTTACACTTTTACATGTTAGTATTAACACAATCATTATAAAATATAAGTACTTCAAGCATAATTCATTTAATTTAATTCATTCAAAAGATATACAGTATATATATATATATATATATATAGTAAATATATAAGTTATATATATATATATAATCAGTATATATAAGTTAATATGGGGTCTGTCAAATGATTAATCACGATGAATCATATCAAAAATAAATGTTTTTGTTTGCATTAATACATGTGTGTGTAATGTTTATATTTATTATGTATATAAAAAAACACATATACAACACATATTTTGAAAATATTTCTATGTATTTATTTATATTCATATAATTGATATTATACATTAATATTTTAAATGTATGAACATAACATTTTCTTAAAAATACACATGCATATCAATTATAATAAATTAATAATAATAATAATTAATAAATATAAACCGTAGATACACATACATTATGTAAACAAAAGCTATTTTTTTATTTTGAATGGGCTTAATGATGCTTAATCTTTTGACAGCAGTAATATATATATATATATACACATATAATTGTTTTATATATATATATACACACACATGTATAACAATTGTATAATATATAATTGTAATTTATTATATTAAATAAAAAATAATATTTTATATATATATATATATATATATATGTATATGTGTGTGTGTGTGTGTATAAATGATATCAAATTTAATTATATTATATTAAATAAAAAATAACATAATATTTATAATATTATTAATACAAATTAATAATAATTGGTAATAATATTATTTGAAAATGATATATTATTTTTGTAAAGTTGATTTATTTCTTTTAATAGAAGCCAAAATGAAATTGCAAGGAAAATCTGTCAACAAAATGGCAAATAATATCACCCAGCCAATGTATCAGTCTATCACTAATTTGTTCTGTCACTTCTAAATTGGCAACAACACAAGAGGCCTTCGGGATTATTTACTTCCAGTAATTTGTGAACTTCGTCGCATTCGTCCATTATATTTCCATCCTCATGACTTCATTATTTTCCTGCACTGGTTCAGAGTTATCCAGTTTGTTGCTATACTCTTATTTCCCCACAGACTCTTTGGGTTTCTCAGAGCCCGTTATACGCCAATAGATTCACAGTCAATTAGACGCAACACGGTGTGCGCTGCTGAAGCCAAAGCTAGCACTGTACAGATAATTTGCAACCGTTTGCAGAAGTTTGTCTCTCAAGATGGCTTATTATTGAGTTATCATTAAAAACAGAACAGAATCCCAGCGCAAGCCAGCCATCTGAATTCAGCTTATATAACAGCCTGCTACTTGTGAAAAACCCAAGCATGTGTGGGCGGGCTTACAGTCAAGTGCAAACATTTTGGCCTTGAGAGGGGCATCTGCCAGTGATGAGGCATTACTGACGCCTCCGCCATTCCTCCATCTGTCCACCCCGAGAATCTCACATAAACCGTCCCGGCACGGCCACCGTCCACCGCTGAGTGCTCAAAAGACCAATGTCTCCGGGTGCGCTGGGAGACGTCCTGGCCAGCGATGTTCGCTTATCACTGATGCGTTCAGTCAGAGTTGCTGTTGTTAATGAAGCGCTCAGATTTGTGTATGCTAACGTCCTGTACGGCTTGGCAATGCATGCATCTTTATTTCAAGTCGTTGTTTGATCAGATGCCCAATGCCAAGACGTTTTACGCAAAACGCATTCATTTCCAAAATGATAACTGTATGGCTGTCACAAGCCAGAACAATTCCAAATAATTTTCAGTAAGTGTAATAAAGCTGGGAAAATACATGTTAATATTAGATGAGCCACATAGACATGTAGCCTTTAGGTTTAGTAAGTGATTAAAATTAAACAAAAAATACATAAATAACAAAAAGAGGACAATTGTGACCCTGGATCCTGGTTTTGTCACAATATTTACAGAAATAGCCAAAAAAATTATAGATTTTTCTTTTATGCCAAAAATCGCTAGGATATTAAATAAAGATCACGTTCTATTAATATATTTTGTACATTTTCCACTTTAAAAATGTCACAAATTATTTTTTGATTAGCAAATTGCATTGCTTAGAGCTTCATTTGAACAACTCTAAAGGTGATTTTTGAAGGTGATTGAGATTTATTTTGCACCCTCAGATTATAGATTTTCAAATAGTTTACGACTTATGAATGGTTTATGACAATGACAAAACCACACAACAGTATTAAAGCGTAAACTAAAGGTGAAATGAAAACTTAAAATATGAAAATAAAAGCTACTTCAAAATATTAATAAATGCTATAAATGTAGATGATACTAAAATATCAATGGTGCAATGTTCTGTAACAACAATGTAGTTACAAATAAAAAATAATAATCACTAAATAAATAGTAATTACTAAAAAATGTGATAATAAATAAAAGTAACAAAGTATTTTGAATTTATTTAGCAATTAATTTGAATTATAAGCAAAAATGTACTTAATCACTTGACAGATTTAATATATTTTAAATGCATTTATAATATTTTTAAATTTTTTGACAATATACAACAATATTGTATTGTTACTTTTATTTCTGATACATTTGTCATGATTACGATTGTGACCATTTAAAATCTTTTTTATGTAAAGCACTTTTGTAATATAAATATAAATAAATCTTGCTTTGCCTAAATTCAAAAATAAAAGTCTACAGTAAAAAAAAAATTCAAAAAAATTCAAAAAAAAAAAAAAAAAAAAAAATATATATATATATATATATATATATACTTTTAATGTTTTATAATATCTCATAATCATTATCATAATTGAATACCTTTATAAATATATAAATATATATATATATATATATATATATATATATTTTTTGTCGAGCATTATTTCTGAGATGCATCGTGGCTGTGGCCTAAATTGTTTGCAAAATATTTTTATAAGTTACACAAAGTAACTGAGAATATTGTGTGCAAAACATTTTCATTAATAATAAATTGAACTTAATTCATGGGAATATAAATAATAACAACAGTAGCCTACTCCACGTACTTCGACTGACCACTAGATGGCAGCAGTAGTACCAGTAAAACTGCAGTTCCATTCATCTTATCACAAGAAATGATGTTTAGGTATAAACAAATTTCTGGAGGAGCACGAACAAATGATTAACCGCAGCTGACGCCTCGTTCCCTAATCAGTCTATTATCCTATCAGAGCTAAGAGACTCTCCGTTAAATAGAGCTAACTTCCCTTCTCCGGCATCTCGTTCTTTGTTAAAATTAAAATCCCTAGGGGTCGAGGTCCGCCAAGCTCCCGTCCCTCTCCCCTGACAGAAGCCAAACACGCTCTTTCTATTTTAATTTTAACGAGGAAGTGTGAACTAGTGAAGTGCATTTATTTAGACGCGGGACCGAACGGGAAACTCTTGAGTTTCGATTGACCTCAACACCTGGCGCGTGAGGAGCGCAGGAAACGATGTAAATTAACTGCGGACTGATGAGATATTTTTGGCTATATTCTGTTTTCACGGCGCACACTCTTTTAGTTTATAAAGCGAACAAGAGTAGTTTTGTTGTTTAAAAAACAAACAAATAAAAACAGGCGATTAAAGCTGCAAACCGTGCATGCACGTATAGACTAATATGCATCACTTTAATAGTAAATAAATCTTTCAAATGTAAAATGTAGCATACTCAGCAATTCGAGATCACATAAGGTGCTAGCTTATATATATATATATATATACACACACACACACTACCGTTCAAAAGTTTGGGGTCAGTAAGATATTTAATGGTTTTTAAATATGTTTCTTCTGCTCATCAAGGCTGCATTTATTAGATTAAAAATACAGAAAAAACTAATATTGTGAAATATTATTTCAATGAATATATTCTGAATATATTTTAAAATTTATTCCTGTGATACAAAGCATAATTTGTCCAGTCTTCAGTGTCATTTTCAGACCATTCAGAAATCATTCTAATATGCTGATTTATTATTATCAGTGTTGGAAACAGCTGCTTAATAGTTTATTTTTTCAAGGATTTTTAATCATTAAAATATTTATTTAATAATGTTGAAAACTACTGTTACAGTAGTTTACTGTTACACTACTGTTCAAAAGTTTGGGATCAGTACATTTTTATTAATTTATTTATTTGAAATAAATGAATACTTTTATTAACAAAGGATCTATTAAATGAACAAAGAAGTCATAGTGTAGATTTATATTTTAGAAATATTTTATATTTGGTAAAACATTATGTTGTTTTTTAATTGTTATTCATCAAAGAATACTGAGGGGGAAAAAAAATCACAGGTTCCAAAAAATTTTGTTTTGCTGCACAACTCTTTCCAACACTGACAATAATAAATCAGCATATTAGAATGATTTCTGAAAGGTCTGGAAATGACTCTGAAGACTGGAGTAATGATGCTTTGTGTCACAGGAATAAATTATCCTCCCAATCCTGAGTCTCCTCCCTTAGCAGCACGCCAAATCAGCTTTGCTATTTTATGCCTTCAAGCTCGAACTCGTGAAAATATAGTCACACAGAAAACTGTTATTTTAAATTGAAATAATATTTCACAATATAATTTTTTTTCCTGGATTTTTAATCTAATAAATGCAGCCTTGATGAGCAGAAGAAACATCTTTAAAAAAACATTAAATATCTTACTGACCCCAAACTTTTGAATGGTAGTGTATATTTTTTTATTGTAATTTAATGCAAAAATGTGAGCGCAATGCACTCATGGCCTACGTACTAAGAAATGTGCACTATTCTTATATTATTTTTTCATTTAAAAAAGTGTCAATGAAAACAAAGCAATTAAGTAAGTAATAAAGTAATTAAGTAATAAAACTGTAAGAAGTTTACATACTGGCATGTGCTTTTTCACACTCTTATCACTCTGCATGCATCCTCAATATGTATGCAGGAATAAGGGAAAAAATGGTCATATTCAAACAGTGTTAATTGATCAAGTTGGCAAAATCTCAGATGCTATTAATTAGAAATAAGTAAGGCACTAAAACAGTCTATATTATATTGAAATAATGAAGGTTTCCATGCCACCCTTATGAAAACATCCTGGCTCCTCAATGGACACACGTTAGCATTTGAGGTCCTTGTTTTCATGTCTGTCGGCTATATTGAATGTTAATGTAATGCATTATAAAGTGTTTCCTGTGTATCCTGTTTTCTGTTTTGATTTCCATCTCATGACATGGTGTCAGTTTCTAAAAGCATGGAACTCATATGAAGATAAAACAATATTGAACCAGTTAAGTTTTGAATCATTGTTTAAGGGATTTTCAGTGTCTGGAAAAGAGTGGGATGAGATGATAAGGACCTTCAAAGGCTTTTCATTTCAGGGCTCTATGGCAGGGTATATGGCTGAATCAGGAGCACATTTTCCGCACAGGCATGAGAAATTGTTAATTGCTTTTTATAATACAAATAAAAAATGTATGTGTTTGATGATCAGCCTGCAAAAAGGTGGAAATCTTCATATGACCTAAAACTGTTGGGTGTTGGGTCTTTGGGTCAACTGGCAGAAGAGCAAACTCTGTCCGGTGCAGAGGATCTCTTTTCTCGGGATGGAATTGGACTCGGTCGCTCAGACAGTGCGCCTCACAGAGGAACGTGCTCAGTCTCTGCTGGCCTGCTTCAATATGTTCAAGAACAGGAAAGTGGTCCCACTGAAACAGTTTCAGAGGCTCCTGGGGCATATGGCATTGTCTTCAGCGGTAATCCCGTTGGGGCTGCTCCATATGAGACCGCTTCAGCATTGGCTTCACGTTCTAGTCCCGAGGTGGGCGTGGAAGAGTGGCTCGCTGCAGGTTCAAGTAGCTCCAGCTTGTCGCCTAGCTTTTTCCCCGTGGTCAGATCTAATATTTCTTCGGGCAGAAGTGCCCTAAGAACAGGTCTCCAGGCATGCTGTGGTATTAACATATGCCTCCACGACAGGGTATGCAGTCTCAGGGGTTTGGACGGAACCTCATCTGCACTGGCACATCAATTGCGCAGCTCGCCCGCCACCTCCTCTTATGGAGTCAGAAGCATCTGAGGTCGCTTCGCGCCATTCACATTCCAGGTGTTTACAACCAGACAGCTGACGAGCTGTCTCAAGCCCAAGTGCTCCCTGGAGAATGGAGACTCCATCCCCTGACGGTCCAGTTGATATGGAAGCAGTTCGGTGCGGCAAAGGTAGACCTGTTCGCCTCTCCAGAAACCTCTCATTGCCAGTTGTTTTATGCTCTGACCAAGGGAACCTTAGGCAGAGATGCCCTGCCTCACAGCTGGCCTCAGGGGCTGCGCAAATATGCATTCCCCCCAGTGAGCCTTCTCACACAATTCCTGTGCAAGGTCAGGGAGGACGAGGAGCAGGCCCTGCTGGTAGCCCCCTTTTGGCCCACCAGGACCTGGTTCCCCGAACTCATGCTCCTCGTGACAGCCCCTCCTTGGGCAATTCCTCTGAGGAAGGAACTACTGACTCAGAGATGGCGGGACGCGGAGGTTCTAAGTGGCCTACCTCAAGGGGTAGATGACACTATTTCTTCTGCGAGAGCACCTTCTACTAGGGTTGCCTACGTGTTGAAATGGAACCTGTTCGTTGATTGGTGCTCTTCTCGACGAGAAGACTCCTGAACATGCCCGATTAGATCTGTGCTTCTCTTTCTGCAGCAAGAGTTGGAGCGAAGGCTGTGTTTTATCAAGGGCAGGGTCAATGCAGCTAGCTATCAGGAGATTTTGGAGCACTTCATGCTTCCATCTGCTG
>JAUMHI010000058.1:19884421-19896005 GCA_032359435.1 Enteromius unitaeniatus | reverse complement strand
TCACCATTTAAAATCTTTTTTATGAAAAGCACTTTTTTAATATAAATATAAATAAATCTTGCTTTGCCTAAATTCAAAAATAAAAGTCTACAGTAAAAGAAAAATGAAAAAATGAAAAAAAAAAATAAATAAATAAAAAAAAAAATATATATATATATATATATATATTATAATTTATAGCAGTATTTAAGTACATTTATCATACTTAAAGCTTGTTCATGTGGCACGTAGATCTTTTTTAATATTATCAAGATTGCATATTATTGGCAACTTCTTGCTTCTGATTAAGTTGCTTTGTAACGCAACAGTTCATCTAACAGCAGCTGATCATCAACGTCAAAATCAAAAATGTTAAGAATATCTGCCTATGAATATGACATTATTCCCAATTAATGAGCGACAGAATGCACATTTTATCAACATTAAACTTCATTAAACTTCAAAACTTCATTTTGTACTAAAGCGCATTACCTATAAACAGCCTTCCTTCAGTAGACCTGCAGCGTGTCCAGTGTGAACTCTTGCTGTAAACGCACATCTTCCAGCTACTGAATCGCTTCTGGTTGCAGACAAACTCTGTGTCTTGGCAGGTGAACGAGTGCAATCTGAGCCAAGCAAATGTGGGTTTAGTCTTTAACCTGATCATGAAGCGTCTTCCCACTTCATCGGGAACAATAAGTAATTGGCGAGTCCCTTAAAGGAGCGGGATACGCTCCCACCCTCCTTCAATTTACTTTTTCAAGCCTTTCCAAGCCGGAGCCCTAAAAGCCTGTCAATCCCGATAAATCTTCTTCTATCATCTTTGTCCCCAGCTACGAGAGCAAGATGGAAGACGGATGAAGACAAAAGGGGAAAAATACGGTAAAAAACGGCCCTACGTGCTAAACAAGGCATTAATGCACCAGCCTGGCGATGACGGGCCAAACAGTTACTGTTTTCATTACGCTGCTCCTCGTAATTGATTAATTACTGTATTTGAGCTAATTGAAAGGCACCTCTCTCTCTCACCGGGAGTGGACCGGTTGAGGTTGATATGCAAACTCACGCGTCTGTGTCTCTATCTGTGCTTTCTTTCTCAACCTTTCCAATCCTGAACATCAGAGAAACCGCAGTCGCTGTCAGAGACATGCCACTAATAAACCAATTAACTTATTAGGAGCTCATTTAGTGCTGTAATTGGCAACATGGCCACTCGTTTGTATGAATAAATGCAGGTTTTAAGCGTCCTTTCAAGCACGTCGTCTTTTTTATTAACCTGGATGGTTAATGGAGGCATGCATTCTTTTTTCAAGCAGATCTGGCTGTTTGAAGCTCATGATTGCTACATTACACTGGAGAAAAGCCAGCATTGAGACTCAAAAGAAGCTATTGAATAGTAGCTTTTGCAAGCAACATATAAATTACAAAAAACGTATATAAATACAGAAATAAATTCTATTTAATACGCTTCTGTTGTTACTGTAAACTAAAGCTAAAATTATTAAAGATACGTTTTAATGCTGCAATAAAGCTGAAAAAATTTATTTAAATTTTCTTTTTTTTAAATGATGAAAGTACACAGGAATATATTTTGAAGCAACAGGTATAAAAATGAAAAGAAAAAAGTACAAACAAACAAACAAATACATAAAAAAATAAACCTAATAGTCAACTAAAATTATTAGTAATAATTTTTGGTAACTGAAACAGCTGTAAAAAATAAATAAATCTATCTATCTATTTATATATAGATAGATGTAGATATATAGATAGAAAACAAGCTAAGCTAAATAAAAAGGGTAAATAATAATAATAATAATAATAATAAATTCATCAATTCATTCATTACATGACAAAATAATTAAACCTTTTTTTTTGCAAATGACTACAAAAAGTTCATTATTTAAACAACAAAATAAAATAATAATAAAACAAAAAACAAACAAATACAAATAAAACAATATTAAAGTTAATTAATTAATATAATAAATAACTATCTTAGATTCTAAATATTTTTAATACAATTTATATAATAAATCATAGTTTAATAAATCAAATAATAATGAATTTATATTTTAAATGATACAATATAAAAAGATAATTAAATAACTTCTATTACTACTACAACTACTAAAAAATAACAACAGTGATACAAAACAAACAAACAAACAATGGAGTGAGTTCAAAACTCTGAACATTGCCATCAATGACCTCAAATGACCTTTCTCATTAACGTGGGATTGAACAATCTGCCCTGACTTTACAAGCAACATAACCAACCTCAGGAGTCAAGAACTGCATGAGCAATGCTTTTCTACAGTCACTTTTAAGTACGAGTGAACATGAAGGAGAGACGGCAGGCCGTCCAGTACCACAGACCTCCTTTACTGCAACACAGAACCATTCCTTCATCCAAGCCACAGAGCCCATCTGCACTGATCCGATCGCTGAAAAGTGGGTTCAGTTCTGTGACATCTTACAATCCCATACACAAATAGAGCTCCTTACATCCTAATGCTCTCCAGCAGCAATCCATTCCACCGGCGAGCGCTATCAGCCACCTACGAAATGCAGCAATGAAATTGTTCCATACATTAAAGATGATAAGCACCAGGATCCATTACTGGCAGATCCTATGAACTGATAGAGTCTGAAAGAGGAGAACAGGATTTTCTGTCCCCTCATACCTGTCAGCAAAACACCAATGCTAATTTACTGCCTTGAATTTCCTCTTCTTTAAGCTGCGTATGTCTGTCCGTTTGATGATTAATTTATGTTGATAATGGAGAAATACTGAACACTGGTACGAAAAGTGCCCTGAATACAGACTCTGCCTCAGATGGAGGCTGATCTGACCTGAATACACAATCAGCTGAGAGCAGACACAAATCGATGCAAACAGAAAACCCCACTTTTTTTTTTTTTTTTTACTCGAAAATGTCTATTTGCTCACCTGCAAAACAAAAACTGCAGATTCATTTAAAGGATCTGTACACTCAAACATTTATATTCACTTATAAACATAAGAGTTTACTTAGAAATAAAATGTGCTAAATTGCACATCAGGCTCATTCGAAAGGGTTTTTCAACAATTTCAATGTACACAATTTCAAACATGAAACTGCACATATCAGAGTTCAGATGCTCGAAAATTAAAATCTGTTACAAATCAGCTCATATCAGACCCATTTAAAGAGGTTTCTTCGCTCCAAATGACAATTCACCTGCAAACACAAAACCATGCATTTTAGAGAATCTTAATTGATTTGCTCACTCAAATTCTTAAAAAAAGGCACATATTAGACTCATTTTAAGTGTTATCTCAAAAATTAAAAATAATATTAAAATAGCACATATCACACTCCTTTTTTTGATTTCTTTGCTCAAAAAAAAGTGCTCGCTTGTAAACTTAAAACTGCATGTATCAGATTTTGACTTAAAGGGTTTAACCCGGCACATATCAGACTCATTTTAAGGGTTTGTCGGCTCAAAAATGAAAATTCATGTAAAAATGGCAGATGTCAGACTCATTTAAAGGGTTAATTCACTCAAAAATGTGTATTCACTCAAAGGCACACATTAAACAGCACATTTTAGACTTGTTTAAAAGATTTGCTCAAAAAAAGGTTCTCACTCAGTAAACGTGAAACTGCATATCAGACTCATTTTATGCGTTCATTTGCTCTAAAGCGGATGTTTGTGCTTTTAAGATGTGCATGTTGAGGCTCGACAGTAAAATCTATCGACTTTCCCCTCGACATCCCCTCGAAACATCTGCTTCTGTGTTCAAAGACAGAAAGAAGGTCACAAAGGTCGAGCGGGTTTTGAACGACATGCGCGTGAGTAAAGCATGACACAATTTTCACGCATCTCTTTAAGCACCCCGACATATATCTGATGAAACGTCTGAGGCAAATCCTGTAGCTTTAGACAGCTCTGTTCTGGGACCAGCCGAAAACCCAGACGAACTTGAGCTTTAATCCGCCGCACTCCGCCTGCTGTTCAGACACTGACGAGCTGGCTGAGGAGGAACAGAAAATGGGCAGAAAGAGGATGAAAGAGAATTTAAGGCAGATGAAAAAGGCCCAAGATGGAGTGTGATAGGAGGACATAGGAAGTGGTTAAAATGGACGGCTACAAGCAAACGATGCAAAGCGACGGCTGGCTGTTTTGAACAAGAAAATGGGAAAAGTCAAAGAAAATGAAGCGAAAGAAGAGAGGAGGTGTTAGCTGTGCGCCATACAGAATTGAATTTAGATGCATTTTAAACTACAATTCCATTGCTGAATCTGAGCTGAGGTGGCAAATAGATTGCAGATCTCACTTAGAGACAGACTTAGAGATTTTTGTATCTGAAGTCTTTGTATATATATTTAATATTATACACATCTATCTTTATTTATTAATAGTATAGTCTATTCTCAATCTATACACTTTATATTATTCATATATACTTTTATACAATAAAATATACATATATTGTTATATTGTATGTTTTATAAGGTTTTAGAATTTTTTTTAATTTACATTACATTTATGTATATGCATGTGTATAATTTTAAAATAATATATAAATATAAATGGAAGTATTTATGGTCTATTCTCAATATATATTTTATAATATATATACAATTTTGTTTGTAAGAATATATATGTTTTATCATTTTATATTTATGTTTAAATGTACATTATATGCATATGTATATAAATGTGTGCGTATCATTTTAAAATAATAAATCAAATTTTTACAGAATTTTAAATATCTAGTTTTTTTTATATATTTATTTTATTTTTCTTAAAAAAACACCCACACACACACACACACATATATATACATATATACATATATATATATATATATATATATATATATATATTGTACAATTTTAATATATCTAATCAATAAACACATTCATACAATATATACATATTCCATTAATTATATTTTATTTTATATTATATCCACAAAGTCAAACAAAATTCTAATAATAAAATAAAATATTTACAAATGACTAGCATATTTAAACTTCATATTTACCAGACCGTAAAAGTTAATAAATAAAAACTAGTAAGTCTCTATTAATTAGATTCTTGATAGAACGATAGAAATATTTTATGTTGTCTCAAAAAATAAACTTCCTCTTCCTGTCATTCCAACTCAAACTCAACTTCAGTAGGTCTCCTGTAGGTCGAGGCCAATTCAGTTCACACTCACACTCATGAATTGTATAGGATCCGTCTGAATTTTGCCCTACCCTGGTGGATGAGAAAGGCCTGAAGGCAAAGCAGGAGGCTGAAACACAGCAAACTGCATAATTCTGGCCTCATGTTTTTTTCCAAACAGAGAAATATCGAGAGGTACAAAGAAAGAGAAGGATGAAGGCTGTTTTTTCTTTGGACCCTTCATTTATTTGCACACAGTCAGCAGGTTTGGCTTGGGTCTGCAGGGAGCAGATCGATGCCGCTTTCTATCGCCCCAGTGCTCTCCTCCATCTCTGACACCAAGATATTGTGATGATGGACCAGAGAGAGACTCACACAGCATCACTAAAGCATTCCAGCGCTACAGCCTCCAGATTAAAGAGAAATCGTAATAATAACAATCATTTTCATTTATTTACATCATATAAATAATTAAACAAGGAAGGCGCTTTGCAGGAATAATCCACAGCTTTAAATAATGAAGACAAATCTAAAGAGTGCTAGTTTCCAACACTTTCAAACTATATTTTAACAGACTCCAACACGATCTCATTAGTATGCAAGCATGTTCTTTAGTGCATAAACATTTCTGGACACTGATATGTAAAATACAACATATGGACAAATGAAAAGACTTTTATGCATGATGTACAAACGTTTACAAACATTTCATCACTGTAGTTGAATAAAGTAAATGCGTGTACTGAAACGGTTTCATGCCGTCTGTGTGATCTGTGACAGGTTGTGTGTTACACTGTAAAATCAACTTGTATTTCCCACTTGTTGAGCTCTGATGATAATTAAATTCATCTACTGTATAAAAGAGTGCAAATGTTTTTACTGTAAATAAATAAATCTGAAGTCTTTATACGATTTTATTCCCCATTATTTCTTGGTAAATATGAGTCCCACTATGGATCTTAAACTCACCTGTTTTTGGCACGTCAAGATTCGCACAACATGCCTAAAAATAAACCTAATTAAAGTCTATTTTCAGCATACGTGTGCCAGTTTATTGAGCTTTGTATCAGGTTTAGCTTCTTCTGTAAAACTTTGAACTTGAGTGTTATTTTAGGCATTTGATGCCGTAATAAATGTACAGGGTATACTAACTTTTCCCACACAAGAAACAGGCATAACTGTTTATCTAAACTATTACAAAATGCCCTTTACTTGTTTAATGTATGTATAAAACCCACAGACATGGAGAAAGTTTCCAGAGGAACATTTATGCTGATGACCCTCACATGTAGGTGAAGATCTTTGGCTCTCGAGAGGAATGAAATAAAACCCTCTTGTACCTGTGACTTTGTGACTTAATCGAACTAAGTTAATAATGCATGTGTGATTCCACGAATGCTGAACTTTCAACATACATCTTGTGAAACATTAATATGGAAAATTGCTCAAAAGCCTTTTTGGACCGTCCTCGTCTCAGGCAAGCAGAAAGGTTGCACACGAACAGCAGGAGAAAAAAGCAGTGAAAGAAATGCCAAAAACTGTGAGAGGAACCTGTAAAACGAGAGTGTCATAGTTGCCCTTGAGCAAGGTCCACATCTCGCTCCGCTCAGGCGGGACTAAAGCGCTAATATGCGCTGTATGAAAAATGTAAGTGGCGTAAATCGTATTAGATTAGGTGACCCGCTGAGTGAATAAATGACAGAATAAAACAATGGCTCTCGATGGAGGAGGGCAGTGGGGAACGTGCTGTTGCTCGGGGCTGAAATAGGCCTCCAGCTGTTCCCTTCATCCTCCATCCATAGCCTCGACCAGGTGCGTGCATGTCACGCTTCTTACCAACTTTCCTGAGTTAAATTAACAGTCCTTATTAGCCTCTTAAAGCGACAGTTCACCTAAAAATGAACATTTGCCATTCATTTCCTCAGGCCATCAAGATGTAGGTAGGACTTTTTTCTTGGATAGAACAGTGAAGAAGGTTTTCACCTGAAACCGTGGTCTAAGATGATTCACAAAACGTAATTCAGTAGCTGTACGCTTTTAGAAATAAAGGAATGCAAAATTAATTAACAGCCTTGGTTAAGATATTGAGGTCTTATGAAGTGATACGATCAGTCTGTGCATGAAACTTAGTATGATTTACAACATTATTACTACGTGTCTCATGGCCTAAATGTGCCTGGGTTCACATTTTAGCGAGACCCAAAATATGTACCAATAAATACATATCAAAAGAAATGAACACTAACACCTTTATATTCCTTTGCACACAAGTTTCGATTCATTCAGCCAAAATTTCTGCAAAATTACTTGTAGAATATCATGTTATGACTTCAAAACAACTTGGGATATTTGAAAACGTATGCTTTTAAATGTTATGATTACACATATCCAGCTGTGTTACACACATCCTCCTGTGTAACTACGCTTCAACAAAACTGTTCAAATCAGTGTAAAATGAAGTTGAAATTACACGGTTGCATCAGCAAATGCATTTTTATATTAGTTTTGCATTTGTTAACACTGTTGGGTAGGTTTAGGGTTGGATTTGGTGTAGGGCATATTTTCAACATGATTGAGCATTAACTTTTAGCAACAGTACACCGATATTTCAATTCTAAACCACAGCAATACATATCTATATCAGCGTAATAAAAATGTGCCAGGGTTCAAATAGTGAACCAGTGTTCTAGCGCCACTCAAATGAAATTTCAGTAAGGCATGTATAAATGGTGTAGCACAAAAATTGAGGTACATATTTTTATGAGACCAGGTTGCATTATTACCAGATCCAGAGCCTCAAGCAAAACAGTCCGGATGGATGTCTGGTTCATGAACGAATCATTCTTTTGAATTTTAGTGAAGTAGATGAACCAGTTAACCAAATCTCAAACAGATTGCAGCTTGGGCAGAACAGATCACCAATCACTCAGTCAATACTCACTTTTGGATGCCTTAGAGTCACTCTGACTCAAAAAAAAATAGCAGTGTATCCTATCCTATGATGAATCAATCAATCAGCACTCCAGCTCCTCCAACATGCACTGAACTGAGTCACTTTCTGAGTCACTGTTTATGTAAAAAGGCAAGCTGATGAGGACAAGTTAATTCACTTTATATGCTTGTAAAACATGTAAGACATGTAACACATCCAAATTTCACTTCATTACTGGGTGCTTTAATAATGATATGATCATGTAAATGAACTTGCGAACTGTACAAGTTCAATCAAACAAACTATTCGAAAGAACCAGTTCGCAGAAAATAACCATACTTGCCTGAGGCTCTGGATTATAGGTAATAATTTTGACTCTCTTGCAAAGACTGATAATTTAACTTCATTAGGCCTCAATATATCATCAGGAGCCATGTGTATTCCTCTATATGCTTTTTAAAACCTTAAAGGGGTTATCCGGTGCCACATGCACTTCTACAAGCTGTATGAACGGAAATGTGTGTTGGGAGTGTGTGTACACAACCACCCTACAATGATAAAGATCCACCAGTAGTTTTCTTTTAATTAATAAAAATAAGTTGCCCCTTCTGAAATCAAGCCATTCTCAAATGCATGTCGGTGTGGCGTCAGACAGACAGAGGCCACTCCCACAATAATTGATTGACAGCAGCGTGTCACACAGACTGAACTGGTGTCTTACCTCAGACCCGCCCTGAGTGAGCCGTCATCAGACCGAGACGCAGAGACAAGCAGATTTCCTAAGAGATTGAGGTGCTTTGTTGTTGAATGTATTAATGAACATAGTAGTAGTCATTTACCCCCGACATTCGCGAGAATCATTCATGATCCACCCTCACCTACAGAAGCAGTGAGTATAATGTCTTTTAATGAATCTTTGCAAAAGAGCTAGTTTAGAGATACAGAGTTTAGAGTTAATTTAGAAGAGATAGTTTTACACTATCTTTGAGAAATTTTAAAACAAACTATATTATAAACTTTCCATTAAAACCCTAAAGAATCATATTAGGTTGTGGAAAATTGGCTTTGTATGACCCCTTTAAAAACGTGCAGCCACCGATTAGCATTATATGAATATCACCAACAACCCATGTTTCAGCTAAAAATCTTCTTAACTGTTCTCCTGAAGAAAAAAATGTACATCTTGGATGGCCTGCAGGTGAATAAGTAAATTAAGAGCAAATTTTCATTTTTGGGTGAATTATCCCTTTAACGTCTGGCCAGCAAATTTCCGGCGGGCCACATGAAACAGATCTCTGCTCCCGCTTAGCCAGGTGCTGCAACCGTGGCCTATATATCACACCATGGCATGTCATCTAACAATATGTGTCGTGCCCTTGCTATCCCTCCGAGGCTCATGATAGCCAGCAGAAGCTCATCTGTAAAGGGCCAGTAGAAAGTCACGGGGTACAAGGAGACTATGTGGAATATCGTGTGGAATCGTGCTGGTGTTGAAAGTGGGACGAGTTGAGCAGTTCGTGTTCACCTTGAAGTGCTTTAAGTCCGCAAACACTCACGGCAGACCCCCTAATGTGAGCTTTGGGCTGTTCGTGAACAACTAAGGGAAGTTGGGAAGCTCACTGATATATTATTCAGAATTCAGTATTAAATTAGTATTCTTGAAACAGGATTTAAAACCCAGAACCAGCTCTTATCATTACAACCACTAATAAAATATGATTGTGATTAAAATATAACTACCAGGGTTATTGTAGTGAACTAAAACTAAAACCATTCAAACACACACACACACACACACGTTTTCATTACTTGAATTAATCTTCTAATAAATAACGAGCACAAAACCAGTCATAAGGGTAATTTTTTTAAAATTGAGTTTTATGTATAATCTGGAAACTATTTGAAGTTCTGGAATCTGAGGGTGCCGAAAAATCTAACTAATAAGAAAATCACCTTTAAAGCGATTTTAAAATGAAGCTCTTAGCAATGGATGTTACTAATAAATAATTAAGTTTTAATATATTTATGGTTGGAAATTGACAAAATATCTTCATTGAACATGATCATAACCTAATATCTTAATGATTTTTGGTATAAAATAAATATTATTTGACCCAACTGTTATTATTGACTATTGCTACAAATATACATATAGTATAATATACATATAATATACATATATTTTTGTGCTGGGCTCACAAATAATATTAACAGAAACAGATTTGATTTGAATAATGTATAAGTTAACATTGAAATAAACATGTAATAAGTCTTCAAAAAATGCTTTAAAACAATTTTCTTTGTTAATTAATTTAACTGATGTAGTTACTTAACGTTTAAAAATTGTAAAGTGTTACCATAAAAAGTATAATAGTTTCTTATGACGTTATTCAATCTACTGTACAAGGCCACACAAGAGAAATGATGGTTTAGTTTGAGTTTTGCAGTCTGAACTGAATTTGATGAGAGTAAAATAACAACAACACATGGACAACACATCTTTCACGCGTTGTTGGCTAAAAGACAAACATACACAGGCCAGTTCATGAACAAATGACTCAAATGAGCCAGTGACTGGTAATAACTCATGAATCATCATGTTTACTGAGGTCGGCTGACGCATATATGCGTTTTGAGGCATCTTCTCCTGATGATGTCAATAAGAACTTAAATTACACATTGAGTTTTGATCTTACAGATAAGAGCAATACATCAATCGAATCTGTGAAGGGTCTACTTTAATTTGTATACGCATATAATAACAGCACAACTTTGTGCATTTAGAAAAGAAAGAAAACAAACAGGGTGCGCTGCCGGCAGCGTTGGTCTGCATGATCTTCAGTCAGAAATGTGTCACTAAAATAAAAAACTGAAACTCAGCAAATAATCCACAAAGAGACATGAGAGTTATATCTGTAGAAAGCTTGATATGTCTACTATTACACTAAGACACACTAATCGAAAACAAATATTCTGTGAAAAAGTAATTCATATGAAACCAACGCGATGTCCAGTCTTTTGCGTCTCCTTCAATTTCTCTTAATGTGACCACACCTCACACCGCGCACACATTAGATATGATAATCATCTTCGCAGAGCGAAGTGCTGAGAGGAATAAGACCGAATTCACTTCAGAAAAAGACATGCTGTGACAAATAAATACCTCAAGAAGACATGCTCAGAGGAATAAGCTTTTGGATTAGCTCAGACAAGAATGCGGACTCGAGCCAGCCAGCCGAGAGTAATGTTTATTTTTTGTATTAGTTTGCTTGGTATTGTGGCATAAACTTGAACAAATTGACATCCTCTTCCCCTCCCGAGCCCTAGGGCTAGTCACAGCACTACCAGTGCTCCAAAACCTCCTGATAGCTAGCTGCATTGACCCTGCCCTTGATAAAACACAGTAGACCAACACCAGCAGCTGACATGACACCCCAGACCATCACTGACTGTGGGTACTTGACACTGAACTTCAGGCATTTTGGCATTTCCCTCTCCCCAGTCTTCCTC
>JAUMHI010000058.1:19839549-19867462 GCA_032359435.1 Enteromius unitaeniatus | reverse complement strand
CAGTAAAGCCGGTCCTGTAATCAGCGGTAAATGCCATCAGGTGTGTGATTTCACATTGAGCCGTATATACTACACACAGCTACTGTTCTTTGACGAGCTGCGCAAATCCGCGCTAATAATGAACATTGTTTTGCGCAGCTCGTCAGTGAACAACGGCTGTGTGTGGTATATACGGCTCAATGTAAAATCATGCATCTGATGGCATTTACTGCTGATTACAGGACCTGATTACGCTGATTACTGAAAAAACGCACCAACATATCAGAATCGGTGCATCCCTAAGCGTAGCCATGATTTACTTAAACAATAGAATGAATTAGTACAATGTTACGGTTTACGAAAAACGAGGCATTGATTAATATGATGTGGCCATGATTTACTCAAATTAGGAAGCGAGTTAGTACAACAGCTACGATTTACTAAATCGAAGGAACTAATTGGTATGACATGGTCATGATTTACTAAATTGAGGGAACTAATAAGACGTGACTAATTTACTAAATTGAAGGAATTATTAGTATGGTGTGCCCATGATTTACTAAAACAAGGGAACAAATTAATAAGCTACAATTTACTGAAACAAAGAACGAATTGGTAAGACGTGGCCATGATTTACTAAATTTAGGGAACTAATTAGTACAGCGTAGCCACGATTTACTAAAACGAGTGAACTTTTAAGTGCAATGTGCTCACAATTCACTAAAGCGAGGGGGAAAAAATTGGTATGATAGGAACAATTAATACGATTTGGCCATGATTTACTAAAACAATGGAACGAATTAGTAAAACGTGGCTTTGATTTACCAAAACGAGGGAAAGAATTACTACGACATGGACCCAATTTGAAATCAAACTAGAAATGCACAAGAAAACACATTACGCATTACTGATTCATTACGCATCAGTTTGTGCAAGTATTTGTCTACAGCCTTTGTAGTGCATGGTATTGTTTTAAAAAGAGATCCTTGCATTGCAGAGCTTTACCTAATACAATGTAAAAATACATTTTTGAATGCAAATTGGTTTCATAAAATGCACAAGTCAACACCTTGAGGCTATAAAAAGTGCTTGAGCACGGCTTACAAAAAGAGACACACAGCTAGTCTAGGTGTTTCTGTTGAACCCTTTTCAAAGAGGGCCTATTTTCAGCTTGTTTTGTTATTCTAGCAATGCACGATTATATGGTTAGTTGCATTTTATTATTGCTTTAAGCATTGTTTTGTTCCCAACAGTACATGAACCCATCAGAAAAGACCTGCGACCCATTTTTGGGAGGCAACCCACCAGTTGAGGGCCGCCGCTCTCTATCTTGCTGATACATATGTGCGTAGCTGCACTCTTCACTTCATGCATAATACACAAACACACACACACAATTTCTGAGCTCTTTCGTCTACCTCTGCATTTGCACTCCAAAAACACCATGCTGTGCAGCGCTGCATGGCCTTCTCTTGGCCCCACCATGGCCAATGTGGCCTGGGAGAAACAGAATGTGAGGTAAAAGATATGTGGGCACAGAATATCTACAGGGTGCAAAAACAGCCAAAAAAAGAGCATAGAACAGAGAAAACAGAGTGATGCAGTCTCTCCGGTCCATTCAGCGGTCGGAAAAGCGATACGGTCAGGAACGACGACAAATGAAAAACGACTGTAATAAAACATAATCAGACAAACTGAGAGAAGATCGCTTCCCCTGCTTCACTGAAGTATGTAATTGTGCTATAGCATATACAGCTACAGAACATAAAGCAGCCATAAGCCGCGATAGGAACCAACAATATGGATTTGTACTTCAACAGTGCAATTATTGGCAGTAAAAGAAGTAGACAAGAAAAAAAAAAAAAGATGGGCTTTGAGAAATGGATGCTATGAATTTCAAACTCTTTAGTCGATATTCTCGCCCAGTTGGACGTCATTGTTTATTGCTATCGTGTATGTATATGGAGTCATTCACACAATGGAGCGGTTACAAAAAGAGTTTTGCTTTTGACCGCCCTCGTTCTGTAAGGTTCACACTAACGTTGCATCACCGATCCCATGGTATTTGGGAAAAACAGCAGTTTTAGGTCTTGTTTTGTGTTGGAAGCTTATTTTAGTCAGGAAAACACTGTCTGGTTGACATAGCAAGTGCATTTTTGTGCACAATTTAGGGCTGGGTTTTGCACCAAATAGAAATCTTCAAATAACGGCATAAAACCATTCACAAATGCATTGAAAAACACCAACCAAGCTGCACTGATTACAAACTGCATGTACCAGTTTTGGGCAATTTTGTGGCAATTTTGTGTGCAATACCATGGTTTCAACAATAAAAATCAGTTTTTAACACAGTTGATAATCAGAAATGTTTCTTGAGCAGAGTATTCTAATTAATTCTAATCTAATTTTGAAAATATCATAGATGCCTCATAAAAATAAAATATATTTTAAAATTTAAAAACATAAAATAATATTTCAAAAAGTTACCGTTTTTTTTATATGCAACATTGGTGAGCAGAAAAGTTGCATTTTAAAAACATTAAAGGAACCGTATGTAAGAAATGTATTGTAATAATCATAAAATGTCTCTGTTATGTTCAACAGGCATTAAGAAAACATGTTAATTTCAAGCACTAGTACAGCCTGGATATTCTGGTTTAAAAAGTGCAGTTGAAGCCCTCAACTGATGTTTATGTCATGTTTTGTTTTGGCCTGAAGCGCCACCCTCCATCTGTCTCCCAATCATGAAGTCAGTAGTGTTTCAGCATCCAGGTCGCCTGCTCTGCATTAAGTGACGCGGCAGCAGCAGCTACTAAAATAATATCTAACATTGCGAATACGAAACCTAAAAAACCTCGCTATGAATCCGAAGAACTTGAAAACAGACAGGTAAGATTCGTAATTTACTTGTATTTATAAATGGCAATTTCAAATATTCACTACAGTCGAACAAAGTTGTGCATGTTTGTCCATAGTAACGTTAGCGCATACAGAGGAGGAAAATAAACTTACTGTGTAGGACTCGTCTCTTGCAATTGGAATCTCCTCGCAGCAGCCTAAACATACCTGGATCCTGCAGCTTATCTGGCAACCTCTAGTCAACGGGGAGGGGAGACAGCGCTCAACAGTATTTTGAAAGTGATTGCAGTACCAGTTTTGGCCATTTCTTACATAAGGCTCCTTTAAAAAAATATTGCCAAACCCATACTTTTGAAAGGTAGTTCATGCTTTTTGCATCAATGCTTTTTACATCAGTTTATTTCTTTGCATCAAAAGGTCAGCAAAATGAACTGTGGGCGGTCAAAAGACATGTAGCCTAAGGCAGAGAATAACTACTCCAACTAATTAACTAGTAAAGTCAGCAGCAACAACAGTTCACATTAACACTCTTGCGCAAACCCTGCTGATTTTTACTCAAGAGGAATGGCGCTTCCAGGAAGGAAGTGCCTTGCTGCTGGACACGTCTTAAACTGTAGGCGGTGAACCCTAGGCGTCAAGCATCAGGTGATTAGACGTCTTCGCCGCCAACTCGTGCAATAATTGGCCCCACGGTATAACAGATAACATTAACCTATGCTATTCTTAACCAAACATAACAAATGCATGCAAACACAGCCAAGGACGACGAGGAAAAAAAAAAAAACAGACCAAGAAAAATCAATTTTCATGAATATTGGATTTCATTAAAGAAACCCAAGTGATTGCTCTTTAATGACCCAAAATCCACACACATGAATTTTTAAGCAGCGGCTGGTGCTGTGATACGACTGGAGGCGTGCGGAGAGAAAGAGGAAAGAATCTCAGCCGAGGTCCCGCGGGGGTTTGAGATGCGCTTCTGAAGGGGCGGTACTTTAACCCAGCCCAAAGGATACGAGACCCGACGCGGCTGCTGCTGGAGTTACGGCGGCGGCGACTGGTTTGAGTGTGAGATAAAGACTAGTTTGTTTCAAAATAAAAATTCAGTCATTATTTGCTCACCCTCATGTTTATTTTTTTAGAATTGTTTATTTTTGGAACACACAAGAATTTTTTAGAATCTGAAAACGTTGAAAAATCAATTAAAATGAAAATGTTTTCATGAGACTTATTTTATGGCAGAAACTGCCAAGAATGCGAGTTATAGAAGTTGTTTATTTAAAAATGAAAATTCACTCACTCTCATGTCTTTTATGCAGATTGCTTTGTTTTTTAAAATTATACAATGCCAATAAATACATTTAAAAAAAGAAAAACATAATAAAACACAATTAAAGCAGTCCCTGAGACTACTTTGATGGGAGAAACTAGAATTATAGGAGTTGTTCGTTCCAAAATGAAAATTCAGTCATTATTTGCTCATGTCTTGTATGCTGTTTTTTTGTTGTTGTTGTTGCTTATTAAACTTTTTTTTAGAAGAATCTTAAACCATTAAAAATCCTATAACACAAATATAAAAAATATATGTACCTAATAACAGAGTAAATTTTAGTCAGATCATGTTCTTTTGCTCTTTTTAGTGCCTACTGATTATATAAAACAACACAAGGTTGAGTAAATGATAAATGAACTGTCATGTGAACTACTGCTTTAAACATGCATTGAATCCTAGTATTGTGACTGATTAGCCAGAAGGTTGAAGTTTCCTTGATTAATTCCCTTCCATGTAAGGACTTTACAGCCTCGACGGTGCTGACTTTGTCAGGAGCAATTTGCAGACAGTGTTATGACTCCCAGTGAATCTTAAGATGGAGAGGAATGGATGTTCATCACGTCTTAGGGCCGTCGGTGGATGTCAGCGACCCGACCTGGAGCTTGACCCCGCCGCCTGCCTTCACAAGAGCCACTCTCGTGTCAAACTCAAACACATCTCACAGGCTTAGCAATAATGGTGGTATTAATATTCGTGTCATTCCCATTAACCTCCACGAGAAAGGTGCGTCGAACAGAGACACACTGGCTCATATTACACGGGGAGATGGAGGATAAGCCGGGTCTCGTCTCCTCCAGAACATCCTGGGTTTTGTAACTCTCCCAAAAGACAACCAGAAACCGGCAGATGGTTTTATTGTGACTTATTTATGCCCTAGCTGAACGGGACTGGTTTTCCCTGAGGTTTCAGGTAAATTAGTGCTGCACCGACATTGCAGTTTTAATCCTGTCCGAATTGAGCACGTCTGTGTTTTCTCACACAACCCTGGTACAAAAATGATGGTGCAAATTACCTACTGTTTTACTGCTAACTAGTGGGTCCACAGAGAAATCGCACCCGTCCTTCCTCTATATTATACTGGATTTCTCGTCGCGCTGCCGGTGCTTCTTTATTATGGATTCAGATCTTTTTGCCAACTTTCTGGGTAAAATAACAGTTGGTGGTTCAAGTACTGCTGGCATCACATCCAGCATAAAAAGAAGCACTTTTTCAAACACAGATCTCTGCGTGGGCTGGAAAAAAAAAATCTTGTCGCGCTCTGTATGTCACCGCGAGCATGACACACACTCTCTAAAACAGCAGTTTCCATCTGGGGGTACTTGGAAGTAAAAAAGAAATTTCTAATTAAATTTTTATTAGGGCTGTCAATATATTAAAATGATTATTCATGCCTAATGATGATTTCATTGTAGTTGATGCATTAACAATTTAGGTCCATTTTAGAGCAAGAAAGCGGAGCAAACACACACACACACACACACACACACCTACTTTAGCACCTACTTTAACTTTTAGACATTTTTTTCTATGTATTAAAAGTTACTATTTATATTATTTTTTTATATAATAATACAATTAAAAAAAATAAAAAATAACATGATTATAATATAATTTTGCATATATTGCATTTTAATATTGGAATGCTTGATAATAATTTAAAGATATATATATAATTATTATTAATTTATATTAAAAATAAGATCATATGGCTCTGAGGGCTGGAGCAATGGCTGGTTCAACTTTGCAATAACAGAAAAAATATATATATATTTGAAAAAATATTTAAACTATTAAAAAACTATAACAAATAATATTTATTTGATCCCTTTGATCAAATAAATGCAACCTTGGTGAGAAAAAAAATATTTCAAAAAACATTTAAAAAATATTACCAACCCAAACTTTTAAATAGTATCAGCCAAAAAAGATAATACTGATGCAGCTCTAATTTCAAAAATAAAATGCAACATAAATAACATGTAGTAACATGTAACATAAGTAACGTGTTACTCGCTCTTGTAAAGTGTGTTTACACTAGAAAAATTCAGGCAATAATTAATCCACCACAACCATAGTAAAAAAAAATCTAAATTAGACTCAATCAGTACATGACAAGACGAAGATGTAGTTTAAAAAACAATCACGTCTGAGAAGTCTACATGGACAAAAGGTTTCTTCAACATTGAGTGTGTTAGATTGCACGGCGAGAGAGGTAAATGCATTTGATTGCATTTGAGCGCTGTTGGAAGCCATGTGGGTAAGCAGGTGGGAGACAGACAGTCTGTGCAAGCGACCAGAGGCGCCATGTTTACCCGACGAACCACACAAACACACACACACCACCCAACAGAGGACCATCAAAACAGCTCAGGCCAACCGGTGCAACCTCGCAATTTAATAACCACGCGGCAGCCCCGCAATGAGCCATAACATTAGCACTCCTTGAGTGCATTACACAACACCGGCACCACTGAAATATGACACTAACTGGGGTGTGAAAGTGCTTTGACTCCGGTGTAATGAGAGCGTCCGGGATTAAACCTCCGAATGCAGTCGTGATTAAAGCCGCCGGTGCAACAAACAGCCAGTGTAAGCGTGTGCATTAAAAGCGGGAGGGGTTCGACACTAACTCGACTGAGTAACCACCATCATCACTCCTGTGATCCACTTAGAGAGCCCATCGGTGCTTATCTCACTGCTACTGCCACAGCAATCTAAAGCCGCTTTACTGGACATACGGTGCTAAAGAAACACATGTTCTGTTTCAGATATGGCTAATACAACACCATAGATCACATGGTGAACATGATGCATATAAATAGCACTTAGGTGAGGAATAGCTTACGGCCTATCCCTCACAAAAAGTTTGCAATATGTCAAGTATGAATTGCATTTATGAGGCTTCTGAATACTTGAGGCTTGGATGAGGGGAAAATAGGTTCCTATTCTAGAGAAAAAATACCTAACTAATGAGTGGAGAACAAATGAACTCTTGCTGAAGTCCACTTTTTCTCTGAAGTTTCCTCTTGACAAAGCATCTCATATGTGCCTCAAGTAGAATATTGAAAACAATCTCGATCTCAAACCGAGCCAGCGATCTCAATCTTATGCAACGCAATTGATCAGATGTTTAAAACGGCGCATATGCTTAAAGTGCTTTTAAATAAATAGCATCAGAGAGCTTTCAGAAGACTTGCAATATTGAAAGTATGGACTGCTTTTGCATCCTTTTTGAGGCTTTAAAGCTCTGCTCTCCATTCACTGTAATTGCATGGAGAAAAATCGGCTGCTGTTCTATGGGGGAAAAAAAACACCTTTTTGGTTCTATAGAAGAAAAGGTCATGCACAGTCCACAGTAAACAAGTGAGACAGTAATGGGATTCAATAGAGAACAAATTAACTCTTGTTGATATCATCTTCTCTGACGCTTCTTCTTGACAAAACATCTGATATGTGCCTCATATAGAGTTTGGATAAGTTAAATCTCAAACTGAGCCAAAGATCTCAATCTAATGCAATGCAAGTGATCAAATGTGTAAAATGGTGCATATAAATAATTGTAAGGTGATTTTTAAAGGAATAGCATCAGAAGATGCAATATAGAAAGTATAGAAGAAAAGGTCATGCACAAGAGTCCACAGTAAACGAGTGAGACAGTAATGAGATTCAATGAAGAACAAATGAACACTTGCTGAATTCTACTTCTCAGAAGTTTCTTCTTGACAAAACATCTCATATGTGCCTCATACAGAGTTTCAGTAGACAGCTCAACAATACCTCAATGCTCAATTATGATCAAGTCTTTAAAATAGTCTTCCAAGTGTTATTAGAAAAGCATCAGTCTGGCTTCAGAAGATTTATGGAAAGTATGAATTGCATTTATGGTGCTTTTGTATCTGTTTTTTGTTGCTTGAAAGCTTGTCTACATTTATTTTTTTTGGGAAATGAAGTTCATGGGAGTTCATGAAACACTGTAATGAGATTCAATGAATAGCAAATGAACACTTGCTAAACTCAGAAGCTTCATCTGGACAGCTACTCTAGTAATCTCATACTGTATGTGTCTCAAAGAGATCTCAATAATGTCTCAATCTGTGCTGAGAGTCAAAGATCTCAATCTAATACAAAAGAACTGAACCAATGTATAACATGTTGCTTCTGAATAGCCTAAATGTGCTATTAAAGGAATAGCATCAATCTGTTCCTCACAAAAAGCAATAGCATGGCTTCTGAAGATTTATGCTATCACACGCAGACTCCATTTATGGTGCTTCTGCATCCTTTTTTAAAGCTTGAAAGCTCCATTCATTGAAAGCGCATGGGGAAAATTACCATTCTATAGAAAAAAAAACATTCTGCCTTCTACAGAAGAAAGAAAGTCATGCACAAGAGTTCACAGGACACAAATTAGGTAGTAATGAGAATGAATGGAGAGTAAATGAACACTTTTTAAAGTCACATTCATCTTTGAAGCTTCACCTTTACAAAAGACCATAGTAATCTCATGTGTCTCAACAAAACAGAGACCCCATCAATATATAAAACTGTGCACAGAGTCAAAAAACTGAAACTATAAACCACAACTGATCAAATGTATAACATATCATATTAATGACCTTAAGGTCCCATTGGATAGCATTGGCCTGTTCCTTACAAAAAGCTATAGTATGGCTTCAGAAGGCTTGCAAGTAAGCATTGCATTTATGATGCTTTTGCACACTTTTTGAGGCTAGAAGGCTCTTCATTGTAATTGCATGGGACAAATGACTGTTTTGGGTTCTACAGAAGAAAAAAAATCATTCAAAAAAGTCAGTAATGAGAATGAATGGAGAGCAAATGAACACTTGGAGTCTCTAAAGCTTCACCTGGACACACACACAGAAAAATCTAATCTACATCATTTTAACTAATTTAACTCATTGCTTGTTCCAAAGTGAGTCATACTTTTATGCTCATAGTTGTACTGATAAAATGCAACTCTTATTAACAGATTTACATTCATAGTTATAATCCTAAGGGAATGATCATGAAACAATAGAGGAGTATATTTAATCATATACTATTCAATTTTTCATTTATCATTATTCTTGGCAAATAAAATGATAAATGATCTGAATTGCTTTCCACATTCATTTCATAGCTCTGTACTCTTATAGCATGAAAACAGTCATCATAATTGTTTCTATTCTTATTTCTCCTAATGGAAAGACAAAGCTGATACTCAAATATAAATGAGAACTCACAAGCTATGAAAGAACAACCTCATTTTCCTCTAGGAGAAACTATTTTATTATCAAAAAGAAAAAGAACACTACAAATATGCATCACTTGTTGCATTAAAAAGCTACCATGCCAACAGTAAGCAGCACAAAGTCCAAGATCAAGGTCTTTCAGCACAATTCAGTGCCACATAAATAAAAAACATGAACAATAAATGATTCGACTATGGATTGTGCTAGTAAAAATTCAAGCAAATGAATATTAACATCCCAATTCCCAAAACATGTGGAAAAAAACTAAATGCAATCTAACTCATTAATCAAATATGATTTATGAAAAATTATCGACCGTTCCAGGCAGTGCAGATAGTCATAAAACAGCGTTCCAAGCAATTGATCCAATCTAGAGTGCATGTGTACAGATTTAAATCAAGCTGAAAGCAAGTCAATGATGACAAGAACTGTCTGCTTCAACTTTATACATCATGACCACACAATTAATAACCTCTGACAAACACGGTAATGATGCACAACCTGCTGGGATGCGCTTGTTTTGAAGCAGCGTCTGAAATCTCAGCCTGGAAGCGAGTTTTCCTGGCATTTGTGTGCATGGTTTAAATAAAGCCAGTAAATGCCACAAATCCATTTTTCTTGACAAGTCTGGGTATTAAAGCGAGACACATACAAAGCTAGTTTTTGGCAGTTTTGACCAGGCAGACAAATGTGTGCTGCAATTGAGAGAAGCAAGGCTGCAGCAAGCATTAGCGCACACTTACTACGGTAGTTGGCATGAAATAGTTGACACGTGTCATGCAAAACCTCTTCTAAATAGAGTTTATTAAGACTTTAATAAGTACTGTGCATGGCATTGTATTTACTGACAAACTGTGGAATATTTGCATGTGAAAAAAATGCATTTCACACTACACTGCAATTAAAAATGTGGAAAGAAACAGGAAAGAGATTAAAATGTTTTTTTTTTTAATCCAACCTCACCAGCATTAATTGCATGAACAAAAACAGTTAAAACATTTGTCAAAATATTTTTTTATGCAGTACTGTACTGTAGAAAATTGAATTGTGAGAAAACAATGACAATATACATTTTTGGCCGAACAACCTTTTTTAAAACCCCAAATGCATTCACTTTGATTAAAAAGCATGAACCCAGTTAGTCAGGATTTAATACAGCAACATAAAAGTGCAAGCTATTCACCCATCTGTCAGATTTGACACAGGTTAAACACTCATTGATGGGTATAAACAGCATTTGCTATTCATTATCTGACTGAACCCAAATGATTTGTGCACTTTTAGAAATGCATTTGTCACACTGCAGGACCATTAAAAATCAGCTAATGAAGATGAAGGAAGAAAAGTGATTAAAACGCCAGAGCTTTTCTTAGTTTTCTTGTCTTAAAACATAAATGATTTTCAGTACTTGTGTCCTTACAATGAAAGTCACAGGAATCCAGTGTTGTTTTGGACCCAGTTCGCCATAAATGCATGAACAAAAAATATATTTTTTGTTCATTTTTTACAGAATAAACAAGATATGAAATGATGAGGATGGGAAAACAAAGACATGGCTATACTTCCATTTAAAAAAAACCTGCAATGTACAATTTCTCCAAAAATGTATTTAATTTGGCTTTTATAAAGCAACAAAGTTACAAAAAGCAACCTATTCAGCCTTCTGTCAGGCTTGAAACAAGTTAAACACTCACTGATGGGCACTTTTTATTTATTATATCTGACCAAATCCAGATGATTTTTTCAGTTTCCAACTAAACAACTCATTCGGAGTGAATTATCTCTAAGAAATCGCTCTATTTTCCTCTATATCCACAGCTGAAATCCTCAACACTCATGCGTGGCAAGATGTAGGTTGTGTGAAACAGGCCGGGTTTGTTAAGTCCGAGACGGTATGGATCGAATCTCTATTTTTACAGCATAGAGAGTATCATAATGTCATTTAGTCAATGTTGGCTAAGCGAGATGGATCTTAGCCTCTATCTTTCAGGTCTACTTGATAGAATCGACACATATATCGGTTTCACATCGCCCATGTCTGTATTAAGAGATCTGGGGTAAACAGATCGATAACCATTGAGAGTTCAGATGGACACTGGACGGATGATATAGAAATGGAAAAAAAGTTTAGAAAGAACCATAAATCTCATGAAAAATAGAATTATCTCCATGTGGATATAGAAAAACGGTCAGTATCTATTGGATCATTGGCTTGTCAGCAAAATCTCAACTGCATCATGACAGTTTTTCCCAACATTAGGCAGCTAATTGGCCTTTGTGAAGTTCTCATTATTGGCTAATGGATTTGAATGCATGTGCCCCATTCAAAGGTCAATAGAGTGCGAATGTCACTGCTGGTTATCGTGCCTTTTATGCTCTCTATGTTAGTGTGAAAACCTGTCAAACATCAGGATGGTTTACTTGAGTCGATGTGGGGTAATGAAATATTTCTTCTAGTGACAGAGCAGGCCAATAAATCAGCGATTTTTTTGTCATCGATAACAATGCCCTCTTGGCTGATTAGCGGTTTCTGTGTCAGTTCTGAAGTCTATCAACAGCCTTGTCAATTGAAAATGTGATGCACGCCTCAAAAAGCAGAGGAAAGTTGCTGAACTTGGCGCGAACGAGAGGTGAGAAACAGCCAATCTGTGTCAATCGCCTGTCACGGCGGTGCAAAGCTTTCTGCTGCATTCAGACTTAAATCGTGTTATTTAACAGGACATATTTCAATAATAAACTATTCAGAATTCAAATGCAGTTTGCACAGCTTTAAAACTTACACAATGCAAGTGTTTGGAAACTTCTGGGAAAGCCATATCTAAAAAAGTCAGTGATTTAAATGGAAACATCAGAGCAAGGGGCATCTGCAAAAGTGTTTCTTGACTTTCTGAGCCGAAAATGATTTCTAATCAGCTTAAAGTATTTCATATCGTATCTTCTCAGAGAAGCCACAGATGGAGGTCATTATGTTGACATATGAATGCTACACAAAGTCTGACAACCGTAAAGTCTGAAGCTTTCTGTCTGAATTTGAATATGAAAAACAATATGAAATTCTAGATACAAAGGTTTGGGATATTAAGGATGCATTAAACTGATCAAAAGTGACAGTAAAATCATTTGCAAAATAGGTTTCAAGTAAATGTTATTCTTTTGAATTACGTGTTCTTCAAAGCGTCCTAAAAAATAAAATGTATCACATATTTCATAAAAATATGAATCTGTTTTCAGAAATGAAAGAATATCAAGCAACAAATCAGAATTGTATTATTAGAATGATTTCTGAAGCATCATGTGACTCTAGACTGGAGTAATGAGGTTTAAAATTCAGTTTGGTCATATGGAAAAAAAATCCCTTTACAGTATATTTAAACAGAAAATGTGTTATTTAACATATTTATTAATATTTCAATATGTTTTACTATATTTTACAGCCTCTGAGAGCATAAGATACTTTCTTGCATCATTACAAAGTCTTACCGACCACAAACTTGTGAACACTGATGCATTTTGTTCAAAAAGAAAATAAAAATGCACCAGTTTATTTAAAGATGCAACTTGAATTAGTGCTTTGCAATAAATATGTAGGTCTACTGTATATTAATTGCAATGAATAATTTGACAGTAATAATATATACAACCAAAGAGCAAACAGAAATCTACCCTACATTTTTTACACACACACACACAGTTTCACATAAATCTTGTGTTTTAAGCAGTATTAAATTTCAGTGGACTTCCTTATATCACCTTATAAATAGTCTTGAGGAATAATGACAAAAATGACGCTTTACTTCTAATAAACACAGGATTAATACGACTACAATCATGAAATGACCTTATTTGATTATGCAAATGGAAGAAATATAGCGCAAAATGACTAACTAATTGGATGGTGCTATTTAAACAATGAATTAAAGTTTTCTTTGCAGGCAGCTCTCCAAATACTGCGCAGCAAAAGCAAAGGCGGAACTACATTCGGAAAATGAAAGTTAATTTCATTAACCATGAATATCTCGCTCACCCAAACAGGACATAATGCGACGGAATTCATTAAGATATTAATTAAAACGCTCAAAAAATTGCCTTTTTGGTTAATGATATTCAAATTGAAAATGGAGGAAAATTTGTGGCAGGCGGGTGATATGCATTTGCACGGCCGTGAAGCACACAGAGAGACCGGACTGACGCCGATGCTAAACACTCCTTCACATACCCTCGGTTTAGGCTTCAACTTGTCATGTTTAGGAGGAACTTCATCGGCGCCTGTTGATAAAGAACACAAGGCACTGACAGAGAAATATCCCCCAACACCAAATTAGTGGCACATCCTTGGGCGATAACGCACTGCCATCTGACTGCGAACCAAATTAGTGTAATACAAGCGCTCAATCACATTGTGAGATCTCCTCCTTTCTCACAATTAAAGAAATGTCACACTGCCGCCCCCGAAATAATGCCTCTACATCTCTGTGCTTTCTTAATGGAATATCACACCGGTGCACGCGGCAGATTTGATCCCTAATTCACAATAACAAGAGCTGTGTGGTGTCAGACGCATGCCTTTTTCGCTGGTTTTTCATGTGCAAATCCTCCAAATCTGAGCCTTTGGCATCTGAAAGAAGCACTACAGGCGGAGAGGGTAAAAACTAATAGATATTACCATACTTCAACAGATGATTAATCACAGTACGCTGAGACGATTGGTTTGCGTTACAAATTTTCTGAAATGTTATGTCTGAACTGATGCATTTACTAAATAAATATGCGCTGATTTGCATACATTTGCACAATACTGAGCACTGAATAAAGACAGGTTTAAAATTCATTTCATCAACAAACTAGTGTTAAAGAAAATACTGTTATTTATTGATAATAATTCAGCATTTATTGAACTAAATATGCATTAAAAATATATATTATACACACACATACACACACACACACACTCTCACAAACATAGATAGATAGATAGATGTACATCATTAATATAAAGAAATGCTATATATATATATATTATATATCATATATTATATATATATATATATAATATATGATAATAAAAATGCACAAAATAGAATCTGGACACTGCAAAAAGCTTAGAATTCTAATTTATTTTTGTTGACATTTCATGTCGAGTTAAACAAAATTCTGTAAACAGAAAGGAAATAAATAAAGACCAATAAGATGCTAACATCTGTAAAAGCCCACAAATCATATCACATATAATTATATACAATCTAGAATATAAAACTGGAAAATATCTTGAAAAACAAAAACATAATTCATTCTTTATTTACTATATTTTGCTATTTTCACAACAGTTATAGAAATATTAAATAATAATATAAAACCGAAAAATACAAAAATGCAAATAAAATTATTTTGCATAACAAAACTGGTTTGAATCTGGATTAATTTTACAATTCTCACTCCATTTTGTTGACAAACCTCTTTGAAAAACACTCAAACATATCAAACAAATACAGAAAATAAAGAATGTAAAACTGGAAAGTATCTTAAAGAAAAAATCATTACAAAAAACATAACTCTGGCATGATTTACTCAGGAATATATGAAGAATATGTGACATGACATGAATATGAAAAACTGAAAAAAGTATTGTGCCTTAAAGAAAAAAACATTACCCAAAAAAACATGATTCTTTCATCATTTATTCAACCGTACGCTACTATATTTTTCCTTTACAACAGTTAACAGTGACCACATCAATCAGGATCCAAGCAGAATGAAACAATTCCCTTTATATCCTCAACATGAGGGTCGAAATGACAGCATTTCCATTTTTGGCTGAGCTATTTCTTTAATATCAGCTTCCAAATGCTATAAAATCCCATCTGCACTTTCACAGCTGGAATATGTAATAAGTGCCTGACCAAGAAAAAAAAAATGGATGGGAAAAATTGTGGCGAATAGCTCCGTTGGTAAATTATCAGACCGAGCACAGTTAAAAATGCTTGCTGCGGAAGCCGTTTATCTGTCTGCAGCCATTTACATGTTTGTTGTCCTCACATATAATGCTGTGGTGCCGATAAGATTCTGATCTCTCAGTAACCTCAAATTGAGACTTTTTTTCACGAAACAAGCCGTGGAGATAAGGGCCGTGTTTTCATTAGCGAGGCATAGCCGAGCTAACAACCACTCATTACCAAGGTAATACGCAGAAGCACCTGCTTATTAGCGCCACGTCTTGCTGGAATGATATTTTAACGAGAGAAGCACAGCATTAGGGCCGTACCAATCCTGACAGCATGCACTGCACAACCGTTCATGCCTATATACACACACAAACCACGGGAAAAACACAGTTACTGTGTTGTCAAAACTGAGTTATGAGGGAATCGGGTCTGTTAGAATGTGATCACTCCTGTCAATCAAGCGGTTTTTCTCAGGTATAACTGTAAAAAACAATTCTGTAAAATCTGCGGTAAGAAAACCGGCAACTGTGGTTGCCAGAACTCAACTGTAAAAAATACAGTAACAACACTTTAGGTTTTTCAGTTTTAAGTTCAATTTACAGTTAAATACTGTAATTTCATTAACTGATATAATGTTAATATAGCAACTTATTAAAGTACTGAAATCTGTTTTGTAGATTATACTGATAAGCACCAAATGCAGGGGATGATAAGAAAGTCACATGATGATCCAAATACTAAACACCATCATGGGGGGACTCATTTAACTGAATATGCGATAAATATTCATTTAACAACATTAAATGTAACATACAAAATTTGTAATTCAATGCACTGAATTCTGGGAATGTATACTTACTTCATTTTCTTTTTTTTTGCTTATTTTTCAATAAAAATATTCTTAAAACAAGCATAATTTACATGAGACGCAACATTGCATAAGCTTATAAGACTTTAAAAAAAATTATTTTGCCATGATTTACTCAAAGGCATTTTTTTAAAACATTCATAACAGTAATAGATAGCCTACATTTTGAGTAAAGAAAATAAAACAGGAAATTATCGTGCCTTAAAGAAATATTTTAACCAAAATATAAACAAATAATAATTAGGTCATGATTTGGTTAAAAGTAAAATAATTTTATATTTGTATGTACTTTATATTTTAGTTTTCAGCTAGAATTATTTATTTTGTAGTAAAAATTTCCTTAAAGCAAGCTGTATTTATATGAAAGGCAACACTCATTTTCTTTTTACAAAAAACAAATATACATAGATTAATAATAATTAAGATTTGGTCCAAAATATAAATTTTAATGTATCTTACATTTCAGTTTTTAATTAGCCTTTTTTACTTGTTTTGCGATACAAAATATCCTTTAAAAAAACTGCATTTACTAGAAATAGTTAAAAAAGAAAAAGAAAAAAGAAAATAGAATAAAAGTCTTACTGTATGTGCTTAAACTTGTGCTTATCTAAAAGGACAACATCTGCCAGTGCGTTAAGACAAAATGCGCTTATATTACAAATACATTGCCTAAAAGTTTATATAAACGAAAGTTAAGGAATTTTAAAAACAACTATTTTTGGAATCATCATAAAAATTACTAATATTCCCATGAAAGGTATTGGTCATTCTGCAACTGAGGAAGAATAATGAATCAATCTTTAAGTTCTCATTTTAGGCTTATTTTCTGATAGTTCAAAGTCCAAATGTACATCAATAAACCATGTTTCCTGGTAAAAATATTCTTAAAACATATTGGCTTTATGCAATATTTATATTAGGTCTTGAGATAAAATTAGCTCAATATATGTTTTCTCAAAAAAAAAAAAACCCTAAACATTTGCCTTTGTCTTGTTTTTGGAATGTTTAACTGTTAAAAAAAATCACTTACACAATAAACACACATCCCCTGAAAACTAGCCTTAGGCCCAATCCCAATTCTACCCCTTACCCCTACACTTTCCCCTAACCCTCCGTTTGGCACGTTCACGTGTAGGGATGTCTCAATTCTCTTTTGGTTGGAGGTGTAGGGGAAGGGTTAGATCGCCCTCAAAACGAAGACTTTTCGGGACCTCACTTCAAGCGAAGGGCTAAGAGAAATGTCCAACATGGCTCCTCACTCGAGCAAGCAGACCCATAAATGTAAGTAATTTTTGCCATTAAAAAGGTGACAATTTTTCACTATATGTATATTACCATCAGTCTTGTGTTTGTGTTTACGGCGATGTTCTGTAAAGAAACAAAAAAATTGCTAAAGTTTGTTAGCAGATAGCACCGGCTGCACAATATTAGGAAATATATTTTTATGTCATATACCCGGTAACACATTGTTTTGTTTCACTTATGGCCATATGTGTGCATATGTGCTTTCATCGGCGCATGTCCTCGGATGTATCGTTAGGATCTAGTGACAATGGATGATGACGTATAACAGTGTAGTAGTGGTGTCCCATTGCTTAGGGGAAAATTTTAACCCTTCCCTTTCCACTTTATTTCAAGGGGCAAGGGGAAGGGGCGAGGGGTAGGCAAAGGGGTAGAAAATAGAATTGGGATTGGGCCTTAATATCATACAGTACGCTTCTTTTCAGGTATACGGTAACTTTCAAGGATTTTTAAATAGGCTATTTCTAACAGGAAAACGAGTGAAAAAGGAAGCTTTTTGCAGTTTATTATGAAATTACTCATACTGCCAGGCAAGATATCAGTCATAGAGTAACCAGTGCTGCAACTGAGGAAAAGCAACGGACCGATCTTCATATTCTCAGTTTAGCCTTCAAGTTGTCATGTTTAATCTTGTCAACCTTGTTATAAAAACAACTCAGAAATAGCCTAGGAAAATAACTGTAAAATTAGACAACAATACTTTTTATTTGACAGTGCACTGGTATATATGACAAAACAATTGAGTTTTTCCTGGAAACGCAAAGAAAATCCGCCAAAGATATAACATTCAACAAAATGCACTGCATGAAACCAATAGTTCGGTCTGGATTAAAATGACTATATCTGTAAAACTCTGTGGCAAGCTGAACTATAAACAAGTTCTTCCTTCTCTTAACTCATGCAGGACACGTTCTGCTGGTTTATGGGTAAAACAAAATCTCCATGCATTCTCAGTCATTGTATGCAGTTATATCTTCCAGCTCTAATTGTGTGTAATTACAGGCTTCCAGATCAATCTATCTTGCGCTTGTTCATTGCTGGTCTTTGCCACTTTCCAGCACCTCCTGCCTCCCCGCTCGCCATCTGTCAGTTCTCTAAATCAGTTTTTGTTTACAACGTCGCTCTCCGCTCTGTCCATCCTGCGTGATGCATGTCGAGGAATCATTACTATCAGCCCCCGCGTTGTTCATCCCTTTCATTCTCTTTCAGTAACTTTGCACCTTTCCATTTCTTCACAAACACTCGCGGGGAGCAGCTGTTGAAATATTTATTGATCTGTGTTTCTTTTCTCTCTCTCTGCTTTATTTATTTCCCTCTGTCTCTCTTGCCCTCCTCCAAAGCAAAGCAACAAGGTTCAGCGCTGCCAGCTGTCAGAAATGGAGGAGGGACTCAAATCAACAAGAATACCTTATTTAGCATGTTCAACTTTCTGGTTTCACAGCAGAGGGTTAAAGTCAGATTCTGATGCAACAGTACGAGAGTGTCTGGCAGTCACTTTTTTAATCCCTTTCCTAATCAGTTTCTCAATTGTTCTATGGTACAAGCTGTCACTGGGGTGGTACCTTTGAGTATCTGAGAGTGCACAAATATCAAAATACCCTAAAACAAGAAGCATTTATGGTGCAATGCATTAAAGTGTGCCTATTATGGGTAATGAAAGGTTTATATTTCGGTTTTGGGAGTCTCCAACAACAGGTTGACATGCATGCAAGGTCAAAAAAACACTTTCATTGTCTTATAATATGCATTTATTTTTCCTTTACTTGCTCAACAACTCCAAACCGATTTGCTCTACAATTAATTTTTACAAACCCCTTGCAGGACTCTAATCTGCTGTGATTGGTGGGATTTTCATCTCATCTAACCTGTAATGCCTAAAAAAACAGTGTTTGTAAACAGATGCTGCTTTGTGTACAGCATTACCGGGAATGATTACCGCTCCAAAAGTGGCACCTAGTGGTGAAGAATGAATTTGCATTTTCATTTAGACCAACACAAATTTAAAGAGGTGGGCGGACGATATGTTAATGTTTTATGTTGACATCAACACGAAACAGTTTGGGACTTGTTTTAAAAAAACAACTTATTTCAGTGATTTAGAGTTGACTCTTTCTTTTGTGAGACGATTACTTTAAACACGGTGCACTTTCAGATTTTCATTCATTTAGAGCTGTGTTATACACTGCATGAAAGCTAATTTTCAAAAATCCATAATTTTAGAGAACATCCCTAAAAATGACTTAACACCTATTCACACTGAGTTTTACATCACCAAAATGTACGTTTTCCAGAAAATCACCAAAATGCATATTTCCCCCGAAAAACATCTAAGACAACATTTACTTAAAATAAATGATACTCAATATAATATATATATATTAGAACTTGTTTTTAAAGAATATATTTAAATTTGATAAAAAATATATACATATATTTAAGCTTAAAAAAAACAACTATATATCCAATATAGAAAGAAAATTAAACTTCAATGAATTTCTATGATATATTTCCTCAAAACCATACTGCATTTGCATTGCTATTGTTAGGGATGTGTAGAAATGTTTATCTGGAAAACAACATAAATACTGCTTAGTTTTTAAGAAATTATCATTATTGCAACTAGTGCTTTACAATCACTAGGGATGCAAAACATATTGGCACCATTTATTTATCATTATCGACTAAAAAATATTTAATATTGGCCAGTACTAATAAATAGAAAATGCATTAGTTAGATAATCAATATTCAATTATTGGACTTGTTTGGATTTCTTTTTGATTTAACTCAAGTTTTCATTTCAAAATGAATCATTATCACAATGTAAAACATACTGTAGTAATGCCTGTACATTTACTTACGCATTACATTTATTTGAACAATAACTACTGATCTGAAGCTTAGTGTGCTTTATTCATTATAGAGATTTACTGCAAATGACCTACAATTAGTTACGAGTAACTATGAGTAACAAACAATTAAATACATTTCACATATAAATACAATTAAATACTATTGCATCTCCACATTGCCTCATAAAAACATCCTTAAAACAAAATTTACTTCATGCATGTTGTTTTCAGACAATATACCTCCAAGATTCCCACTACACACCAAAAACAAGAGGTGGAGAAGGCCCATTAAAAACATTAATTGGGTTCTCCGGCAACATTTGCATCAGATGACATACAAACAGAGGCATGAACCACAGATTCAGCATCCAGAGCAAACATGGTTCAGTCTTCATACCCCGCTGCTCTGAAATCACCATCATTTCACTTTCATTATAGGTCTGCAATAACTCAACATTAAAAATTACCGGCATTAAGTCGAGCACTGAGGGACTGTATGGTCTGCAAGCAGCTTTTTCAGGACGAAAACCAACTCAAAGACACACAAGCATGAAGCTATTAACACATGTGCCCCGTGTTAGTGTCTAAGCCGGCGCCATTGATTCGCGGCCGAGCACCTTGTCTGCCATAATGAGGACAGGGAGAGTAAGGACCCTCCACGTCCCACAGGACAAAAAGCCCACTTCAATCTCGGCTCTGTCTCTTTGACAGCACAGACCGTATCTCAATGACCCCAACCTTATTAGATTCTCTCAGTATGCCAATAGCATTCTCGAAAATAATTACAGAGCGGCAGGAATATTGCACATGTTTTCAGTTCCCGTATTTTATTTTCCCGTTCGACCGGTTAGCTTTGCTTCAAAGTCTGATTTCACTTCGCCGGTGGTGCAAATAAGAGCAAAAGAGCCGGCATGCATGCACGCACACATTCACGCCACGCATGGCCGAGCGTGTGCAGAGAATATTCGTGAGCATGTCTCTCACCCCACTTATTTCTGCCTCTACATCCACTCCGCCGCCACTCCAATGATCCTCTCTTCTGCTGTGTTAAATAAAACATGGGGGCTTTTTTCATTATTATTAGAGTGAGGCCATTTCTTGTGGACATATTCATGCACGAGGGTTGCTCTGGGGATTGCAGAAGGGCAAGAGAGAAACGAGGGATGATAATTAAACACGCTCGTGAAACCTACCCAACGCCGCCGCCGACCGGTTTCATTTACATGTCTCTTAGGTTGACTGTAATGAAGACTTTAGGCTATCATCATTATTTACTGCAGTTCATCTGACTGCCTGCAAAGGACAATATTCGGTGGCTTCTACGGTGACTTAACCCTTTATCGTCACCTCGAGCTCTGAACCGCCGAGTGTGGTCACAGATCTGTCATATTTCATTTGTCAAAGGTGGGTCGCCGAGAACTCAATGTTCAAATGTCTATCTGGAATTCTACTGCAGCTCTGCAAGAATCATGTTCCTACTTGCTTTAGAGGCAAAATGACATTAGATATTGGCCTGGTTTCACATACAGGGCTTAGACTGAGCCAGGATTAACCTTTAAGTAATTTTTATAAACATGCCTTAGAAAAAACATCTTGAGACAAAACAGAGGCACTGATATAGTTCAATGCAGGTTTCTTTCAGCTCAAACATTTTAGTCTAGGACTAGGCTTAAGCCTTGTCTATGAAACCAGGGAAAAACATCTGAAGTTTGTCAAAATTATTTTTGTATTCTATTTGAATTAAGCCACGACTGGCAGGCATTTGTTTTCTTACTTTTTATAAACTCTGCTATTTCTGTTACCAAGTTTTAGAAAGGAAGTCACTTTTTTAAGTAAATATCTTGATTTAACCCTTACTCTGTGCTGAAAGTCTTAGTAAATCTCTCATTATGTCATATTATGACCAAATCTTTAATCCAATCTTTTTTGGCCTTGGTTTTGTGTTTCTTTTTGTTGGTGATTGATCGCAGACCTCATTGATTTGAGCTACTGCATCTCAGTTTTTACGAGAAAAACCCATTATTTGTAGATCATTTTGCCAATGTTTACTCAAAAATGCAGAAAATATACAAGCAATTTGCTGTAGGCCATTTGATCTTTTTGTCTTCTAACTATTTAATTTTGATTGATTTTTCAGAGAACGAGTCATTTTGCTTCTCCAGTAAATGCATCTTAATTTAAACCTTTTTCTGTGCTGAAATACTTCATCTGATTGGCTGTCGCTGGTTAAAAATTACATGTAAATGTACACTGTAAATCTCTCATTATGTGATATTATCACCAAATCCTCGATTCCACCTTTTTGTCAGCTTATTTTCTTTCAGTTCGCTCTGATTTTGTATTTCTTTTTGGAACTAATCATATGCCTCAATGATATTAGCTCATGAACCTTAGTGTTTGAGTGAATAAAAACCATCATTTGTAGATCAATTTGCCAGTTTTCACTCAAAACTTTTCAATGTAAGCAGATCATTTGGGACTGGGAACACAACAAGTGAGCGAAAGTAAGTTAATAATAGGTTAATAGTTTAAAGAAAAACAAAAAACTTACCTTTTTTCTTCTAATTTTAATCATAAAGACTTATTTAAAATTAAGAATGTAATTTTAATAGATTTGCCTTCAGACTGCTGACATAATTTGCTGTTCTTTGTCAAAAAATTACTTGTAAATATCTCATTATGTGATATTATCACCAAATCCTTCATTCAATCTTTTTATCAGCTTGTTTTCTTTCAATTAGCACAGGTTTTGTTTTTCTTTTTATAGAGGCCTCATTGATGTGAGCTTATGCACCTCAGTTGAGTGAAAAAAAGCATTACCTGCAGATAATTTTGGAAATATTCATTAAAAAACTTTTTGTAGGCCAATTTCTGACCAGGAAAACCACAACTAAAAAAAGTACCAAAACAAGTCTCCTGTTGAATTCAACGAAACACATGTGGGTTATTAATGTTTAGAGATTTGAACTGGAAAAAAATGACAAACATACTAAGAAAGAAGATTTTTTTTGCAGCGAGGCACCTGAAGCAACTCTTTAAAATGCTAAAAGTGTGCTCATCAACGACAGGCATCTGGATATACGCCACTCTTCTCCATCGTTTGATGAATGAGCGCTGTCACAATCACTAGAATATGTACACAAACATCTCTTTTTAATGAAATCCAATTGCACTAGGCAAATAGTGCTCCAAATAGTGTTTTGTGAATTTATAACAAGCCTCATGTGCAATTTAAATACTCACGACTCAATGCTAATAGAGTGCATTTAGCATTTGTTTTTGCTGGATTGCATTCAGTTCTTTAATACGATGCAAGGTTTTGCACTGAAATAACACGATGCAATCAAATTGGGTTTCTTTAGAGAAAAGGTTATGTGATCACAAAAACTAAACACAAATATACAGTTTCATAGTGTTTAATGTAAAATGAGCAAAGTAAATGGATTTTATTAGCCACATTTGCATAAAAAGGAGGCATATTCACTGAAATGAATAATGAGTTCGTTTAAACACAACTACTCATAATAAGAGCTCAGCACTGATTACATGCTCAGTTGATGCAAACGTTTGCCTCGTGCTTTTTTATGAAAATGTTTGCACACAAACATCTCTTTTTAATACAATTAAATTGCACTAGGCAATAGTGAAAATTTAACAAGCTTCATGTGCAATTTAAATACTAGAAAGAAAAATGCTTCCGTTCTTACGGCTGGAGTTAGCTGAATTAGCTAAAATAGTGCAACTGTATTTCTTGAGAGTAAGCTGACAAATCATAAAAAGGTACACAGATACACAGTTTTTCATCTGTTGTCCCGAAGCGTTCTATAAGCCACATCTGCATAGAAAGGAGGCATGTTTGCACTGAAAAGAATAATGACTTCATTTAACAGCTCAGTGCTATTCATGAATAAGAAGAGCTTTTTACATGATCACTGGAAAATGCAAATACATTTTGCAAACAAAGTGCATTCTATGAGATTCCATTGCATAGAATTAAGCATGGAATTTGCATTTTTCTTATTCATGATTAAGAGCTTAATGCTGAATTGCATTTATCTTTTCATGATGACTCTAAAATGCATACAATAAAAAAAAAAAAGAGAAAACATATTTATATAATCACTAGAAAATGTACATAAATGAACAATTTTGTTGACCTCCTGCCTTCTAAAGTGATGGCAACTATATATTTCTACAACATATTCAAATGACTATTATAAGGTGCTAGGTGGTGCTCACGGTTGCATTGTTGCTTCTAAGAAGTACTTGACAATAAAGGCAAGAAGAGAACTGGAACGCAGTCATATTGTGCATAAATGGCGCTTTTGTAAATAAACCACATTCTATACGCCTCATTTGAATAAAAATGAGTGCTAAAAAGTATAATGGCTAAAATCAAATGCTATTTCAGCACATTTAGCATCTGGTTGAGCTGGACTGTGGGCAGTTTGTGAATAAAATGCAAGGTTTTTGCTAAATGGTTTAGTATCTGTGGGGAAAATGTTTACAAATCCTCTACGGCTTGATTGCCTTAGCGACACATTTTAAAAAGTCCAGATCGCCAAAAAAAGCACCATCTGTCAGGGCTGTTTCCAACAGGTGTAATAAGCATCCTCAGGCTCAAAGCCCAGTGCAATCGAATCAGCCCACCACGGCAATGCGATTACGTCAACGGCTCCTTCCCACTAGAAGTGCATGCAGGCCAGGTCTGATGGACTTCGAGGCGGCGACAACAAAGACAAGCAGATCCAGAAATGACACAGAGCCACAGAATCTCAGCAGGGCCAAGCCTGGAGACAGGAGCCAGTTTTGAAAGACGGGGCATCTGTTTCGGCTGGCAGAGGATGGATTTCATTGCGCTTTCTCTGCCAGCCAACCATCTTGGTACTGCAATGGGAGAGACAAACAAACACAAACCATCGCATTGACCCACTTGCCCCTCCGTGTACCGCATTAACGTGCAAAATTGGTTATGATCTACCGAACAAGCCGTTCACCTGCTCCCAGCTGCCTGCCAACACATAGTCTCTGCTTTTCTGCTGAAGTTTGCTTGCAACAGGTGATTTTGGAAGGTTGCATGCTTTGGCGATCCTTGAGAGATAAAACAAGTTTAATTCCAAAAGCATGTGCTTTAAGTTTAGCAACAAAGTAGTGATTTTTTTTTTACAATGTTCCCAAAAAGTAAAGCAAAGCCAATTCACGGGCGGTCTAAAAATATAAGGTTAGAGTTAAAAAAAAAAAAAACATTTATGCATTTGAATGATGCTCTAAAACCAAAAGCACTTTGGAGTTTATTCAAAGACACGCATACTTTAAGGACAAGTTGCTTTAATGATGCTTGGGAGGGTAAATAAGGTTTATTCCAAGAAAATATCTGTAACTTGGGGTTGCAAATGTTTTGCAAAAGCAGTAGTGAAATTTTATGAGTGATGACCAAAAAAAATTATATTTTTTAAAAAGGATCAAAATAATTATAGGTTACGTACAAATATTTTAATAAGGTTAGTGGTGAATACATACATATATGCATGCATAAAACATTTATGCATTTGCTAGATGCTTTTATTTACTGCTATTTGGAGTTTTTCTTCAAAGACAAGATCTGTATCCTTTGTGATGCTCAGGTTATTTAAGCAGTAACTGATGTCTCAAGAAAACATCTTAAAGTTAAGGTGGAAATTGTGGATTAGTAATAAAAGTAGCTGCAAAACTTTATGTATGATGTTCCAAAATATAAATAAATTAAAAAAAAAGAAGCCAATTCATTATGGGTGATCTAAAAAATTGTATATGGCAGTAAAAAAAACACTTATGCATTTGGCACATGCTTTTTTATAAAGCAATTTAAAGTTTGTTCAAGATCAAACTGCATGCTTTAATGATGCTTGGTAACGTAAACAACTTTTATTCCAAGAAAATGTCTGTACCTTACGGGTGCAAATGTGGATTAGGAATAAAAGCAGCAGAGAAATTTTATGAGATGTTAAAAAAGTAAATATATCAGAGATGAACACACACACACACATATTTATGAGTTTGGCAGATGCTTTATCTAAAGCAATTCATAATTTTTCATAGAGTTGAATGCTTTGGTGATGTGAACTTTAGGATTGTAACTGTGGATTAGCAATAAAAGTAAAGGCTTTAATGCTGTGATATACATTAGAGCAAACGCTCTCACTCCAAAATGAGTTCTGATTTGGGGATACATCAATATCAATACTATCAGCAGCTGTTAACCAGTTAACAATTCAAGAGAAGATGCCAGTTTGATGTGTCATTAATATTTGTCCCTGGTTTTCTGCCCTAAATCTAACATGCGCACAATGACATTTACAGTACGGTATCTGCATATGAAGAAACGCAAGGGCAACAAGAAATGTTTATTCTACAACATGCAAATTACACATTATTACTACTTGCTTCAGTGAGTCCACATGAACAAACTGGGCTCTGACGTCAAACAGACTTGAGTCTGCAGCAAAAGTTCTCGTGTGAAAGCGCCCTTAGATATCCTGCAGGGACTTATTGTGTTGCAGTGTGATTAGTATTCAAAGTGAAAACAAAATGTCGAAGCAAAATATGCCCTGCAAGACAAACAGAACAAATGCAATCTCTCTCTCGCTCTCCCCATTTAAAGCAATTAGTCTTAAAAAGACAATTAAAGAGATAGCGATGGCTCGTTTTAGAATAATAACAGAACTCTCATCTATGATATTTTGTTAACTTTCTGACTCGTCTAGGTCAGTCAAGGCCACATCCTTTTAATTCGATTACATAAAGGCCGTTAAGCAGCCTCTGTCGTTTCAGGGCATCTGTGTTGGGTCAAGGGGAAACGGTGATGCATGTTGCACTAAAGTGTAGGTCACCTGACCTGCTCACGGGTACAAAACCAGGGCAGAGAACCAGAAATCTTCCAGCTACTAGTGTGCTGCCCACAATCCCACTGTGCCATTGTCGAATACGTACCGATAATGTCGAGGAAAGAATGAGCTAATGGAACTAAACACGTTTTGAGAACAGGACCCCCTCTGCCTTTGATGTAGAGACTAATGAGTCTTTTGCATTCTTGAGACATTTGCATAAAAGTGCCATGGTTGGCACCGAGGTACAGTGTTGGTATCAGACATGGTAGTTCAGGGTCATTGATCAACTCCATTCTGGTTCCTCAAATAAGCTTTCAAGTGAACAGATCCTAAAGAAAAAGTACACTCAAGATTCTTTTTTGGAATCGATGGTTCCGTGAAGATGGTTCCATTCCACAAAAGGTTCTTCATAGAAGAAAAAGGTTAATAAAAGGATTATTAAATTGTTTTAAATGTTTCTTTGGGGTACCAAAAAATTATTTTTATATGGCATCACTGTAAAAAAACACAAAATTTTTGGGCCGTTTATATAAGAGCATACCAGAATATTAAAATCAAAAAATAACAACAAAGTGGTGTTAATACTAACGTATAGTACTTTTTTGGAAAGTTTTAGTCGTTTTGCTCAAAAAAAAAACAAAACACTGTCATATATATATATATATATA
>JAUMHI010000058.1:19814546-19839449 GCA_032359435.1 Enteromius unitaeniatus | reverse complement strand
TTTTAATATGCTGATTTTTGTGCTTAAGATGCTTTTAAGATGCTTAATGCTTTATATATATATATATATGTATGTATTTATATATATATATATATATATATATATATACACACACAGTATATATTGAGAGGTAAATGGAAATATCTAAAGTTTACTGAAGAAATTAATGAAATGAAGTAGGAATGACTTTCAAACAGTTTCCACTCAAATTGTGCTAGTAGATGTAAAAAAAACAACAAAAAAAAAACACATTGAATTAAATTAAACATACTCCAAAAATCTTTATTTAGAAATTTTTTTACTGTGGTTGGCTATTTTTTTAATTATATGAAAACTGCAGATCGGCAGAGTCTAATTCTGTTACTAAGACAGATGTGACATGTCAGGACCTATTTCAGTGATATCTGTCAGGTAATAGGATATGTGATATTCAAAAATAAAAGTGTTTCAGCGCTCTAAAAATATTTAATGATGGTATAAAAATATAGCCTATATTTATGCTTTTTATGGCAGATGCTTTGGATTTTATTTAAAAGAAAAGTGCTTTTGTGACCAGCTGACAAAGTTACTCAAGTAAAAATATACTTGGGTTAGTGAGATTTTTCACTTCAAACTTAGATGGATGGATGGAAAACAAACAAAAATAAAAGAAAAATCAATGCTGGAAAGGCCAGCAACTGTGAGCGAGTGTAAATTATGTGGTCAGTACATATCAAATTATCAGACGCCTGAATCAATTTCCCTTGTGCAGAACTGCTGAATTGTGAGAAAAAACCATAATGAGTTTCAGACAGATTTTCCCCTGAGCAAACATCATCAGCACTGTTGAGTCTGAGGGAGAACAAACTCTCAGGGTGTCTAGTTTACCCCTCCCACCATCCAAAACACACGCTGACATGAAAATTAAAACATGCTCTTCACTCACACAATGTCTCATGTCCTTCGATGTATCCGTTTTGTGAGCTTTGCAGTGTTAAAGGATCATTATATACAGTACTCACCTGTACCCTGTGATTTTTCTAAGGAAAACAGAAGGAGAAATCTGCGTGCATAAAATAGCTGAACGAAGCTTCGTCTAAATAAATTGCAACAGAATTTTGATGTTTGCATGGGCTGTTCCTTTAATCTCACGTTGATCTGTGCATAAACAGCACTGTCATCAAATAGTGAAAATCCATTCTGATTAACAGACCATTTATGCAAGCTCTAATAGTTGGCCTGCATGCACTACAGTGCATTTTACACATTCTCAGTTCTCTATAAGAAATTTGGCACCAACATGGAGAAAAAACTCCCCCCACAGAGCAAGAATGATTAAATTTGTGTTCATCATAGTAAAGGGCTCAAAAAGTGGAATCAAACATCATTTCAAAGCAAGTATTCATCCATTCACAGCACACCGAGAGCTATTATTCCCTCCCTGATGCCCCATGCGTTCTCTGACAGATCAATAATACAACAATAGTACTCCAAACCCATACGAATCACCCAGCGGTGTCTGGATTTCTTCATCTTTCTGATATTAACCATTTCACCAAATATGACAGTGTCAGAACGATCAAAAAGATCATGAGAGCTCAGAAGTAGATGTCAAACGCAGATCACACAGCACTTTTTCAACAGTTAGTGTCAAAAAACACAGCAACACAACATTTGTTTCTGCTGTGAGATTACCATCAGGTTCGCCTAAAGGCCATTACAGGAAATATACTGAGTAATTTGCATCAAACATTTCAGAGAGAATCAAAGGCAAGGAATTGCACGCAGATAATCAGCATAAACCATATTCATCACGAATCGGTGGACATGAATATCGGGCCATCTGCTGGACCTCTAAAGAACAGCCAAGAACAATAACCATAAATGTCTTTTCAACATTAAAATGACAAAATATAAGTCTAAATATCATTAATTTAATTAATTATTATCATAATTGTTTGCACTTCAGCCACTTAAAAGCAAAAATAACTATTATCGGTTTCTGAATATCGGTTGTGCCGATAATGCCACCTACTGAGCCTAAAAAATATCCACCAATTAGAGAACTGTCTGTTCAATTAATTAATTAGAAATATATATATAAATATATACTTTAAATGTTATCTGCTAACACGATAACTGTGACTATGCCAAAATAAAATACAGCAGGAACAAACAGCAATAATAAAATATTCATGATAAGTCACTAGTCTCCTGGCTATTTAGTTATTATTAAATGCATATGAGATATTAGACATTTAAAAATAAAAATAACATTATCGGTTTCTCAATATCAGGTCTGCCGATAAATGCCACCTGCTGGTTTTCTAATGAAAAACTACCAGCAACACCACTATCTCTTCAACATTATAAAACTATAAAAACACATTTACAAATTACATTTAATATGAATATATGCTAATAAAAAGACTATGACTAATATAATACAACAACAGCAAGGACCACAACAGCAAAAAAATGTATATTCATGATGAGTCATCAATCTAATAGTTATTTAGTTAAGAATATATGCATAGTGCAAATCAGAAATTTAAAAATAAAAAAAATTATGCATATTGGGGTCTACTGATAAATGCCATCTGCTGGATCTCTAAAATATAGCACCCAACATGGCATTACACCCCTATGCAAAACAACTGTTACCATATAATATTATACCCTTATTAAATACTACGGAAACCAAAATTGAATTAATTGAATATACATTAAATATGCATATGTGTAGAATATATTCTATGAATATATAGTATAAATAATTGGCATTTGACCCCATATGGTTATGTTAAACAGCTGTTTTGCATATTGGTTATTATCGGACACCTAAAAAACACATCGACGTCGGTCATAAAAAAACAATATCGGGGTCCAAATCTGTAAAGAGTTTTTACACACACGAGGAAAGCCGTGTTTTTCCCCACACAAGTGTTGATATGCAGAACTCGTGTGTTGTGGAGCGCACTTGTCTCTATGATTTGATCACACACGCAATAACACACACACACACATGATTCATTGGCAGGTAGACCCCCGGAGCCGCATTAGTATTCCACTCCAGGTCCCAGCAAAGAATGAGGCAAAGGAACGAGTGAGGAACATGCTCTCTACAGAAGAATGCATGCTTGCAACTTACCTTTCCACAGCAGCGCCAAGAGCAAAGCGAGCGCGTGTCGCAACATTGCGCAGCTCATGTTTTGAGTTGATTGTTTGTTATTTCTCTGTGTCAGTTCTTGCAGCAACAGTCCGTTTCTATCTTCTATGAAGGGGACCAAGCATAAACCGCAGCTGTCCGTCCGTGTGTCCTGTTTCACGAAACGTCCGCAGTCTACAAATCTTCCAAGTGTGTCAGGAGTGCCACAAGACGGGTCGATTTTCCCAAGTGACCCTTTGCAAGGAGACCAAACACAATCTGTTGGCGTTTGGAGTGCAAATAAATCCTTGCACGAAAAAAAATGATTGTGTATATCTCCTTAGATTGTTTTCCTTCAATACGAGGGCATCCACAGAAAAAGAGAAAAGCCACAGTTGAGATGGTTTAGTGGGATGTTGTGTGCTCAGTGAATCAGAATCACTGTGCATCGCTTTAGAGCGGAGCACGAAGGAAGCTTCTGAGTGACAGCTCAAGGAGAATCCTCCGCCAATCAGCGAGCGTCAAGGAAGTGGGCCGGGCACCAAGGAGGAGATTCGACCAATCGTGATCACCGAGAGGCGGAGACTCCAAGAGCGCTATGATAATATAAGGTGATTTATAGCACGCTCAGTGCACTGCAGTGCTGGAGGAAAGGTGTTTGCGTGGACATGCACATTAGTGCTTTATGCTCTCTGTGGGGAGAGCTGTTTTGCGTGGGGAAACTTAGCAGAGAAGTGTTTAGACATAACGCACTTGATTTATTGGCTCGTTTATAAAGTAAGGTACATGTTTTTTGTGCACCCACCTGACTTAATAGCCTAAATAAAATATTAAACTCACAATTTTTGAAGATGAAAACCTTATTACTTACAAATGCATTGGTTTGAGTGGATGTTATTATTATTATTTTTGCCATGTCCATAATTCTAACATAAAAAGTAGACGAATTTATTCAGGAAAAATCCTAGCCAAAAAAATGTAAATAATTAATACAAATTAAATAGGTCACTGTCGTTAATATCACTCTGTATCCTGTTAGTATTTTGCACAGTTCCATTAATTAACAAAAGCCAGTTGCCATCATCCTCCAGGAAGTGACATCATTTTGGAGGGAAAGCACTACCAGCAACGCTACTAATTGGATTTGAACAATTCTGTGTTGTTTTGTTGTATCCGTTTTTTTATTTATGCATATTTAAAAAGCCTAACAGACCCACATTCAGCTAACAGTTGAAAAACAGCATGAAATCATCCTCTAGGACGTGATATATTTTTGGAGGGAAAACACCATTTAAATAATTATTTGTTGTTTTGCTTTGTTGTTAGTCCAGTCTGTCACTATACAGTCTTAATTTAATGCATATTCTTTTTTTAAATGACAGAGTATATGCATAATCCCTCACCTGATTGCAGGTGCTGAACTTGACATAGTCATGTTTTATAATGTTGTACGGAAACAATCGTGACTTTGGTTGTAGTTTTGGCAAAGCTCGAGCCGTTGATGGTAATTTGGTGGGCATATTCACACCGTTCTCTCACAAGGTCAATGGCTCTGGAGAATTGTGCTCTAACAGAGTGTTGACTGTCATCTGTAGATTGATGGCTGCCCTGACTGAAGTGAAGGGATGTCGCAACCGCATTTAAATATCAATATATGAACTCTGTATGATACTGAGCTGGAACCGAGCCTTTAAAAATGTGTTCAAAAAGTCATTATTTGCTGTCATTTCAAGACAGTCAACCGCTAATAGGAGCATTGCGGCTGACTTGGCCAACTCATTCAAGAGATATGTCTTTGTGGGCTTTAATTTGACCTCTAATGCAAATGTAACTGGTTTATGAGTGTAAAGTGCTCTGAGCTTTACTATGCATAAAAATGTTTTGTAAGTACACTCATTTGGCATCTGTCTGTAAAATCAATTGTGAAACGGTTAGAGATCTTATAAACCTTGCCTTGACTTTGAATCATTTTTGTCCTGATATGTTGTATTTATCACATTAATGACTCAAGAGTTTAATATGCATGCTAGTGTTGACAGCCAAGCTCATAGAAAACGTTCTGAGAAGGTTCTCTCAACTGAGCAAATGTTCTTTTAGTAACATTATTAGAATGTTCGTTTAGCATTATATTTATTAGATTTAATAAATGTTAGTTTCTGAAACATTTTAGTTGGATATTCACCTAATATTTTTTAAATGTAACTACATGTTTTAAAATGGAATGTTACCGTAACATTAACACACGCATCATCAAGACTGGCCATTTAGAACTTTCAGAGAACATTTTAAAATAACAGTTTTATAACATTGTGTTCATGCAGCAAATCAAGTTTTCATTCATCTCTAATTGATTTGAATCACCTTGTCTTCTGTCTTTCTGTGTATTTGAAGGAGTTTGCGCTTTGTTTGCTTTTGACGCTCAGAGAAACATTTCACCAGAGCAGATGGGGTATGATTTCCATTTCAAGATTGCCATCTGAATGCTGTTGTCCCTCATCCATTCAGAGCTCTTTGTGACAGCCCGAGACCTTTTCAAATGCAATCACGTTTTTCGATAAGTCTCAAGAGTTTTCGGTGGCGCTGCTCTTACAGTATCTGCGACCTGTTTTGGTTTATCATTGTCATTTTTCTGTTCAAATTCGCTCACGCCCACACGACTCCTCCAAAAGCACACTGGTGATATTGCCCTGGCTCACACTGCTCATATATCTGCAGAAAGATGTCCATTATCAATGGCAGCTGCTCGGCGGGCACATACAGATCTGGGATAATCTGGGTCAGTTTATGATTTTTTCTTTTTGCTGTGACTTTAATGACTTAATGAAGCCCTCCAAAAACAGAAGAATAATTTTATTATTATAATTATTACTTTTTTTAAATTACTTTTCAATTTAGATATTGATTTCAAAAGTGAAACCATGTGCCTATAATGCTTTAAATCTACTGAAGTACTTTTCTGGTCTATTTCGAAAACAATGACAGCTTACAAAAACAAGTAATTTCACAAAATTTCATTTGACAAAAATGTAGTGCATAAACAATTTTCACAAAACAGTTATAAATGGCAAGTTATACCTGAAATTACTATATAAATAAATTATATATAAAAAAAATAATAAAATAAATTTTTTTCCCAATATAAATGAAAAAAGAATTAAACTGATTTGAATAAATAAATTGAAGCCCACACAGGCCATGCATGATTATTTATTTATTTATTTGCTTACTAAATCATTTTTTTTTTTTTTTTTTTTTTTAATAACCTCACAAAACAATACTGAGGTTTTTTATCTTTAAGGTTGATATAACTCTAATGCATGGCATATAGATACTAACAATAAATCACCAATATCTTGGCACATTTTCAGAAGTATTTGCAATACACAGAAAAAAAATTATAAGATTTACAGTTTTCACTCAGCAATGGCTAAAGCTTCACAAATAATGACAAGAAAGTCACATTGAGTTAAACCTGAAAGGTTGAATTAGTATTTTCTTCTAAAACATTCTCCAATAATCTTTGTTTTATTAAAAAAAAAAAGTTTGCGCTGTATAGCGTATGTGTTTTATTTCTTGATTCATCACAGGCCAAGCGCTTTTCTAGTTGTGCTTCTTTTATGTCTCCCATATCACCTCATGTCTCTTTCTTCACATAATGAAATCATTTTAAACTCAAATCAAAATTTCATGTCCATATGTTCATGCATTTGGTAAGCAGCTGTGTAATATGTAAGATAATTTACAAGCGGTCAGTCATTATCATAAAACAAACCTTCAGGGTCCTGATCATGCACTGCCATGCTCTATTTTGTAAGAATAATGACATCAAACAAAACAAATCCTTCAAAACGTTTTACATTTAAACTAGCGCTTCTAGACAAAATACGAGTACATAATAACTCTTCCTGCTCCAGTGAAAAAGTCCATCTCCTGTTGTCTCTCACATCAAAATCCACATACATTTGTTTAGAGCTGTTGCAGATTTCCCTCCTGATTCAGACCAGATGATTTTTTACTGGAGAGAACAGTATTGGATTTGTTTTTTTTGCAAACACACACCTTTTATCTCCATCAACATGTGATGGACTGAAGTGGTTTTTTTTCAGCCGTTTGGATTCTGACGGCACCCATTCACCTCAGAGCATCCATTCCTGAGCAAGTGATGCAGTGCTGCATTTCACCAAACCTGATGAAGAAACAAACTCATCCTCGACGCTCTGAGGATGAAGAGATTTTCACTACCTGGTCTCTAGGCATTAATGTACCTGGGTGCACTTTTTAGTGAGACACGAAAGACGTACCGACAAGTACATATCACAGCAGTTTCCAAAAGAAATAAACACTAGAGATCACAGAGTACAGAGATGCACTTCAATCCTGTGTAACTACGCTTCAACAGAACAGTTCAGATCTGTGTAAAAGGAAGCTGAAATGACACGGTTGTATCAACGAATCAGTTTTGGATTTGTTAACACTATCGGGTAGGTGTAGGGTTGGATTTGGTGTAGGATATATTTCCAACATGATAGAGCATTAACTTTTAGCAACACATACCGCAATAAATACCTATATCAACTTATAAAAAATGTGCCAGGGTTTACGTATGACCCCGTATTTCAGCTCCACTCAGTGGACATTTCTCTTAGCAGTTTGGTACGTAAAAATGGTAGATATGGAAGAAGTACATATTATTATGAGACCAGGTTGACTTTTCACCACATTTTCATTTGTGAGTGAACTGTCCCTTTAACTCTGCACGTCTCTGCTCATGCCTCTGAAAGGTCTCAGCAGTAGTAATAGGTTTTGCTCAGCAAGAGCAGCATCGGAGGGAACATCGCTCTCTGTGTCTGGTTAGATGGCATAGCTGTAGTGGTCGTATAGTTGCCATGAGTGACTGGATGCTTGAGCGAGAGCCCTGGCTTTGAGACAGAGGTCAGCTTCATCAGCACTGGAACACATTCAGTTCAGTATTTTAACACTTTAACGATAATTGACCTGCAGTGCCTTTCTAAAGTCTTGTCAAAGCACTACTAAACATTTAAAATGATTACTTGTTCGCCTTGGGAGTGTTATAGCGCAGGTATGCTGGAGGTTTTTCCATGACAAAGGGCAGTTCGTGTTGAAAACAGTGTTTTCGTTTAAAGCCAAGAGCGAGTTAGCTGTTAGATACAAGAGTCAGTGACAAATAATAATGTGTAAGATAATATTTTTATATATTAATTTCAAGGTTTCTTGGGTTTATTATGTTTAAAAACCTGATCTTAAATTAATAATATACTTTACTGAAGGGTCTAAATGTGTCGTCTCTGTGATGTCACTTCCTTTTTTAGGGGGAACATAAAAAAATATTTTTAATGGCTTCATCACTTTTTTTTTTTTTGGACAGTATTTATTATATTATGTTATCAACAACAATGATGATAATAATAATAATAATAATAATAACAAAAATAATAAATGACAAATATTTCAGCTATTAAAAATATAATAAACATTGTATTCCATTATATTTTTTATATATTAGGCTATATGAAAATAATCAAATAATAAGTATTAAGTAGTGCTGTCAAACAATTAATCACAATTAATCATATCTAAAATCAAAGTTTTTGTATTACATAATATATCTGTTTACTGTGTATATTTATTAATTATATACATTATATAAATATAAATATATATACATGTAAATATATGTAATTTTTCAAATATATACAGCATGTGTATTTATTTATATACACATAATAAATGTGCACAGTACACAAAATTATGTTATGTAAATAAAAACATTTATTTTGAATGTGATTAGTTACGATAAATCATTGGACAGCACTAGTATTTTTATAAGAATTAAAGCTTTTAATAATAAACAATCATGTAAAAATGTATCATGGTTTTTTTATATATATATTATATTATTGTAATATAATATAATACACTATAAAATTATAATAATAATTACTGTTACAGTTATTTTTTTTTCCAACTCTTGATAATAAACAGTATTGTTTTATTTTATTGTTTGAAATATGGCAAAACATTTGCTGATAATAAATTATCATTAAAGACTTTCAGCTTTTATTAATAAAAAATATAACTATTAATGTTGTATTTTAATATATTATTGTATATTATTTATTTTATTATTTCAAATTAGTATTATTATTAAAGCCAAAAAAATTCAGCATTTTATTGAGACTTTTCTTGAATCTGTGGACAGCCACACCACATTTTTGACTTAAAAAAAGAATGCCTAAACGAATATTAATGAAGGTACAGAAGAAGTGTATTCAAGTCATGGTCTGTGTGAATTGCATTTGTGTTTTTAAATAACTTAATAGGTGCAGACACAAAAATGTGCGTCACGTCACTGACCCACCTACCTCTCTGCTATTCCTGCTGGAATTCAATTACTGATGCAATTTTCAGATAATTATCATTTGAATTATTTTTCGCCAATGTGAATGTGATAGGGCCATTAAGTCTGACAGCACTGCAGGATCACCGGGCAACATCCTGCGCTCCGGAGATGTTCCTCAGCACAAGCATCCTCGGGAATGCTGGAAAGGTTGCGCTTCGGGCCAAGTTTGCTCAGAAGTGTGTGAGTCTGCCAATAAGAGTTTGTGGCAGTGCCACAGAGAGAGGAGGACTTTCCAGGCTATTTAGTATGGAAATGTATGGAGATGGCACAACTGCTCTCTCCTCTCGCTGCGTTCACACAGGCCTTAAGCTTTCCTCATTAATTGGCATGACACAAGCAGCACACATTCACTTGTAATCACCGTCCCTCAGAGAGGCCCAGAGAGAGAGGGACATGGAAAGAAAGAAGGACAGAAAGACAGTACATTCATGGAATGATTTAATAAATACATTTAAAAAAATTAATCTCAGAGAAAAGGAAGCTGCCTTTTATGTGCATGTTGAAAATTTAATCACAACTTGCAGATAATGCAATATCTCAATTTCAGCTAAAACTATCCACTATGAAAAAAAACTGGTGTAGGGTTTATTTCAAACTATAATAATAATTAAATGAAATATTATTAAATATTATTTTTATGTGACAGGTCTACCTTAAATGCCTTTTTTTTCTTTTGTCCTTTTCTTTTTTTTAATTCAAATATTTATTTAGGGTCTTATTTACTGTGTAATTATTTAAGTAATTTATTACTATTGTTGTTTCTACCACTTACACGTCGTATGGCTGATTGTTCATCTACATGATTCTCTATGTTTAAAGAGTAGAAAATGAAAAAAAATATTTAAAGAAATTACATTTTTAAAGAATTGAATCTTTATAATGAGATAAAAGAGTAAAAAAGATTAAAAAAAATATTTTATATACATTTATAGCAGCAATACTTTAAAACAATAAACATACTTTACAATTAAAGCTATTTTTGAAGAATGTAAGCTTTTTTTAATGAGCCTGATATAAACATGGCGCAGGATTTACTTTAAATTAATGAAAATTATTTATTATTAAAGCTACTTTTTTAAGAATTTCAGGCTTTTGAGACCAAATTGGTGTAGGATTTACTTTAAAAATAATAATAATAAATATTTTTCCTGACAATTTCATCTTTTAATCAGACACAAATAAAACGGTAAAGGATTTACTTTAAAAAAATAAAAAGTTTATAATTAAGAGTAAATTTTCTTAAAAAAATCTGAAACAAAATTAATGTTAAATTTACTTTGAAAGAAAAATAATTTAATATTAATGCTATTTTTTTTCGTAGAATTTTAGAATTCATTTTATTTCATACTAAAACATGCCGCTCGGCTTGAAATGCTCTTCTAAATAATCTTCAGCCAGTATTTGTCATTGGAATATAAATGTTGCTCATGCACTAATGCCTGCAACGTCACAAAATGCAGCATGAAATGTCTTTGTGGTTCAACATTTTTACTTCTAAAAAGTTGCATGTTTTTGTAGATCGAGCTCTTCAATCAGTAGCTTCAAAAGATCAAAAACAATTTGATATGAACGACTTTCAGAGTGCACTCAAAATGTGCATCGCAAGCGTTTCTCCGTTTTGTCATTTATGTTGAACCTCAGTGGCCAACAGTGCAAAATCCCTCATTGAAGGTCTGCAAATGTTGTGGCAGGAGTCCTTTATATAAAAGCCTGCATGAATAGGTCATCGGTAACAACTCTCCATTCTGTTTTAATAAAGAAAGCCAGAGAGAGAGAGAGTGAGAGAGTCTGGCATTGCCCAATGAGGGATGGCAGATACCCCTGAGAATGAAGGGGCCGGCGGGGGGCTGCAGATGGAAGAGGCAGGAAAAAAGTGGACGTTAAAGAAAATCTTGAGTCTCTCTTTGCATCACCCATAATAGTCAATAGAAAAACATGAAACCGAGTATCCAGACAGAGCCGGCTAGTCGGCAGCTTATGGGAAACGATAGAAATTCTGACCACAGAGCTTTTTTTGAAATGTGGAGCCTTCATTTTTCTTAAATGAAGTGTGTAAAGAAAACAACCCACGGCCATAGAAGAACAGAGGGGGTGTTTACTACACAGAGGAGTAATTTATTCACCGTTAATCTGCTTCATTTTCAAGGTTTGCGCCATTTGTAGTGTTAGCGCTGCCACAACTGAATACGCCGTACTTTGTGATCACAATTGCCTTTGTTGGCTTTTTGAACGCAACGCTTCATGCCTGTAAATCACCTTGAAATTGAAACACTGAAAGCGAATCCACAAAAAAAAGCCCACAGGCTGCTGGTTTGAAGTCAACATTAAATCAAAACTGACCCTATTTACTTTCTTAGTACACATTCTTGGTGCCTTTGACCATCTGTCATTAGTAAAAAAATAAATGAATCAAATAAAAGGTAGACAATGTTTTTCCTTTGATTAAAAAAATTAATAATAAAAAAAACCAAAAGATTATATTTTGTATATAACAAGTTAACAATATGTTTTTCTATTTTAAAACAAGATTTTTTTTAATATAATGTAGTCAAATTGCATTTTAATCAGGATTATTATATAATAACAAATATTATAACAAACTATAAATTAGATAAAATTAGTTACGTGAAATAAAATAAACATAAATAGTTTTTTTTTATTTCAGCTAGTTGCCAAAGCAACATTTATGTAATTAATTATAACTTTATACCAAATATAAAAATAAAAAAAAAACTATAGTTTGCAAATGAAAATGATAAAAACCCACAACAAAATTACAAAAAATATATATTTAAATGGATCAATATATGAATAATGTTTGTATAATTAGAACGTGTGTCTGATATACTTTTTATTATTATATTGTCCTGTTAAATATTGTGTAATAATAGCTATAATTCTAACAGTTTTTGTCTGGTATGTTTAATATGTAAATCTGAGCTGTCTGTTGACATCAGTGGTTGAAACCTTTTAGCTACATCAAGATCAAGGATAAGACAGTCTGATAGTCTGGAAAAATATGTCTTCTGAGCATGTCTTCTGATTAAACTCCACAGCTCTGAATATAAATTATTATTTTAGGCTTGGCAAGGATGTGGTTTTGAACCGATTTCAGACAAAATATTAAACCCCAAAAAAAAACATAGTTTACCTTTAATTAAACTTACTCTTAACCAATTTAAAGGGTTCTACTGTAGTATTTTTTACATTAATTTTGGCAGGGAACTGCAGAGTGTTCAAATAGCAAAAAATAAACAGCATTTATAATTTTTTTTTATCCTGCTGCTCTTTATCAATGCTTCATTTAAATTTCTTAACCTGCAAAGGAGAGTGTACTTAATTTTGTTTCTCCCCCAATGGTAGCGTAAATTATTGATATTAAATATGTGATGAAATAGCCGTTGGAAATTCACCTTTTAAGACGGAAAGTTCAAAACATACAGCCCAGAGTAAGAAACCTTGAAGACGGATCAAAGCCTGATGTTGAAATTTAATCATGTCTTCAGCTGTCTCTCTCTCTCTCTCTCGTTCTCTCTGCCTCGTTTTGTTGTCTTTACCTCTCTTTTTTTATCTACTGTCTCTTCAAACGCTTAAGTGGACACCAGAGATGCATCTTTGGATCTCTTTCTTGCGTGCATCGTCTAGTAAGTTGCATTTGTCATTTTGATGATGCACCTCAGAGGGTGCACTGTTTCAACATATGGCACGCTTACTTGCATAATTTGAGAAAATACTGGAAGCCGTTCAAAATGAGATGAGCCTGATGAAATGTGCTGACATGCCTCCCTGTTATCTACTACAGAGCAACATCGGACCCCTCCCAGCACTGCGCTTAAACCTCTGCGCTGGCTAATCAATGAAGCCATATTGATTCTAGCTCGGACATTAGCTAGCCGCGTGGCAGCCATTCAAATGAGTCTGGACACTGGAATGTCCGCTTGTATCAAGGTGAACGGGAACGTTCTCAAAACATTCAGACAACATTCTCTCAAAATATTTTATTATTCTATCAGTAATTATAAAAGAATGATCAATCAAAGATATCTGATATTTAATAATGTTCTCAAAATTTTTGCATGAAACCATTATTTATCCCAAAAAAAAAAATAATCGAAATATTTGGACTCCTAATGGCTTTTATTTTCATTCAGAGAATATTTAAAAGCTGCAAAATTTATAAAAAATATATAATCCACAACACCCTATAAATTGCATAGCAAGACACTAGCAATATTTTAGACAGATTTGTGTCTAATGTTTTTTTTGTAATATCTAAAGTTAAAAGAACATCCAGAGAAAGTTCAAAAGTAACTTTCCTTAATGTTTGGAAAAAAGAAAAACACACAACACCATAGTAACAACCATAAACAATACCTTAGAAACTACTTAGCAACACCCTAGCTACATTTGTCAAATGTTTTATATATATATACAGTGCTTTGCAAAAAAAATGGTTTTAAGTGCATGGGTTTTTCCTATCTTTAGTGTGTAGTGTGTTAGTAGGAAAACTGAAAATCTCTGGGCAAGTGTACCTCGGAACAGAACACCCTAGAGTCTACTTAGCAACACATTATCAATGTTTAATTAATCTAACATAAAAAATATCTATGTTACAACAACATTCCAAGAAAATAAAAAAAAGAAATTCCCATAATGTTTGCAGAAAAACCCTTAGCGCTGTAGTATTTGCATGGCAACAACTCCAACAACTATCCACAGCACCCTGGAAAATACTTATTTTAAAACAATATTTTAGTCCGATTTTTTTCTAATGATTTTTAAATATCTAAATTTTAAAACAACATTCAAAGAAAATCCAAAAGTAACATTCCCTAATGAAAAAACATCCAAAAATCTGTAGTAACTGCATGGTTACATCCTGGCAACCATCCACAATGCCCTAGAAACCCCTGACATTGTGGGAGACCATACAGACAACCACCTCATTTTTTAAAATAAATACCTTAACATTAAACAGTAACAAAAAAGTTACAATCCCATAGTGCTTGCAAAAAACATTCACAACACTGAAGTAACTGTATACCAGTGCCCCGGGAACCCACAACACCCTTTAAACTGCATTTTTAAAAACAAAAAAAAGGTAAAATAATGTTTAGAGAATTCAAAAGTAAAAGTTTCCATAATGTTTGCAAAATGACAAGCTCTACAATAGTTCCGTGTTTAAGTCGGTATGTTAATCTTCTACACTGCTGTGAGGTTTCAATTATGATCTTGTTTGGACTGTAATTGGTGGTTTGACATCACACTGAACCGCACTGGGGCATCTAAGCATAGTTTGATTTCCTCTGAAGCTCATTAATCTTCCTTTTTCTCCATTTAATCTCGTTTCTGTCTTGAAAAACAACTGGCAAGATATAATTTGTGATTTCCCGTTCTACAGGTTGTCTTCACTTGTGTTGTTTGTTTGATTATCTTTGTCTCGTCTCCTATTCCTTTGTCCTCTCTTGTCTTCTCTGGTGTCAGTCTCTCTATATATATCAATGAAGTGGGCTGATTGGACTGTGGTGAGTGATGTTGAAAGTGAGACTGGCCGGGGGTGAGCCAGACTCAGCCAGGAAGTTAATGAGTCGAGCGACCTTCATTTGTGCCTGAAGAGAGACAGAACTGGAAGAAATGTGGAATTTGCCGGCAAGAGAAAGTTCTCCCGCTGAGATCCAAAATACTGCGTACATGAACAGTCATTCTCTATTTATTATTGCTGTTTGCAAAGACATGCATCACTGTAACGACTGCTCATATTTAGGTTAGTGATTTAATAACCACCCGGCAACCACTGACCACACCTTAGCAACTGCATAGCAACATGGCACACTTAAAGAGCATTTTGAAGTGTCTAAATATTGTGTTGGAGTTCCCTACAACTGGGTTAAATGCAAAGTCAGAAAACGTAGTATTTTTCTCAGAATATGCATTTAATATTAGTTGTTTTATTAGTTTTTGGCAACAACAAACTACCAACCACCACAACTGCACTGATGTACAGGGATGTCCTGACAACCACCCACAACACTCTGCAAACTGCATAGCGACTCTGTGGCAACCACCCTGGCCATCACCCACAAAACACTAGCAACAATCCACCCAAGATGCGCTAGCAACCACCCACAACTACACCTCTGGCGAGTACTCATAAAAGCTTAGCAACTGCATACAGTAGCAACACTCTGGCAACAATCCACAACACCCAAACAATTGCTTAGCAACAAAGTAGCAACCACCACGACTATAAGAATGTATAGCAACACTCTAACATCCTCCTACAATACACTACAAACTGCATAGCAACACCCTGGCAACTGCCCTGGCAATCACACATGGAACATGTGTTTAGCATAACCCAACACTTTACCAACTGCATAGCAGCACACTAGCAACTACCCACAACTAATCCCTGGCGAGCCTCCTTAAAAGCCTAGCAACTGCATAACAACAAGCCAGCAACCATGAAAACTAATGTACATCGATGTATATCGAAGCCACCCACAACATCCAACAAACTGCATTGTTACTCCCTGCAACCACCCACAACATCCTAGCAACCCCCTGGCAAACACCCGTAACTTCCTAGTAACACCCTTGCAAACACTGTAACTTCCTAGTAACACCCTTGCAAACACCGTAACTTCCTAGTAACACCCTTGCAAACACCCGTAACTTCCTAGTAACACCCTTGCAAACACCGTAACTTCCTAGTAACACCCTTGCAAACACCGTAACTTCCTAGTAACACCCTTGCAAACACCGTAACTTCCTAGTAACACCCTTGCAAACACTCGTAACTTCCTAGTAACACCCTTGCAACTACCATGGCCACCACCAACAACACCCTACAAACTGCATAGCAACACCCTGGCAACTGCCCTGGCGACCAGCGACAACACTCCAGTTCCACAGTAAACTTTTTGCACATGCAGCAGCATTCACACATTCTTCAGAAAATGTAAGAATCTAATTTGTTCTGCATTATTTCTGCATTTGTAAATGTCATGCAGATCTCAGTTCGGTAAAAAACAGGACAGGACAGACTCGGAAACTGCTGCTTTATTGCTGAACAGCAAATTGTTTAAAAAGTGCTGTTTGTTTAATGGCTTTGCAGCTGCTTGTGTTTATCTCTTGCTCTCTCTCTTTCTCTCTCGCTGTCTTACTCTCAGCCACACCGTGTTATTGATTTTGTCTGTCATTTACCGTACAACTCAAAGTCTTCACAATTTTCTTGCTTCCTACACAACATGCTCGTTCTCTCTCATGCAGCCCTCTAGATATTGCTTTCCTTTGTTACAGTCCCAAATCAATCGTGCTTATTTTGGCCTGAATTGATTGTGCCATTTCGTATTGTAAACGCTGCCGTCTTCACCACGCCTACATTCATCTCTATCCCTTTCATCTGTCACTTCCTTTTCCCTCTTCTAACTCATTTAGAGCATGCTGCCACACAAGCGCAAAAACAAAGAGCCCAGAATTTTGGTATGTCATCTTAGTTTCAGTGCCACTGAAAATGGAATAGACAGAAACTTTACATGTTACTGCCGCACATGACCGTGTTACTGAAACATGCAATTTTAAGACAAGCATCTTGCAATAACTATAAGACATGTCAAAGAAAGACATATGTATGTGAGTGAAGGCAAAAAAAAAGTTACTAAAATGCTGTGGGAACTTTGTTTTGAAATGTTCAAAAACATTGAATTATAACGTTTCTTACAACATTCTACCCACCGTATTTTCACCCAAAATATATCATAATATTAACATCAGTTTTAAAATTCTAAAAAGTTATGTCACCATTAGAACACCATTTAAAAGTTACAAAAATGTTTCTTACAAAATTCTATTTACTTTATTTATTTATTATTCTTTTCTGGTATTGATTAAAGAATTAATGGTTACAAAAAGACATTTTCTTTATTAAATGTATGACTTGTCCACACCCCCCTAAACGACTCGTTTAAACACGCCCCCACTTTTCTAAATCATGTGTGCTTTCATAACACCACCCAAATGTGATCTATTATTCTGTCTGTAGTGTTGCTGCTGGCGCCATGTTCTGGAGACGCTGTGTGAACAGAACAGTTCAACACAAATATTAGAATCTGTTCAACGGAATTACGGAGGACTGATTCCTAAAACCTGCAGAGCAGTCTATGCTGGCTGTTCACAGAGACTGTAAAGTGAGGCAATTTTACCTCTGCAAGAACAGTCTGCTGGTGACGACTCACAACCTTTAAGTAAGTTACGTTGTCTCATTACTATTCCAGTATGAGTTTTATAGGGTAGTGCTTGTTGTTTGGTGTTTCTCTGATCACTAATGCAGGCATAGTGTTTTGTTTGCGAGGCATAATGCAATGCGATGCATAAAAAGACAGTACTAGTCATTGTGTGTCCATTGGATGCATTTGTAATGATTTTTATTGTTTTTGTGTCATAGTACCGGGACCCAGCATCACGTTATGGTAAGGGGCATAAAATTTCCGTCACGTTTGAGGTATACGGCCAATCACAATGCACTGGATAGCTGACCAATCAGAACACACCTCGCTTTTTTTTAGGACGATGAGCTTTGTACAAATCAACTTGTTTCAGGAGGTGGGACTTAGAAGAGAAATAATAAAGTACAGTATGTGGAAAATAATGTGTTTTTTGAACCTTAAACCGCATAAACACATTGCAATACACCAAATACAACAAATTACGTTTTTAGCAACATCATATGACCATTTGGTGCTTACAAGAACATGTCTTACAACATTCTACTATCTTTGTTTACCCAAGATATAATGTTTTTTTAATGTCTATTTTTAATACTCTAAAACATAAAATGGTGCAGTTTTCTTAGCAACATTATTTAATGTTTCTTATAATGTTCATGTTGTGATTACAACATTATTTAAAGGCTACAAAAACATCAAGTACAAATAACATCATAAAAATGATTTTGAGAATAGTGTTCTAAGAACGTTTTCTCTCATGCGCTATGAGAAATAAAGTTGTTAGAATGTTCCATAAACATTACTTTTAGAACATTCTGTCCAAACATTTATACAACTTTTTAAAAAAGCATTCCCTCTTAGCTGGGTTTGCATTAATTTACTGACTATTTGGACTTGTCTGTGCAGCCCCTGGTTCAAATAAAGATAGAAAAAGTCACAGCGAGGCACATTTTATCATATACAACGCAACTGCACAGAGTGATGTGCATTTAAAAAGCCATCACAGGACACCACTGATACCATCTCAATGTGTTCCTGTCCAACCACACGCCACATTTCTGCCTGAAGAAGCACTTGCAACATCTGGCTTGGATTCATCTGTAAATGCGGTCCATTACTCTCAAACTTTATGACTCTATGACTAGAGCTGTTTAGTAAGTGGCCACTGGATTCTCAAAGGTTGAGGTAAGGAAATATCTCTCAGCTTAAGGAGGTTCTGGCGGGTTTGCCATCTGATTGATGACTTCCTGAGACCGATCTGATAAACTGACCGGGGCACTATATGAGCAAAGATGAAATTTCAACCAGTCACAGCTCAGAATGCTGAAGTGTAATAGAGCACAACAGTGACGGCCCATTTTTTTTCAGTGGCCTTGGTTCTGCATGTATTTTTCCCGTTGATTTTCTCCGTAGGGATTTCACAAAAAAATCTTCAATAGAGTTCTAAGCCTTTAACCAACCTAACAAACAAGCTCTGAGATGAATCGCAACATTACAAACTTTGATTTCTCACAGCCACAAAGCACTGTGAACGACACAGTTAAATCAGACACGGCCGAAATACAATTAAGTCTTTAAATCATTGCTTTAGGGCATTATTGTAAAAACAAATCTTTTTTTTGCAACACAAATTCTTTTATATATTACTATATTATTACTATAATATATTAGGATTAATTGATTTACATAAAAAACTAAAGGATATTTAAATATAAAATTTTGATATATAGAAAATGTTTCATATTGACAACAGTAGCTTAGAGTTAATTATCTTTTAATTTGTTTTTAATGTTTTATGTATGCGTGTACATAGATAGAAACAATATATATATATATATATATTGCAAAATCATAAAATCTACATTTTTATTGTTGGCTGTTCAAATTCTAATAAATAAATAAATAAGTGTTGGGGATGTATACTTTTGATTGGGATAAGATATTTTTTTTTATAAATCTTCTAAATAATTTATCTTAAAATATTTTTTAAAATCATATGTTTTTTATGTTATTTTATTTATTTATTTATTTATTTTTAATTAAGCTGCAATTCCGAAGCTACAAAACATAGTTATATGTTTCCAAGAAGACAAAGTATGAACGTGATGTTATGTTTATAGGACAATATCATTTGCTTCAATGTCAAGTCTATTAAGAAGTGGTTTCAGGAGTCTGACATGGTAGAACTGAACCTCACTTCAGGCTTCAGTATGACTGGATGAATACATTTAATGCCTCGTGTCATTTGATGTCAATTTTACATCCACGCCTCACACTCCATCTCCGTGTCCATCTCTGCTCATGAACACAGGTGTGTGTGTGAAGTAAACTGACACTGACAGGTTCCTGAGCACTGCACTGAGACTCAAGTTAACAGCACCTGTCATTGTTGCATCTGCAGAAAGGACTTTCACACGACTGAAGCATGTACTCGCTGTCCGCTGTGCTAGAGACAAGAGACTGTCAGCTCCTGTCCAGATACGCACTCAACATCAACTTATGAGATCGCTGAACAAGGATGAACATTCAGTCTGAGCTTTTGCAGCAGTCTGTCATAGAAAAACAAAGATCATCAACACCACAATGGCAGTAAGTCATTTTAACATTTTAACATAACATTTTATTAAACATTAGTAAAACATTTCTAGAACATTTTTTTGTTAATTAGTTCTTTCTATTCTATTTCCGGGTCTCTGTAAATCAGTAGCTGTGTTTCAAAAAATAAAAAATTTAAATAAATGTTTGCATGGGGTGGATTTTAAGGAAACTTGAAAAAGGAATATTTAGCAAACTACATTGCAAATCCTTTTTTTGCATTTACAGGTCACGGTTGTACATAATAGTCACATGATCACTTAATGTCCTATTTCCTCAAACAACTGCAGAGCAATTTTTTGGCAGCCACTCAGAACACCCTGAGAACTGCATAGCAATACCAACCACCCACAACAGCCTAGAAGCTATACAGCAACACTCTGGCAATCACATACAGCAGCTTTCACCAACAACACTCCAGCAACTGCATACTGTAGCAATGCACCAGCAGCCTTCCACAACACCCTAGCAATGCCCTGATAGCCATCCATACACTCTAGACACTGCAACAACTAACCACAACATCCTAGCAACTGCACAGCAACTCACACCCAACCAAAGCCCGGTAACCACCCACAATAACCTAGAAACTGCATAGCAATGTACTGGCAACCAACTAAAACACCCTAGCAACTACATAGCAACACCCTGACAACCACCCACAGCAACCTAGCAGACATGGTGTTAACTTTCACTGTTATGCTGATGATACTCAGCATAAAAAATTGATATAAAAACTGATATAAAAATTGGAATAACAAGCAAGTTCTTACTGTTAAATTCTGTTAATTATCTGACCCCACATGTAATAATGTAGAACACTGTCTTACACTCGAGGCTAGACTGTTGTAATGCTTTTTTGGGTGTCACGTGAAGGAGTCGAGGAAGCATTTGGAATTAAATGCAAGGCTTTCAATGTAACACACAAAGCGTAAACAGACAGTCAGGATTAATACCGGCAAACATCAGTGTCAGAGGCGAGGCTGAATCGTAGTCAGAGTCTGTAGCGTAGATCGTGCGAGGAGTAAACAATATCCAAAGGGCAAACCAGAAACAATAATGAAAGGCAGGCGAGGTCGGTAATCCAGATAATCCAGAATAATAGGGAAACATGAATGAAAAACATGACAGCGAGACAGTACAATGAACCGTAAGAGCATACAAACACTTCCGGAGTCTTTGTATGTCCCCGAGTCCCCGAGTAAAACAAACATAAACACAGTTCGTGGAGAGCTGGAGTGCCATCCAGAGCTGTCCTGGCACATCCAGCTGATCGTTACATAGCCCCCTTAGGAGCCAGCAGGAACGACCTCCAGGGCGGGGCAGACGGTGGAATAGTCCACCTGGGTCCACCAGGCAGTGAGAATGCTCTCATGAGCAGACCAGACAGTTCAGACGCCCACCGGGGCAGAGCTGGCGGCGGAGAAGCCCACCAGGGTTAACCAGGCAGCACCGATGCCTTCCGGGACTGACCAAATAGTGACCATGCCCTCCTGGACTGACCAGGCATAGGAGAAGCCCACCAGGGTGCAACAGGAGACTGTACTGTCCAGAAGAGCATAGACAGGTTAGTGGTGGCCTCTAAGGCCGAGTTCATACCTGCACCCGGCTTGGGGTAAGTGGCCTTGACCGCCAGGGCAGGTTCATTTGAGAGTCCGAGGGCTCCAGTGAACACTCGCCCGGGAACACTCCCCTTAACACACTATTTACTCGTTACATCGTAAAAAGAATGGCATCTACACTAATATTAGTCTGTCTCTCTCTTATTCTGTTCCTCAGTCCGTGTCCAGATCAGATGGTGTATCAGAGATGATATTCATCAGAGACCAGAACACCTAGATGAGCCCTGTGGACAGATCACAGTAGCAATAACCACTCTTAGAACAACATTCTAGTTTGTCAATTGAAAAAATGTAAAATACGCCCAATGGAAAAACCACCCAAAGTCCGGTGACCACCCACAACAATCTAGAACCAAAACACCCTAGCAACTACATAGCAACACCCTGGCAACCACATAGCAACACAACAGCAATCAATGCTCTGACAACAACCCATAATACCCTGGCAATTACAAAACAACACCCTGGCAATCGTAACACAGCAGCAATAACAACTCACAAACTTCCAATCAGTTTGTCAATCGCTTTGACAAATGTTTTTAAGTCTAGGAAAGTGAGCGTATTCATTTGCTTATTGACATGTTAATTGGTTTTTCAAAGTCTTGGGTAAAAATGATGACTCTAATAAATGACAGAACAACAACAGCAAAGGCAATGTGAAACAAACACAAGAACCCTAAAATCGTACACGTAATCAGGTGAATTAATTTTTGAGTCATATGATGAAGCAAACATGAAATACCTGTCTGTCAGAATAATATATGTTCTCTGACATTCACAAGGAAGGTTTGCTTTCCTCTATTATTAATGCTGCATTCAGAGACCTAGAAAATATTTTTCTGTTTTTTTCCCCTCCCAAGGCCACCCAAGCAGCACAGCGCATCTCTGGAAAAACACTATGCACTGAAAGTGATGGACGAGTGCATTCAGCAAGGATAGTCAAAGAATCTCTGCTTTTTCTTGGGCTCGAGAGTCTTTCTCATCCAAAACCCCTTCATTATTCAGGAGAACAGCTGATGTGTTGGTTTCAGAGTGAGCTTTTCTGTTTAATCTACATATTATTTCCGGTTTGATAGAAACTTTCTGGCTTCTCCCCTGAGTTTTAATCTAAACAAAACGCTCCCTGTCAAAGAGGTTTATCATAACTGTGCTTCATTCAAAAGACTGGGCAAAGAAAAAGAAAAAAAATGCATTTAATCTTGATATTTTTGAGACTTTCATTGATATTCGATACAAATCTCCATATTTATGTACAGCATTTGCACTGCAACATCTTATAAAGCTGTTTGTTCGGCCAAATGAACCATCATTTTGAGTGAGCAGGCACTGCAACCAAGCAGCTTCTGAATGTTTAAAAGCTAAAACCCAATAATCTAGTTTAAAAAGAATCAAGGTCTGTTTTTCTCTAAATAAACACAGAGAAGAATATTTAATCATTATTATTATTATTAATGCAGAAAAATGTCACTAAAGAAAGCAATCTGATTCACTGAAACGAATGATAACGAAATAGTTCACTCATGAATTCACCCAAAGACGAAAATATATTTCCCCTCAGGCCATCAAAGACATAGATGAGTTTGTTTCTTAATCAGAACTGATTTGGAGTATTTTAGCATAGCAAAACAAAAACCATATCCACTATTAAGATGTTTTTAATATAGTAACACTTCCTCCAGTGAAAAGGTCTCTCACTCACATCAGCATCCACCCACATATTTATATATAGCTGTTTTGGCTTGTAAACGGTGCTTGATCTGTGCATGTTTCTCTACCAATTTACCAGAGAACAAATATATAGAGAAAATACTTTTTTTTAGGCAGAAGGGATGGTTTAAAGGTACTGTAAAAATGTCTTAATGATAGATTTTCTCTTCACAAGATGTTAACTAATTAACTGGAGTGGTGTGAATTATTGTGCATTATTGTTATCAGCTGTTTGGACTCTCATTTTGACGGCACCCATTCACTGCAATGCTAAATTTCTCCAAACCAGTTCTGATGAAGAAACAAACTCATCTACACCTTTGACGGCCTGAGGGGAAGTTCATTTTCATCTTTGCAAAGCTACATCTCAAAACTGTTCTGATGAGGGAGAATACTGTAAGGAGAAAGGAAGTCTCTTATCCACACTTTTTCACAAAAATGAAGACAGCTGAGCATTTACAGAGAAGTCGCTCTTGTTTCTTCGAATGGTGCCTTCAAGTACGAAAACCCATCAAGTATGAAAGCCCATCGCATGACTACTCATGCAGTTACGTTGGGAGGTGAGAAACAGGTTCAATTTATCTATTGATTTGTCCTCTTTCCCTTTCACCCCTCCATTTGCTTGTCTCGTCCCTGTTAATCTCCTAACAGACGTGTTTGGCTGGCCATTAATTAAACACGTCCCGGCCGCTTCACAGTTCCATCAAGGGCTGCTGGTCAATGCTCTCCTAATCGAACTCTTTAGTGCTGATGCAGGACTGGCCTACAGCATCTGGACTGCCAATCAATGCTGTGCCATCTTCTCTCACTGTCTTTTGAAGTTTCAATCTGTGTCCCTCGACCAGTTTATCTCACTCTACCTCTCTCTCCTCTTGGTAATGGTTCATCTGCATCAGACGGCTGATAACACACTGCAAAAGAAGAAATAAAAAAATCAGTATTTGTGTTATCTCGAATTAAGTTTATTTTACTTAACCCATAAGCAAAAGCCTTTTTTTTCTTGTTTTCTGTAAATCTAACAATATATTGCTTTTGAAAATCACAGTAAATCAAGAAATGTTTCAGGCATGTTATTTACTGACAAACTATTGATAAAGGATATTTACTTACTTTTTTCTAACCCTATTGTAACGTCTGTTTAAAATCACGGATGGTCAGTTTGGATTTAGGTCTTAAGAGACCCTTTTAACCTTTGACATTTGC
>JAUMHI010000058.1:19802567-19814446 GCA_032359435.1 Enteromius unitaeniatus | reverse complement strand
TCAAGAAATGTTTCAGGCATGTTATTTACTGACAAACTATTGATAAAGGATATTTACTTACTTTTTTCTAACCCTATATACAAAAACTTTTTCTTGCTTTATTATAAATCTAACTATACTGAGTTTGGTTTATGCATAAATAAATAAACAGGGCAAGAAAAGTTTCAGGCGTGTTTTCAATGCAGAAAAAAAAATGTAATTGATAAATCAATCTCGATTTAGTTATATTATTATTTGCACTTTTCCTACTTTATCTGCAACCTTTTTTTGCTTTAAATATAAATCTAATAATGAAGGGGGGAAACTAGTTTGCAACAGGGCGTTTAAGGTTTAAGATGTATTTTCAATGCAAATAAAGAAGTAAAATTGCTTATGAATTTATTGTTTATGTTTATTTAATATTACCCTGTTGGCAAAAACGTTTTTTTCTTGCTTTCAGATGTATTTCCAAAGCAAAATATAAAATTGAGAAACAGAGCTACATAAAAATGTATCTTGAATTGAGTTTATTTTTCTTATAAAGTGAGGTTCATGCTTAAAAGCCAAGAAAGGTTTCAGGAATGCTTGCAATGCAGAAAACGACAACAGCTTCATCTAAATTGCATTTTTTGTGCATTTAGTGTCTGGTTGAATAAGTGACCTTACCATTCATTATCTTATTTGGTTTATCTTCTGAAGCAAAATTGTTGTAAGAATGTTAAACACAACAAGAATACAAAGCTGGACGATAGATATGTAATTTTGAGATGTTCAGAAATCACTGACGGTGCTTTGAAAGGTCAGCAGCAAATGTGGCGATAAGCTGAAACTGTTTGAATTTGAACAACACTTGACCGGCACAAACTCTTCATCAAACTCAAACTTAAAATTGAGCATGTTAATTTGTGGTTTAGAGGGCGTTTACCCAGCCTGACACACATTATCACACATCTGTAAACACGCATTCCCTGAGCGAATCTGACCTTACTGATTATCTCACAATGCATATGTCACCTGCGTCTGGAGCAGATATGAAGCGTGAGGAGCAGCGACCCGAGCGTGGACTCCAATCACACAATGCCGGATGAATTCAGCCTGTCGATCGCTTCAGCAGCACGCAAACATGTTCACACGACAGGTGTTGTTGTTCAGCCAGCCATACCATCTCCACCACGAGTGAAGGTGAAACCTAATTGGGTTGGTAATTATCCAGATTTCCACTGAAACATGCAGCATATGACTATTAATTGAGCAAAACAAACAGCTTGGCGCCAAACAACATCTAAAACACGTGTCGGGGGGATTTTCTCTTACAAAATATTTCTGTGTTATTTGTTTACAATCATTGTGAAATGGCCGCTGCACAGGTTGTTTTGGTTAGTTACTTTTATTATACAAAGAGATACTACTATTTGAAAATGAAATATGCAAATTCCACCATTATTTATTAGATTTATTTACCCTAATGTCATAAAACGGTGTACGTGAAGATATTTCCTTGTACTGTATTGATGATTATTAATGATAATGTATATTGAAAACATACAGAATAATACATAACTGAATAATATCATTTAATATATAAGGAATCACCACTTCTCATACATTGAAAGACGTGCAGCAATATATTTTTTCTAATATAATGTGTGCAATTCTATATTTAATAATACTTCATAATATATTGATGTATATTTGATCATATATGGTTCTGTGTGTGTGCAGTGCAGCCTTTGTAGCTATATATGTTATGTTCAGCTGGACGTGTCAGCCCAGCTCTCTGGCTGGCACTCCAGCATCAGGGTATTTATGTGTGTTTTCCCCCTGTTTTCATGCCTGGACTCACTCTCATGAACTCGTTTTGTTGTCATCCTCTCATTCAGGTTTCTATGTTGTCACGTGTGTTCATTCATGTCTCTGCCTTGCTCATCTATTACCATAGCAATTCATTGTCTAGCTCCACCCAGTGACCCAGTCTCCTCTGTATATAACCCGGAAGTCTTTGTCTAATTCCCACGGTCCATTGCAATGTCAACCCTATCGTTTTGCCACTGTTTTGCTCGTCTCCTCGCTCCCTGATTGTGACAATATATTTTACATATACCTATCAATATATTGCCATCCATCCATCCATATATTACAGTTAAATTGAAATAGTATGTTTGTAAGAAACAAATCTATAATTAAGCCATTTCAACTTAAAGCTAAGCTAAAATATGAGTTAGTAATCCATATTAACGTCTCTTACATTAAAATTCACCCACATATTTGTTTAGAACAGTCATTGATTCAGTCAAGACAACTTTTCCACCGGAGGAAGCATTTTTATGGATTACGGACTTTATATTTTAGTTTGTCATAGTTAGTTAATCAAGTTAAACTAATAATATGTAGAAATGTATAATTTTATATATTGCATTGTATTTTTACAGTATATCCTATATATTTTGTTTCATAAGGGTTGTGTCATATGCATTTTATCACATTCAAATTTTGCACAATGCAGTTGATTACAGCAAAAAAAAAAACATAAAATAAATTCTTAATGGATATTTGTATCTTATTTTCCAGATAAAAAAAAGAATCAGTGAGATGCACATAAATACATTTAAGATGCTGCATGAAGACAGTAAGAATTGTTTTCTAAAAATAAGTGTATTTTCACTATATAATTTGTGTGTGCATTTATCTGTTTTTAAGGATGTTTGGATATTTTAAATGGCAAACAAGTAACAAAATACTAATTAAAAATGCACTAAGAAGCCATTTGCTGCGTGTCAATGAGTTTGGCATCATTCATATAAATCCTGGCACAATGCATCATTTTTTTTATCTTTATTTGAAAGACATCTGAAAGCTGCATTGGAGTGGAAGATGACCACATTTGGATCTGTTTCTCACACAAACCTATCATGCAGCTTTAAGACTTGAAATATAAACATAATACAACATACTTTTCCAGTCTGTTTTTGTCATTGTTTGGAGCCCTGTTCCCACTTATTGTAGGTGAAAAATCACTTAAAAGAGGCTGATAAATTTCTCCTTCTGTGCGCCACGAGTAGTCAGAAGGTGAGTAAATAAAATAAAACTATTCCTCTCAGCAACGAGTTTAGAAAGATTCAACAAGATTCTTTTATCCTCTCCTATTTATCCTGGAGAACTGCTGTATTTTTTTTCTGCAGTTAGATTGAATCTTTAGGTGATTTATAGTTGGTTTGCAGTGGAAAACCTCTGCAGATAAACACCATAAACAACACTGGGGCGAGCTGATCAATGTAAATTGGTCTCCAAACAGCTCCGGTGACCTCGGCGTGTCCTTGAGGAGAGAGAGGAGGGCTTAGGCCTGCTGTTGGTGGGTTTTTCACACAAATCCCCACCATCACAGAACTTGGCCTCTCTTCTGCTGGCGGTGCATGGAAACAGGGAAAGCATGGTGCCCCAGGCCCGTCATTGCCTGCGATTGCACACAGACCCGGGTTTTTGTGAATGATGGCGGTGCAGTTTGAGGCAGGCAGAGATTGCATGAGCCAGAGCCGAAACAACCGCTGGGTGAATGACAAGGTCAAGACCCCGCCGTTACGCTTGGAGAAGTGCTGTGAGAACGCTTGTGTGCATTGGGAGAAAAGCGACAGCAAAGAGTCCAGGCAAATAAAAATCGGTCATTATTTACTTACTGTCATGTTGGCTGTCTTTATGGAACACAAAAGGACTTTTACATTTTGTATGCATTTGGCAGACTTTTATGCGATGTGAATTTTAATGTTCAAATTTACATTTGCAGAAAATGTACTCAACATCCGCAATCTATAGCTGTAGATGAGATCGTTTACGCCTCAGACTTGGAGACATGTTGGATTTGGAGACTCATCAACAGATGCTCTGCAGTGAATGGGTGCCGTCAGAATGAGAGTCCAAACAGCTAATAAAAACATCACAATAATCCACACCACTCCAGTCCAGCAGTTAACGTCTTGTGAAGTGAAAAGCTGCCTGTTTGTAAGAAACAAATCTATAATTTAGACATTTTAACTTAAAGCTAAGTTAAAATATGAGTTCGGAAACTATATTAACGTCTCTTACATTAAAATTCACCCACATATTTGTTTAGAGCTCTTTTAGTAAACAGTCATTGATTCAGTCAAGACAATTTTTCCACCGGAGGAAGCAATTTTATGGATTATAGATTTTGATGGACTGATGATGGATTGTGATATTTAATCAGCTGTTTGGACTCTTATTCTGATGGCACCTATTCAAAAAAACACACAAAAAAAAAACATTATATTTTACACATGTACATTTTGGATAGCCCAAAAAAGCTCATTTGTGTGTGTAAAAAAACTAAGAAAAAACTAAAAAACTAAGAGTTTAAGGGAAGTTTTTCTGTAAATAATGTATTTTTAGTTATTTTTAAGATAACATCATTTCATTTTGTGTGTTTTTTTTTTTTTTTATTATGTCTATATTTTAGTTTGTCATTTTAGTTCATCAAGTTAAAATGAAATAGATGAGAAATATTGCAAGTTAAATAAAGTATTTTCTTTATGGTATTATATATATATTATTATATTTATATTATATTATATTTTACATTTATATCAGATTTTTTTTCTTTATTTCTTTATTTTATTTTAAATAATTATTTTAGGGCTTTTAGTATAGGCTACTATAATAACTCTGGACCTAATAACTCTAACCCTAACCCTAACCCTAACCCTAACTGATGATGAACAGTCATTAGAAAGATAAAGAGCTGTTAGAAAATTCTTCAGCAAAAAAAAGAAATCTATGTGTGGGGAAAAATCTGCTTATAAAATATATTTTCTTTGTAGGTGAACTGCTGCTTTAAAGGAAAATTAAAAGGTTACCATGTGATGCTTCCTATATGGCTGATAGGACCTATGAAAACAGCATGTGAAGTGATCTTTCACACAACTCAAGGACGCCGTCATCAAATGCATGAGCGTTACCCAGAGAGCAAAACTAATTAGAAAGCTGTCTGCAGGATTCACGAGCCAAAGGAAGCATCAACAATATGACTGTATCAAACAGGCCAGTCTATTTGTTTGCCTTTTGAAGAATGAAGGCTACAAACATCACCAGACGAAAGCGAATGAATGCAGGGTTTCCGGAGCGCTAATGAAAACTGTAAATGTGCGTCCACCGAAATGCCTTCCTGCCAGAGAAACAAATGATGCAGATGTTCCTCTGCATAAATCACGATTCATCAATAATGTGCGCTTAAATCTGTTCTTTTAATCTTTTTATAAGTGGAAATGTTTAGTCTAGTGTTATTAATGATTGAACAAATCTAATTTCAAAGTGACAAAAATATAGGTCTGCATTACCTTTTATTGTTTGGGGGAAAGAAATGTATACTTTTATGCACTAATTTGTTCCAAAGTGTTCAGATGAATTTAACATAAAAAGATTTCTATTTCAACTTTTTATTTGAAAATTATTATTTATCTGAAAAACAAGCTGTAACACATTTATGTATGTACACAAATATGTCTTATTTTGCATGCAGAAAAAGGATATTAAAAGTAAGTTAAGATACAGATATATTTATGTAAAATGAAATAACATTCTTATACTAACCTGTAATTATTATATCAACAAATAAGTAATCAAACTAAGTTTTCTGTAAAAGTTTTTGTCTTCTGTAAAAATAAGAGAAAGTTGGGGTTTTTTTTGCTCAGAAAAAAAAAATACTAATATTGAGAAAAAAATATTAGGCTGTATATAACTATTTCTAATGTTTTAATTAGACTGCATCATAAATAATCATATTAACATGAATTATTGTACCCAAACAATATAAGTGAATAGGGAAAATTACAAATAAAAATGTTTTTAGATATTCAATGCTGTGATTTATCATTTTTATAATATAATTTTAATTTCAATATAATCATATTATTATTCATTGTTACATATAAATCACAGTTATATTATTACTACAAATTATTTCATTATTGTAGCAAAATATCCAGTTCTATAAATTACCATTTTTATTATTGAATATTGTTGTTTTGTAATTATTTTATTAAAAATTGTGTTGTTATATATCATTGTTATATTGTGTTAAATTATTTATTACTTAAGCAATACATATCAAATGCCAGAATTTTTGTGATTTTTATGATAACTTATTGTTTTTTTTTATAATTATTTTATTATAAATTGCTATTACATATCACTGTTATATTATTATATATTTTTTATTTAAGCAATAAATATCCAATGCTATAATTTAGCTTTTTATTAGAAATTATTTTGTTGTAATTATTTATTACAAATTGATTATACAGCATTATTATATTACCATAAATGATTTCATTATTTTAGCAATAAATATCCAGTGCTATAATATACATTTTTTATTATTATGGTGTTTATTGTAATAGTTGTATTATAAATTGTTATTATAATTAATTTTTATATTTGTATAAATTATTTGAGGGTTTTTTTAGCAATAAATAATGCAATATAGCAATGCTATAATGTAACATTTTTATTATAAATGACTCTTTTTTTTTTATTCTGACATTGCTATCATACCAGCAGTAACCTGAAGTTGGGAAAAGACAAATGGAAATACCTGGCAGCAAACAGACTCGGTCTGCAACAACAGATTCGGTGTGAAAGCTGCCTGAGCCCATTTCTCTCTCTCTCTCTTTGCTCATTTTATATTTTCAGAAAGTGAGCCATAACAACATCCCTCCGGGCTACTTAACTGAAGACCGCTACCTTGAAAACTTGTACCGCCAAAACATGACATGTGGAAAATGACCTGAGCATCTAAGCAGCGGCCTGCAGGCATGGTCTGCCCCTGTAGGACAACCCTCACGGTGCCCAATCTGTCCTGTTACACTCAATTAAGGTCCCGCATTGTGTACAGCACACTGTAAGCCTCTTGTGAGGAGAACGATGGCCGCCAGCTGGAGACGGGCTCAGGATAACATGCCAGCCTGCGTCTCAGTAGCTTAGCTTAGCTTCATCTCAGACCTGTTTAGCCCAAAGACGTCATGTCACTCTCTGGCTGTCGTTGCTTCTGCATTCATTTTTGGTCGACTGCTACAGAATGACTTGAGGTTATCAGTGATGAGGAAACAACTAAGCTGCAAGCTAATTTAAAGTGATTAAACTACAGTAAAGATACAGTATTCTGAGAAAGAAAGAAAAAAGTTGCTGAAATTACAAAGAAAAAGCTTAAGCTATTTAAAGTGGAGCGATATGTTGTTGTATAAATGATTATAAATGATTCCGTCAAATGTCAATTTTATTTATACAAAATAAAATTGAGCTAAATTTATTGCTTAAAAATCCAGTGCTATAATAGATTTTATCATAAATGATTATACTTTTTATTATAATTTATTTATTTATTGTTATTTTAAATTAAATCTGTATTCACTGATTCATGTAACTGAATTATTATATTATTACATTCCTGTCCTCCAGACCAGAGCAACACTTCTGCTGTGAGTTAAATGAAGTTTCCCAGCAGTATTGATTACCACAGAACGGTCTTTTTCTTCATTTCTTGATGAATAAACTCAAGGAAGTATCTTTTTGCACTTGGACTATTGTCATATTTCAAAACTGAGCTGGACTGCAGATGCTGTTTTGTGTTACCCTTAACTTGTCTGAACACAGAACTTTCCCTTTTTGGGGGGATTTTGCTTAGATACATTAAAACTAAAGAAAATGCATTGAATCCATTTACAGGCAATAACTTCTTGAATATGCAATAATTCATCATTTAAAATACATTCTTTTATTTCTTTATTCATACACTAATAAATACTCACATTTGTTGTGTAAATTACAGCAACAAATATTTGAAATATTTTCTTTGTAAAAGATCCTTACTTTATGTAGCCTACTTGTAGATTTTTAACCACAATGTTTTTGTTGTCTTGTACTTTATGAGATGTTTTTATTAAATTTTTTTCTTTGTTACTTTTGATTCATTCATTTTGCATTTTCGTAATAAACACAAAAAAGAGCTGAAAAAGTTGTACGCTTTTATTAGTATCACAAAATACTAATATCTTAATATCCTTATGCATAAAACTGTCCTTGACTGAAAAACCACTTATTTATTTTTATTTTAGTATAAGTATTAAGTTTAGTATTTATTTTCATCTTAATAATACAAATTTGTAGTATATATTTAATACATTTTAACATCTTATTTAAGGTTATTATCTAACATTTATTAACGAAAAGATTTTAGTAGTTACATTTTTAGTGAACAGTAATGCCACTTGCAAGTTTACAAAAATAATTTTTTGTGTAACAGTATTTCATTTTAGAGTCATTAAATGAAGTTATGGTTTCAGTGGACCTTATGGCTCTTTTATGTCTTTTCTTCCCATTTTTTGCATCTTGAGACATGTGAGAATGAGCAAGAGACCACAGATTGATTTGCATTCATGTTCAGTTGATTTCAGGCTGAGAATGTCTTGTAATCGCTAGCATGGCAGCTATTTGTTGTGTCTTTGATATAATCTTCATGTTTAGGTGTTTAGAGACTGATCTGGGCAGAGGTTGTGTTCCTGCGACAGTGGCGTGCTCGCTGAGCTTCAATAGGCCTGTAGAGATCTCAGCATAATGAGCTCTAATCTGATTCAGTGCTTTTTTGTGTTTCTCTTCATGCATTTAATGCATTAAAATTGCTTCAGGGCTGGCCATTATTCAAATTGCTGGATTTACAGTCATTATATTATGTGCTATTAGAGAAACATAAACCATGTTTAATGTGCTTTCCCATAGGAAATACACATCGCAAATCTCTTTACAGACAGCTTATGATATAGTTTCCTGCTTCTCAGATGTGATTTCTCACGTGTCTTCTGGAGTTTCACAAACCTGCATAATATATTAGTATCGCCTCAAAATATTTCATAGTTTTGATCTGCAAATGTAATGTACCAGATTTACATATACGTCTATATACATTTTTTAAAACTGATTAATTAACTTATTTATACACACTTAAGTACAGTATGAAATTAATTAAACTGATTAATTTTAGGGCCTGCTAGTGGAAATAATATAAATATAAATGTATTAGCAATTAAAAGTCCTTATTCAGTAATCATTCATAACCATAATTAATTACTGGGGGAAAAAAAATTATAATGAATAAAAATTTCTATTTATATGTGCATTTATATTTATTATTAAACATTTATATTATTAATGTCAGCTTTAGCAGTTTTAGTACTTAAACTTTTAACATATTTCATATATACTGTATATCCAGTAATGATGAATGACTGGGGAAATTCATTTTATTGTCATTTTTTAAAAATAACTCTATTAACTTTTTCAGCTGTAGTTCTAGGAATTTTATTACATGAACTTGTTTTTTTACAAGAATTATTTTAGCTAGTTCATATCCATCCAGTAATAATGATTAATAATTACTTATATAACTTATATAAATACATATATATATAATGAATTCAAAATTCTATTTATATGTACATTTATATATTATTTTTTAAAATATTAAAAATATTATTTGCTACAGTACTTAAAAACAAAAAAATATATATATTTTTTTTTCAGTTTTATTTGAGCAACTTTTTGTACTTTCTATGTAAGCTCATTTGTTTTGTTTTGTTTTTAATATTTCTATTTAACTTTATTTTCTGTTAACTTTAATATTTACGATAAAACTGAACCAGCTAATGTTTCTGTGACGAACAGTCGGTCCAAACCCAGGATTTGCGTCTAAGACATTCGGCTCTCATGCAATCCTCTTAAAGATGTTGTTGGAAGGATGTTGGTAATACGTTTATCTAATCTTTGACTGATCTTAATGGACTCAAGCTTATTAAGGTTGCGGATGAGTCTATGAAGAGACTATTAACTCGACAGTCTCAGATTGCACTTAGAGGTTTGAGAGACACTCAGAATGATGTGTGACTCGAAACGCAAACCTCAGACATGCAACAGCATACCTTACCAATGAGATCATGGAAAATAGATGCAAGCTGTTTATTGGCATTTGTATCCTAAACAAATTCTGAAAGGACAGTTGTGGGTTCAGTACAAGTTTAGCTTCCATATTGATATTGATTTCCAAAAAAGATGCATTTTGATTTCCCTTCAGCTGCTTTAAAAGCAAAAATCGCAGCTACTTCACAAGTCAAGTCGGTGAACATTAAAATAACATGCACTTCTCATTATAAAATCATTTCCCGATGGATGCAATAAACAGAGTCCTGCATCTTTTCTCGCTCAAAATACAGGGGGTTTTGGATATTCCTCCAACTGCACAATTAAAATGTGTTTGCAGATGGTGTTTTGTTGACCTTAAGATGTTTTGAACATTCCTTTTGGATTTCGGGTTGATTTTCTTCTCTGACAGTTATTTGAAGGGAAATGGTATGGTATCAGGTACTCTTCTGTATGCATGTAAAGCCTGCCAAGTGCGCTGACGGGTCTGTCCGATCCATCAAAGCAACCTACTGCCTGGCGGGGAGCGTGATGTGCTTGTTCTGCATTTGACACTGATCTTAGCTGGTAAATGTTAAAAAATCCTGCGTTCGGTTCATCTCTCGTCTCTACTCCTTCGTTCTTTACCCATCATGCTTCTGCTGACAGATGACACGTAAAGCAGGGGGTCCCGTATTTCAGCCTCACCCCCTTCAGCTCAGCATATGTCCATTTCCACACCTCTATAGCAACACTCTCTGCTCGCTTTATAAATCCCCCAAATCCTCAGACTAAAACCCTCTCGCTTTCAGGCTCCGTTCCAGAACCGACAGTCTGCCGCCTATATAGGCAACTGCCTACCCTAAAGGAAACAAAACTGCATTTGGAAATATGTAATAATACTCATTCAATGTTTTATGCATTTATTTAGGCTACTTATTTATGCCTAAATTATTCATATTTTAACCCTCATGAGGACCTTAGGGTCTATATGACCCCGACCACCTTTTCCTTAATGAAAAAAAATGTTTCCCTTCATCTCAATGGGATAAAATATTCATCATTTTCCATCTATATTTACATAAAAAAAAACTGGACTTGATTCGGTCTTTCTGAGGGTATGTAATTTTTTGTTTTTACAAATAGGGTCTTCAATTGAAAATGAATGGGAAATGCAATAAAAAGCGTTTTTTTTTTATTCGTCAAAATAAAAAAAATCACTAAACCCAGCATAAAACTGAAAATTTTTACACTGAAAACAAGGTCTAGTACTAGGGTACAAATGAAATGTAGAAACACATGCTCACACACACACAAACACACACATGTATGACTACAAAACTGGATCGACAGAGAATATTTTTATAAAATGTGGCAAATAAAATTAGCCACAGATGCAGAACAAAGAAGTGAAGTGGTACAACATAATTCATGTACCTGCCCTCACACACCAACACCCACAAAATGCTATTTTGACTTTTTCATTTAGGTTTTGTCATGTGTTTTTGTCATTTTTAATAGACTTAAATATTTCTATATACTTTTATTTTAGTATTTGTCATTTAGTTGTCATACATATTTTATATACTGACTTTCAGATTGGTTAGAGGTTGGTTCAGATTGGTCAGATTGGTGCTTCCTAAGGTTGAATCATATTCTAATTTTATACTTTCAGCTTAATTTCAAATATAATAATTTTGTTTTATTTCTGTCAGTTTTAGTTTCCTTTTTTATATTTGTATTTTAGTACAAGTAATATTTCATATATATATATATATATATATATAAATATAACAACATTTGTTCTTTTAGAAGATTAATGTAACGCTCAGTGCAAGGAGGAGGAGACTTGAAGGTAAGTGTAAGAGTTTTTATTTGGAATAATGAAAGTCTTTAGGAGCAAGGTGAAATAATTCTCCTCAACAGGGGTATGCACAGCCACTGTC
>JAUMHI010000058.1:19783718-19789640 GCA_032359435.1 Enteromius unitaeniatus | reverse complement strand
TGACAGAACTGGAGAGGATATGCAAGGAGGAATGGCAGATGATCCCCAAATCCAGGGGTGAAAAACTCAACAAAAAGACTCATGGCTGTATTCGATCAAAAGGCTGAAGGCAAAAGACCATTTGATATTTCAGTTTTTCTTTTTTAATAAATCTGCAAAAATGTCAACAATTCTGTGTTTTTCTGTTAATATGTGGTGCTGTGTGTACGTTAATGAGGAAAAAAATAACTTAAATGATTTTAGCGAATGGCTGCAATATAAAATTTTTATATGTATGAAAAATTTAAGGGGGTCTGAATATTTTCCGTACCCACAGTGTGTATATATATATAAATTTCAACTTTTTTTATTTTGGTGACTTTCATTTTATGTACAAAGTACTAAAATTTTGACATTTTTTTAATAAACAAATAATAATAATAATAACAAACATTAAAAGAAACTACTAAGTACATCATGGATTTCAATATCAATATTCTTTGTCTGCAACAATAATGTCCTTATCTTATAATAATGTTCTTCCTTTGTAGTTAGTTGTAGGTAGTTGTTTTTTTGAATTTTATTTTATTTTGTTTTAATAAATGATCCAATATGTCAATCAAACTGTGATCAGGTTGTGCTGTTTGTTGCTGCATTTAACCTGCAAGGATGACAGAACAGCAATAAGTGTTGTCTATTTATTATCTGTTCTTTCTCTCTCATCATGTTCAATTCAGACTGCAAGCCCACAGCTCTGATAAAGCCATTTATTTTGCCCCTGAATCCAGCGGACCGGGCGCAAACCCTGTCATTACAATCCCAGCTTTTTAGGACAGAGTTCTGTCCATGACGGAAAAGACAGCACATCACTGGCTTCCTGGGCTTTTCCTCAAAATCTTTCCCGTTTCATTTTACGCAGCATCAAGGACAATCAGGTCAAAGTCTGGCAAAATTAGCCATCCAAGATTAAACGAAGTGTCTTCTTTGCACGGTTTGCTCGGGATTCTGGTTGTTTCTCCCTCCTGCTCTCGGCTGGCTGACCTTGGGTGGCAGCGGATCAGAGACAGACAGCTAGGTGTAGAGGCTCCATCCATCTTTCAAGCAGCTGCCAGCTTCTCTAAACAGGCCGGGGAAACGATCCCTCACCAGGGAGCCTTCCCAGAGCGCTTGGCCCACGTGGCGTAATAGCTCAAATTTCCTGAGATCCCTGGACCATAGCTGGACTTTATACTGAGGGTAAATGCACCTCCTGCGTGGAAGGATGAGAGTCTAAGTGGCTCTGATTCTGAATTCTCTGAATGATTTTGTGCTTTTAGTCGATTCGAGGAGGTATGTTTGGATGACAGATTGCTTTCATGGCCACCCTGCTGTCAAATTATAAGATTTATTTATGATGTTATAACTATTTATTTAAATCTAAAACTGGTTATGTACCATTAAGAATAAGTACTTTTAGTTAGCATTCCCCATGGTGGGAGTAATTTATAAAACAGAAATAAAAGGTATAAAAGTCATTGTGTGGTTTTCTAAGGAATTAAACATTTAGTGGCTAAATCAAATTTTAGAACGGTTCTAGATCAGAGATATCAGAGTTTCAAATTAAGTATTTATGTGGGTTTTTTTCTTTTTAATCACAATTATTTCATTTTAATCACATTTATTTCCATAGTTCACTCTCAGAAATAAAGGTACACAAGCTGCTACTGGGATGGTACGTAAAAAGTCCTTTTTGGTATAATATTCAATTATATTTTAAATAATACCTTCTAAATATATACAGAAAATTATATTTCAGAAAAAAACAAGTCAAAAACAAGCAAAAAAATCTGCCAATGGGGTAAGCAAAATAAACTTGTTTTCTGTTGGAAATGAGATTCACTTAAAGTTCACACAAAAATGAAAATCCAGTCATTAATTACTAACCCTCGTGTCGTTTCAAACCCATAAGACCTTCGTTCATCTTCGGAACACAAATGAAGATATTTTTGATGATACCATAGAGCCATCTGTCCCTCCATAGACAGCAACACAACTGAAACGTTCCCAGATCCAGAAACGCCGGTAAAACAGTCCATGCAATATCAGTGGCTCAACTTCCCTTTTGCAACGCTACAAGAATATTTTTTTTGCACAAAGAAAACATAATTACATAATTTAACTCTTCCATTTTTCTCTCCTGACTTTCGTCTTCCGCCATTTTAGAGAGTATCACAAAGCAACATATATGCAAGCTTTAACACAAGTCTTGTTTACATTCGTAAACACATGTACGTAATTTGCAGAATAGCATAGAGGAAAGCATACGCATGAGTTGTGATATTCTATAACATGGCAGAAGATGTAACTCAGGAAAGAAGAATGGTTGAGTAAATGATGATTTTGTTTTCTTTGGGTTTCAAAAGTGAAGTTGATTCACTGATGTCACAAGGACTGTTTTACCGATATATTTACTACGTTTTTGGATCTGGATCATTTCAGTTGTGTTGCTGTTTATGTGATGGCTCTCTGATATCATCAAAAAGATCTTCATTGGAGTTTTGAAGATGAGCGTCTTATGGGTTTGGAACGACACGAGGGTGAGTAATTAATGCCTGAATTTTCAATTTGGTGTGAACTAACCTTTTAATTTTGAAAAACAAATCTAAGCATTTGTAGAGAATGTCTAAGAAAGTTCAATATATCTAAATAGAACTTTCTGGCGCTTGAATTCAAATTTTCAGAAAACCGTTTTAAATGACAGAAATCAGAAAGATACTTGTTAACAGAAAACAAGCCATGTTCTAATCTTCATGACAACACTTCTGAAGCCGATTTTAAATTTCACAGCAGCGTTAGTGAAAAACTGCAGATATTCCGAAACCGTTACCAGAACTGTCCATCATGCAAATCACTCCAGCATTTCTTTAAATGAATCCAGTCCTCTTCCCAGCCCGAGACGCATGTTCTCCTCCCGCATTTACACATCATCCGACACGCTCACGTTACAAGACCTCCGTGGTTTTATTTACTTCATTCCTTCAATGCTTTTTATTCAGTGGCCTGTTATTCCAGTTAAGCACTCGGCAAGCTGCTATCATTTTCTGGATAAGATCCATTTCTTTCTCCAGCCTCCTTCCTGTTTGAAGCCCTCATCTGAGGGCTATTGAATGTCTCGTTCTGTGCGCTCCCCTAATTTCCTCATCGTTTTTATTCGCTGGTACTTGTCTCTTCCTCCATCTTCGTTATACACCTCTCTGAGGGAAAAAATAAAAGGATAAGACGTTGCACTCTGAGGCTGTTTGGTCCAATGTGGTAATCAGTTTGCAAATCATTGCAGTGTGAGAGGAAAGTGCTAGCGAGCTATTTGGATCACTCTGCTTTAATCTAAGAGGCGTCTGTGCCACGGAGCGTGCCGTTAAGAGTGGATTTGGGGTGCTCTAAAAGCCATAGAGAGAGAGGGACATATTTCTTTGGAAATGAAGCACCTCATAAAACCTTCCTGAGCCTGAATGATGACAGAATACAAAACACTCCCGGCAAAGCTTGCCTTTATGGCGACTGCAGTGTTGTGGCCTGCATTGTGTGGAAGAAGAGAGTCATGTTCGTGTCTGACTCACATTACAGAGGATCACCAGCCCAACAGGTTCCTCAACACAAGCGGAGGCAGGGAAACAGCTTTCTGGACAATCGATGGCTTTGGGTAATACACTGCTTTCTGTCAGAGAACCAGCAGATGTTTTAAAGAAACATAAAATGGGCTAATAAGTCTTTATGTATATATATAATATAATATATATAATGTTTTTTTTTAAGAATCCATATGACTTTCTGTAAGTCAGTAGAGAAATAAAAAGCAAATACAATTATTATAACATGGTAGCTTATTGTTTATATAGTTTAGACTACTTTTATTATGTCACAGGAGAAAAAAATTAAATGTTCTTGCTAATCACTCTCAAGGCAAAAAATATTGAATATACTGTAATAGTATATATATTATTGACAGGAATCTGTGATTCCCTATGTAAAGTTATTGTCAATAAAGTAAAAAATAACAGACAAAATTACATGTGGTTAATGTCAACATCCACTAAAATACATTTATATAAAATAAAAATTATATATATATATAATGTTGATTGTTTTATGATACTTTTCTAATCTGATTTGATGTGAACAAATAATATTTTTGTATGTTTTAGTATTATAATTATTTTAGTTAGTATAGTCCTAATATAAAAAAAATTCAATAACTATTTTATAATATTGTACATCCTCTTTTGTCCATCATATGACTTCAAAAGTTTATAGTATAATACAATATAATAATAAAATGTATTTATATGTACATGTAATATAATATATAATTTATGAATAAAATGTGTTTTAAAAAGAGTATTTTAAAATAATCTTAAAAAAATATTTAGAAATAAAAATATAATATAATATAATATTTGTAGTTTTTTCCAATCTATTGTAAGAGTAATATATTATAATATAATAATGAAGTAAAAACAGCAAATGGTTTTGGAACGACATAAGGGCGAGTAAATAACGACTTTACATTATTGAAGTATTCCTTTAAGTAATGCCACACATTTTGCAAATCAGGCCAAAAATGTTGACTACTCTAGCGGTCTTGATGACTGCATGGTCTGATCCAGACTGCGGTCCATCTCTATTTGGCACTGTCCGCTGGACTGAGCACAGACGGCTGGGAAACTCTTCGGAGGGAGCGTGTGTGAATGCAGATGGTGGCAGCTGCAGTCGATGAGTAGCGCTGGGATGATGAAGTGGGCCGGGCAGGTGGAGGGGGCTGCTTGCTCACCTATAAAAAGCGCAGTCCTCGTGGGAGCTGAGTCAGCGAGCGGGACAGCGCTCAGCAGAGCCGCATGCGTAATTCCACCAAAGACCCATTTGTTTAGGTGTCTCTGCACCCCTGCATGGAAATAACTCAAAGGAGCTCCGGTGGGGCGTGGAAGCACAAAAAAGACATTGGAACAGACGGCTAGCGCTCATCCGAGGCCCACTCAGCAAACTAGGGCTGCGGAGCATCCAAGTCTGAACTGAGACTGTCTCAAACATTCAATTCAGTTCTTGAATTTGATTTGAGCTGGCCAACAGCATGCAGAATTGGATTTCAAATGTATACATCTAATAGTGAAATGGACTGCAATTTATTAATCTGCCTGAAGTACTTCTTAAGCATGTATTTAGATATATAAAAAATGCATTTATTTTGGGAAACTTTGAGATGACCATAAAAAGTTTTTGGTTTATTAATTTGCATAAATACGGCATTCTATAATATGTGCAGCCTTTCACTTTTAAAGAAATGAAAAAATAATAATCACTTAAATAAAAAAAATTTCATGAAATGTCAAATTATTACAAAAAACTACTATTTTATTATACTTTAATTGTTGTTTTATATAAATACGTTAAAATAATATTATATTATACAATTATTAATAATATTTTATTATATTCAAGATCAATTAACTATTTGTTTGTTTGGTTGTGTAACGTTCCCAGACGGTACTGCTGTCAAGCCCCACTAGAGGACACTCGTGTCATGTCTATTCACATTGACCTTTCATTCATGTACGAACTCTATTTCCCAGAATACACCTCTCCTCTACAGCTGTTCCTTGTTGTCTCCAATCTACCATTCATTAGGGTCTGTATAAATACCAGTCTGATTTATCTGTCAATTTGCGAAGTATTGTGATTTCATCTGCCTTCCAATTCCGAGCGTTGTATTCCCGTTTTTGATTTCCTGTGTTTAGACTCTGGACTGTTTACTGTTTCTGTAAGTTTGCTGCCTGCCTTTGGATTATTTGCCTGTGTACCTCGATATCTGTTTGCCGTTGTTTGACCCAGATCTGCCGACCAAGAATAAATCCTTGCACATGGATCCACACGCCTCTGGCGTCCAGCTAGGTTCATGAAAACTGCCGACTT
>JAUMHI010000058.1:19773718-19781218 GCA_032359435.1 Enteromius unitaeniatus | reverse complement strand
AATGGATGTACTTTTACAATATAAATACTATTATTTTATATAAAAATAATTTAATAATTTAAGTTATAATTAATGTAAATATTTTTTTTTAAATAGAATAATTGAACTAGACTAACTCTCAGATAACTTATTTAAACTTACTTTAAAAACATGTTAAATTATGTACAAATGAAAAAAATCATTTGTAATCTTGTAATCTGTTCGATTTTTGTAATATAGCATATATATTCTGTTGTTATAAAAATACAAATTGTTCACATAACCAAAAAAAAAGGACAAGTGCAAAGCTGAATGTCCATGATTTGAACTTTTTAATGAACTCACTATTAAGGGGAAATGATAAAGTCTATTCAGGGCACAAACCCAAATGTTAACCTTTCAACACTCTTAGGAATGAGAAAAAAAGTAATTGAAAGTTTAAAACTATTACATCATTTAAAATTATAGACTATTTTCATAGTTTTCCCAGGGACAGAAAAGTTGCAGTAATTGAAGAATCAAGCAGCTACCGTTTATATATTCAACAGAACTCACCCTATACTTGCAAATTCAATCTCTCCTGTCCCACCGGAGCACATCTACAAACATCTCGTTGTGCTTTTCCTATCTTCTGCACATTCTGAACAGCTACGATAATGCATCTCAGTCCAGACAAATGAATAGACACTTTTTTTTTCTCTCTCTCGTACTGGAATGAAAGAGGCCGTGCACCAATAGACAGCTGGATGAGAGAGAGAGAGAGAGGGAGAGGAGAGGAATAGATGTTTTGTTTTTTTCTGCTTTTTTTTTTTTTTTGCTTTCCTTTCAGTTATTTGTGCAGGAGCAGTGCTACACGGCATTTGCCTACTGAAGTGTTGTAGTCAGCAGGAACAAAGCAGTGCTGTGACTCACTAATATTAGACCATTCTGCCCCTCTGTGTTACTTCACAATCACCTGCACTGCATCCCAGGGTGAGCATATGGAACGTCTTAAAGGAATAGTACCCTCAAATAAGAATATCATCTACTCACCCTCACGTCGTTCTGAATCTGGAGGACTTTCTTTCTTCAGTGCAACACAAAAGCACCAGAATGTCTCATAATGACACCTGTCAGATATTCACATGAAAGAAAATACACTGTATACAGTATATACATATATATATATATATATATATATATATATATACACACACACACACACACACACACATATATATTTGTATATTAATGCTGTCAAATGATTAATCATCAAATGATTAGTCACATCCAACATAAATGTTTTTGTTTACATAATAAAGGTATGTGTACTGTGTTTATTTAATATAAATACAGGTACAGTATATATTTAAATGTACATTAATAGGTTTATTATTATATTTTATATAATGTATACTCTACCAGTCATAAGTTTGGAAATAGTAAGATTTGTAATTTTATTAAAGATGTTTCTTAAGTTTATCAAGGCTAGATTTATCATAGAGAGTTGTTACTTTACTTCACAATAATAACATATTTTTGATCAAATGAATACAGCCTTAATAAGAAACATCTTTAAAAAAATATTTAAAAATCTGCTTACTGTTACCAAACGTTTTACTGGTAGTGTGTGTGTGTGTGTGTGTGTGTGTGTATATATATATATATATATGTACTGTATATACACATACATTTAATATATAAACTACATATTTTTCTGAAATATATACATGCATGTGTTTGTATTTATAGATAATAAATATACACAGTACACACTCATATATTATGTAAACAAAAACCTTTATTTTGACAACCAACATAAAAATGGCTGAAATCTAAAAAATGTAAAGGAAAATAATAAAAGAAGTCATAGAGGTTTAGAGTGAGTAAATGACTGCAGAATTGGTCTTTTTAGAGTGAATTATTCAATGTCAGTGAAGTTAATTTATACACAACAAGAAAACAATGAGCCTTGATTTCAAAATTCGTCATTTGCATTGACTGATTATGCATAATTGAGGGGGTGGACTTGAAACAGCACATACATTTAAAACATAGCCTAATAGTTTGTGGCCAACAGTATACCTGTAAATTGCAGTACTACATTTACATTTTTCCATTGATCTCCACTGTAAGTTCCAGCTGAATAATGCATGATAAACACAAACGTAAATTAAGAATTACATATGGCATTTGAACTTACAGTAAAGTGACCGAAACGCCATTAATAATAGTGTTTGTGTTTTTTTTTAAGTGTTTTGGAAAACCATATTGCCTCAAATGTCCTGTTATTTTCCTTCTGACGTGCTACTTATTTATCGATTTGATGTTCACTGTAGATCCCGCCTCCTCGCATTCCATGATTGGTCAACTCTGTAGGAGCCTGCGTGCTATTGGTCAAACTACTTTTCAAAACCCAGGTGTTTTCTGCAACTATGCACGTCTCATTGGGTCTGCTATGTTTACATTACATCATAAATGCGTTCAAGTATTTCGACTTTCTGAGATTAAAAAAACTCTGCATTAATACAGCGGGAAATACTGCATGTGGTTCACTGGAGGAGGCCCTTGGTGTAATATCATAGTCATATAAAAACGCTTTTTAGTACTGCTATCAATTTATGGTTGTGAAACCCATGCGTATGCTAAATTATGCATGAGAGACCAGCCTTTATGCTGTGTATTAATCTCTGCACTGTTATGTGGTTCTGTGTTTGGCCAGTGTTACAGTTTCTGAGCAGATGCAGTGCAGTATTAGGAGCAGATGGTGAAATGGAGGGACTTGATACAGTATATCCTGTATGAAAAGCAATACAGAGAGAGCAGACAGAACCCAAATCACACAGCCCATATCACACGTTTGTCCTGGAACGAGCCAGAATCCATGAGCTGCTGCTGTGAAGTTCCAGTTGTTGGAGCCAAGATAAGACTTTACATACCAATGAAACTACTGGAGTGTCACGCTCTTAAAGAGAGAGCTTGCCTAAAAATGAAAATTCTGTGATAATTTACTCCTCTCATGTTATTCCCAATCTGCATTTTTCTGCGGAACACAATGCATGGTATAAAGCTCTTTTGCATGCAATAATAACAGGTCATGCTGACCATGCAAGTCCAAAAAGAAGAATATGTATTTATTTAGTTAGGGTGACCATACGTGCCATTTTCCCTGACCTGGATATCTAAAATATCTAGGTTTTGGCTTTGTTTGCCTGTGCAGACCGAACAGTGTATGATCGGTTCCTTATGTTTTAAAGATTCTCTGGAGGTGCCTATAGTCAATCAATAATTTAGTTATTTAGCAGATGCTTTTATCCAAAGTGAATTGAAAATAAGGACAGTAGAAGCAATCAAAATACAAGCATTACTAGCATAATATGAATTAAGTTTTTCAGAAAAAAAATAATTCTAATAATATATTTTTTTGTTTGTTTTAATAAATAATACTAAAAACACTTTTCCTTCTTGTTCATTATATTCTGAATTTGGATACAAAATTCACTTTAAAAGTAGTTTGTATAATGTCCATCCTATAATGATATGTTATTTTGTTTCTTTTTTTTTAATTTTAAAAATTTTAAAATCCCCTTTCTCAAATCAGGCGGTTCTGAACTTCCCGTCAAAATGATGCCCCTCCCACAATCGTTGATTGACAAGACCATTACCTTAGCCGGCCGCACCCGTATATTTCAAATTTAAAATAACAAGTTGTCTGTGTGAATAAATTATAAAATGCAAATTTATTCCTGTGATTTTCAGCATCATTACTCTTCAGTGTCACGCGATCCTTCAGAAATCATTCTAACATGCTGATTTCTGCTCAAGAAACATTTCTGATTATTATTAATGTTGAAAACGGTTGTGCTGTAGAATGTTTCTGTGGAAACCGTGATTCATTTGAAGATTTTTAGATGAATAGAAGAATAGAAAGTAAACATATAAATGTCTTTATTGATCATTTACTGAATGATAGTAATTCAGTGCATGATTAATGGCCAAATTTCACACCAAAACTTCTCCAGACTGTAGCCACCGAAAGGTCCTCATCAGTCGGACACAGAGAAGGAACGAGAGCCACTGCCAACGCTCCTTTGTACTAATTAAAACTAACGACTCCAGGTGCTGCCTGCAATCGACATAACGAAGAGCCAGGCGGCATGTTTGCGTTGGTGGTTTGCCTTGATTAAAGTCTTCATCCATTCTGCTTAGGAATCTCAAGCATACTGAATAACGCTGCTGACACAAGTTCAGTATGAATTATATACAATATATGAGGAAAAGGCTGTTGAGATTTGAGAGGCCACTTTAGAAACCCAAGCTTTATAAAGCTTGTCTGATATAAAATGGTCAGACACCTTCATAGGGAGTATTTTATGGTCCTTGTGATGCAAAGGCTTGCTAAAAAATTCTGTCTTTCACAGAAAACTGCAACAAAGAGAGAAATGTCACTGGAAATAAATGTCATTGAATGTTTGTGTGCATGTAATTAAATACTTTAATTCAAAATAATTATAATTATATAATATTTAATAATTAAATAATAATTATAATATTAACATATTTAAAAGGTAAAAAAATATTTACATCAATATATATTATATTGTCTGTTGATTATTAATATCTACTATTGACTTCATTAGTAATATATTATATATAAACCATTTTTAATTTAGATTTTACTGATGCTACATCTGCAATTGCACAGAAATCAATAATAAATAAAACAAAAATGTGCGAGAATATGTAAAATATAACATAGGTCCTATAAAATTGTAATTAAAAATGTAATTTAACAGGTAAAATTAAGAAAATATGAATATTATTGCTTATACACACACAAACATACACTCTCTCTTTCTTATAAGATCTGAATATGTATTAATTAAAAAATATATTTAATTGCTACTTAAAAATAAAAACCTAATCATTTAAAAAAATATTTTATTGTGTATAATAACAGTGTAATATTAATGTATTAATATAATAATTTATAGAATTTCTATTTAATTGATTCTATTTAATCTGCTGTCGGCTCTGAATTTCTGCCTTATATAGGTGTGTGTGTGTGTGTTTAGCGCCCCCTATAGATTCACCAAAGACTGACCTCCAACAACAACGGGTCAAATGTGAAATCATTTTATTACAAATATCCAAAAGCTTTACATTGCTGAACAATCATTGTACACAGGCATAACAATATATACATGTATAAAACATACGAAATCATAAAAGCATCGACAAAAGTAGGTGAGTTCTCATATTGTTAGTTACATTTCAGTAGCTGCAACTTTTACAAAGCAGTGCGCGCGGCGATAAAGCCTGCATTTATACCCGTTTCAAACAACACAGTGCCACAGGGAAATCACTTCAGCAGGGTTTTTGAAGACAAAAAGTCCAAATAAGTTATTGTTTCAAAGAAACTCTTTTCCTGAGCACACAGAACTTGGTAAAACGCCCGCAAGATCAGAATTTGCAGCAGTATCCACAGCCTTTGTTACGGCAGCAGTTGCAGCAGTATCTGCACAGAGACAGATGACTCTGACGCTTCACCCTGAACAATGACTGTAGAGAGGAAAAGAAATGACATGTTAGTTTATAAACACATTCAATTAAAATGGAAATAATAATTTACATATTAATTAATTCTATTAATTACTACATATCAGTTAACATTATTATTATTAATTAATAATAGTTTTTATACATTGGAATGACCCAGTTGTAGAATATATAAAGTGTTTAATTAAATAAAAAATTATTTAAAAACTAAATTAAAATAATGAATGATAAAAAAATAATATTAAATAATAAATAATTGAATGTGTCTGTAAAATATAAAAAACAAAATATTAAAATAATTCATAATAAAAATTATATAATTTAAATACATAATATACAATAAAAAGTTAAATATAAAACATTTATTCAAAATTATTAAATCTATTATTTGTATACGGTATGTGTGAAAATATATATAATTATAAAGATAAAATAATAAGGGGAAAAAAACTAGCAAACAATAAAAAAAGAGTTTCATTAAATGTAATTTACAATAAATCATAGAAAATAAAGAAATCAGAGCTGGTTACAAAACATAAATCATTTAAATAGGAATATAAATATACCATGAAAAGAGTTTAGTTAAATATAAATATAAAACATTTAAAAAGTATTATTCAAAATTCACAATTCAAAATGATTATTATTAATTAAATATATTACTTTTATACAGTATGTGTATATATGTAATAAATAAATTCAAAATGATTATTATTATTTATTAAATATATTATTTATATACAGTGTGTATTTAAATTATATATATATATATATAAATAATATATAATTATTCAAAATAAAATAAACAAACAATAAAAAATAGAAGTGTTTCATTAAATTTAATCTAAAATGAATCATATAAAATAATAATAATTTCCGTTCTGGTTACATACCTGGAAATGTGGTTTATTAAATTCCTGTGAATTTTCTGTCAGATGCTTGTCCTCCTGCGGTGTTTCACTCTCCACATGATGCTGATCTTCAGTCTGCTGATGAAATACAGAAGGTAAGATGCGCAGCATGTTTTTCAAATCAACACGTCAAAATATACTGGAGTTGCATGGCGTTTTGTTAAAAATTAAATTCATAATGTAAAGATGTTTATTATGATGGTTTCATGCTAAAACTTGGAGCATGAAGCATGCATATATAATAATGCACTGACATGAAATATTATTGCATCGGTGTCTGTGCAGACGCTCACCTGTGTGAAGGGAACAGCTGCTGTCTGGAGCAGGCAGACGCATGCGATGACAACTGCAGCAGCGAGAGCAACTCTTGTCATCTTCATCTTCACTTCTGTTCTGATGTAGAGGATGATATCTGCTGATGAGATTCCTCTGTTCTTCTGCTCATGACAGACGCTGCTCTGATATTTATACTGAGCTCAGAGAGACCTTTGACCTGCGTGACTCTTCCCGTCAGCTCTTACACAACACTGGAAACTCAGCAGCAGCGGCACGGCTCTGGAAATCACAGCAGACCTCCAGGACAGAGATGAATGAATCAACCAATGCATGATTCAATCAATTAATCACAATGTGGTTTTGATAACCAATAGGCATTGCACTTCCATGTCGTCTTACCTGAGCTACACAGCAGAAGAAATCTGATCACTTTTAAAGGACTGATAAAGTTTGTTTTAAATGACATATTATTTTTCTTTATACTCCTCTAATCCTTACATAATCCTTTGGTTGTCCATTACACTATATTGTAAATAAAATGAACATCAGTGCTGTCAGTTTTCTGTTTTGCCATTTTTGCTTTCCCAAGAGAAAATGTATGCTTTTTCATTATGACACAAAATGGACAAAATTATATATACTACATTTATATTATTTATTTTATTTCCTTAATTTCTTATTATTTAATTTAAATTTTTCATTTTTTATTTTATTATTTGTACTTATTTAATTTATATATATATATATATATATATATATATATATATATATTTATTTTTATTTAAATAATTCTTTA
>JAUMHI010000058.1:19715639-19730551 GCA_032359435.1 Enteromius unitaeniatus | reverse complement strand
TATTTAGGCCTATACATAACACACACACACACACACACACACACATATATATATATATATATATATAAATAAAATACATCTTTGACAATTGTCTAAAATTTTAGACAGAGACAGGAGGATAGATACATACATACTGTACATAAATGTATACCTTAATCTTTATTTATATGGCTCTTTATACAATTCATATTTTTTAAAATCCGCTTCACAGAAATCAACAGGAAATGAGCGATTCAGAGATGCAAACAAAACACATTTCTACTGTAAAAGCAGCTTTAAAAAGACAAAAGTCAGCAGTCGTTATCCAGCGGATTCAGATCAGTTCAATGTAGAGTCATGGAGAAAACAGTGAAGGTCAAGTGGAAGAGGACATGTCCATTTAAAATATTATGATATGATATTCTGATACACAAAAATAAAATAACATATGATTAATGCCATAAATAGTTTTATTTTATTTATAACTTTCCATCTTATTTAATAGATGTATAGGACAGCGAAGTGTATGTGACCCATGTATGACAGTTATGATGGTTATGCAACAAAAATCCTAAATGTATTTAAGATGATAACCTGATTTAACAAGTTCAAGCGTCTCCTGAAGGCACATCAGATCACTGATTGAAAGAACACCGGGACACAGCCTTCTGTGCAAAGACAAGGTGTGGTTAACTGCAGCAGATGAGCTGTTCAGTAGGTCTATGGCATGTCATCTGACCTGTAATCTACCAATTATTGACCTGATCTAGATCTTCATCTCTGATAAGGGATGACCATATCACCCACATAAATGTCAAACAGCAGTCCACCCTTACAGAGGATGGTTTACACAGCTTCAGAGCCTCATTTCGTTCAGAGTTCAGGATATCCACACAGATCGTTGCCTTGCTGTGGAAAGAGATGATTGAAATGCTCCCATCAGATATATGACTGTACACAGACTGACATCTAGTGGACAAACTAGATCTCTACAGTCATCTGTTCTCAAAAGCTGCTATCATCATGACAAAACTGCACAAATAGGCCAGTTACTGAAGTCTAAACCTCAGATTTGAAAGGTGTTTAGGATTTGCAATAGCCTATTTAAGTAATTTTGTCATTTTATTGTCATTTATAATATCAGGCTATTGAAAACAGTTTAATTAATTAATAATAATAATAATAATAATAATAGGCTAATACAATTAAAATGTAATTATGCATTACACAAATGGACAAATATTTTATTTTAGAGTGCAAAAGTGAACAGACGAGCTCCTTTATGAAGGAAACACTGCACAGATAGAGCTTATCTTGAGAAAATGGAGTACTTGACATTTAATGATTTTGGAGCGTGAAATTCGCAATGATTAGCCAACCTTTTGACATTTGTGTTGAGTACCTGCTCATCATTCAAATCCGCAACAGCTGATATATATGTGTGTAAAAGGTTTACAAGACGTCTCCAAGTACACCTGTCTGCAGGTGAGGGCGGGGCTGCACGTGTCGCCCCGCCCCTCATTCGCTCTGATTGGCTCGGTCATCTTTCGTAGGCATATATGATAGAGTTGGTGTAAAACAGTAGGGCATGGATTTATGAGCGAATAATATCAGTTGTTAAAGCTATGGATTATGTTCAGTACTCTACAGTTAAAGAGAGAGGTGTCTAATTAAAACAAAAAACTGTCTGATTATTATTATGAATACTAACTGAAATAAGTGCGTTACTAAAGCAATAAGTTCTTCCGAAATTATTACAGAATAATAAATAAAAAATATTGCTTTGCAATGTAGTGAAGAAAAGGTTTCATAAAAATTAAAGGGAGATGGTGAGTTACCTGTGATAGACGATCGAACCAATCAGAGCAGGAATTGGATGATCACCTGCAGATCGGGGCGGGGCTGCATGTTTCGCCCCGCCCCGATCTGCAGGTGATCATCCAATCAGAAGCAGAAGAACATGCTTTGTGCGTTTTCCGATCTGACTAGTTTGGTTTAGTACACATCTGTAATTCCCTCCATAACTATTATAACGAGACGACTTCAGTGCCTGTTTCTATCGATAAAGTGAATTTTGGTGGAAAGAAGAGAAACAGAAGCGGTCAAATGTGTACAAACTATGAAAACAAACCATTCAGAGTGGGTTTATTTGTGTATGTACAAACCTTAAACATAGCCCTACTGAAAATGCTTGCCTCTTGTGACAACATGCCCCTTTTGAAGTACAAGTAGACTAATGTTTGTAAAATTCTCAACGTGCTGTACATTCAGTGAAGCCCCTTTTTCTTACAGGCAATCTGATCATTCACAGGAGGACAGGTAGAGGATCTACTCAGATTCATTCATTTGTAAACTACTTGTTAACTTATCCATAGTGTTCATTTTACACCGCTCGACTGCCAAAAACTAAAATCTTTTGTACAGTTGCACCGTATTACATAAATTATATTCTTTCAGTTTTTTAACAACAATAATTATAATAATAGAGAAAGATCTCTGCTTTGTGAATGTCCATTGATGTTTACCCCAAAATGTTTCCAACTTCGTAAAACATGACAATAGACGATGAAAAATTGCTTAGATGCCCATACAAATAAATAAAACATGATTTGGTGCTTATAGTAGAATATGAAGGGCACGGATGCGAGAACTAAAAAGACATCTGCCAGAATGGGTTTTCATATTTTTACAATATATAACCAGGACATGTGTATTAGATAAAACAATATTAGTTAGATAGCCTGTGCATCTGAGGCATATAGAGGTAAACCATCATGTAGAATACAATTCAAACTAACAACGTCTTAAAATCAATGATTAGTAACCAATATTGGTTTTGCCTGATATCAAGAGAGCATATATGAATTCTAATACAAATTCAAGACAGCAAATACAGTACTGCTGACTTTTAATAAAAGTTATTTTACACAGTATTTACCATTTTAAATGTTTGAAAGCAAATCTTTTTGAGCATGACTTCCTGTGCATCTGTTGACAATGCTGTTTAATATTTCAACACTTCCGATAAGCCAATCAGATACAGTTATTAGCCAGTAATATTAAAATGTCGTCATTTCATTAAAGATTTTGCAATATAGAGTGACTGATGCTTAAAACGCTCGAGACGGACGCTCAGGAAGTCATGTGCAACACTAGAGAGAAAAACACATGCACTGAACGCACAACATTACATACAATAAATGACAATTCAGCCACAGTGTTTATTTATGGTGTTTTTCATGAAGCAAGTGCACAACAGTCCATTCTGGCCAGAGGTGGCATGTAGCAATATGTACACATCTTTTTTTTTTTCCCTTTTCTTTTTTTAATTCACAAGCGAGCCTATCGTCAACTGGCTGCCATGACTTTAAAAAATACATACAAACAAAACAAGAGGGCCGAGTTTGGAGCTGAAAGGATGCGACTGGTCATCCATTTACATGCATGGAAATCTTACTGACTTCTAACAAAAGGAGAGAGAGAGGAGAAAAGAAAGAGATGCACTATACAGTGATGAGAAAAACATAGTTCATAAGCTGTATTTGTTCCTGATGCCACTTAAAAAGAAAGGATATACATACATTAAGTTGAAGGACAATAATAATAACAATAACAATAGTATTCCTTTTCTCCTAAGGTAATTCAAACATTCAGATAATTGGAAAATAAAGTCCCAATTTACTCTTTGTATAAAAAGAAGCTTTCAAGTCAACAAGGAACAAAGGACAGTTTCTTCACAGAAAGGTCTACAGGAAGTTGGAAGGAAGAGGGGCCAGATCTATTGTTGCACTTGGTGAGTGTGCTTTCAGCAGACGGGGAGAGGTAGAGGCACAGTAGGGCTGAGGGGGGTATAGTGTGTGTTTGTGTCGAGGAGGGGAGCGATACTGTACGGCACGCTTTATGTGGCGTATCTCTTCGTCCACTGTTTAGCTATTCTGTCATGTTCCGTTCTGTTGGTCAAGTACTGTGTGGCGATGCTCCCGACCAGAGGATCCGCTGCGGACACAAGAGCCGTCATCAGCGCGTTAATCGACCGAATGCAAAAACAAAAAAAAAAAAAAGGCATAGGTTAACGATCTGAACACAGACCTAACTACAGCTGGAAGAAAATGGGCTTTTCCACAAAAAACAGAGATGATAATAAATGAATAAAATATTACACAACACAATATTGTAAAATTACTGTAAAATAAAAAAAATATATATTAATAAATGAATATTATACAATCAGACTGTAATAATCTTTAAAATATATATGATATAAAAATAATAAAATATAAAAATAATGTTTTTATACTGTTGTTATTAGAAAAAATATTTTTTTTTAGTTTGTATTAACAATTTTAATATTATTGTCCCTACTATATAAAAACGATTATTACTATTACATAACATCAACTATATATTCTTTTTATATTTTTCAATATTTTATTTAATGTGTCTTATTTTGTTTAATACTGTATGTAGTAGTAGTTAAGGAATAACAAAATCTAATATTTTTTAATCTAAAATAATTAATTTGTAAGAAAATAATAATTATATCCAATCTTATATTTAATAAAGTTTAATAATATAATTACTATTATTATTGGACTTGTTTTAGAAACAGAAAAATACATTTTCCTCCAATTGTGCAGCATTATTAAAGAGACATGTTACATAATATTATAATATTATTGTCAAATAATGATATACTTTTTTTTAAATAAATATAATATTTTATAGTACAACTGTAAAATTGCAACACTGTAATTTATGGGTCTCTTGAGTTTGAAACATTAAACCATCAAGCTTTCATTTTGACAAAAAAAAAAAAAAAAAAAACTGCAGGGAGCTTAACAAGAGCTGGTTTAAAAGTTGACCCTGAAAACACACTGTGCATATATTTTAATAAATTTCTTGCCTTTGCAATTTAGCCACAACGTGATTCAGTTTCATTTGATTTATTTGTACAGCCCTACTTCTAGCTTAAATATGAAACTTAAGCATGCAACTCGTCCTGCACTCTTTGTGCTACAGACATGAAAGATGCCTCCAATCATGAGACGTCACGTGATCAGAAGAACGTACTGAGCGTCTGAGTCTTACCTGGGTTACAGTCTGTGAGTAGAGAGCAGATGGACAGCAGCACCTTAGAGATGGTGAGGGCAGGACTCCAGTTGTCCTTCAGGATGTCCAGACAGATCACACCCTGACTGTTGATGTTACAGTGGTAGATCCTCGTACGAAACGTTACCTAAAAACACAACAAGAGCTTCACTGCAAGGCTGACAGGATTGATATGATTGAATTTGTAGCAGCATTAATGCACCTTATATTTATAGTTATTATAGTTAAACCTTAACTATAATAAACTAAAACTGAAATGAATACTTTATACAAACACACACACTAATATGTATAAAGTATTTCAGTTTTAGTTCATTATAGAACTATATATATACTTAAATCTATATAAACATTTACAAAATAAAATATAAAAATGAAAACAAAAATGTAAAAACAAACAAATTTGAATAAGTTAAAATACACTACTGCTAATAAAACAAACAATATTACTTCTCCATTGTACAGAAATTGTACACTTCACTTTTTATGTTTTTTTTTTAATAATTTTTTCCTTTTGCTTTAAATAGAAATTTATTGAAAACAGATGCACAATTGAGGGAGAAGAGCTTAAAAATAAGCCATATATCTATACGTGTGGTAAACCTTCAGCCATTTAAAGAGTTAAATCAGCTGTCTGGATCATGTTGGAGGAATGAATTCAGCAGATCTGGATATGATATCCTTCACAACTTAAAATAAAGCGGCCTGTGAGATGAGTAACTGTGCCATGCAAATGTAAAATTGTATTTGTTTGCAATCAGCTGAACAACAGCATGACCGCTCCACCTGAATCACTTGCTGTAGTTAATATCTGAGGTTATACCAAGTATCTTAAACACAGGAACACAGGAAACGAATCAGGAACTAACCTAAAAAAAGCCTTGGCATGTTCTGTGTGTGCAAGACATCTGTGCAAGAGCCCGAGGCTTTCAGGGCAAACCTTTAATGGACCTTGACATTCCTTGCCTTGAGATTCATGACAGTTTAATTGCCACCAGAACGACTTCCTCTATCCCGTCTCCCTACAAACCCACAAGAGCTCAGAGACAAACTCATAACGTGGCTGTCTCTAAATGAACATCCAGCTTTACATGGAGTTTAGAGACAGAGTGGAAGGGGTGTTAAAGGACAATGATAGAGACACATGGGCCCCTGAGGGGGGCTGGGATGACCAGAGACTGGCCCTTAAGGTCACCATTAAACAGAACTGAGGTTTTAAATGCAGATTCAGTTCCTGAGTCTGAACTGAAGAAGCAATAGTTCTTTGAAGAAGGAAGGAAGTAGAAATTTAACAGAATGAAATGTAAACCGCTGGATGTAGTAATAAGTGCCGCAGCTTTTAATAATTCTTGTCACTTTCAGCATGAATCCATCACTAGTAGTTTTCAGTATGACTTACCCATGTTGTCATACAGAAACAATAACAAAACACATTATACACACACACACACAGTACAACAGCCAGTGCTCCACACAGAGATCTGATCTGATCATCATCCAGTCTGTCTGGAATAGAGCCAGGCCGATATTAGGCATTTCCCAAACTATCGGTATCGGCATTAATAATGGCTGATAAATTCATATTTCAAAAATAAAATAAAAATGGATGAAACACCCTTACTGGTAACTTTGATCTGGTTGTTATTGTGTTTTTGTTCAAAATACTTAACATTTTATATCTTAAGTTTCTATTTTTATACATTTTATTTATCAGAACTTTAATATATTTTGATGTTTCCCTGTTCCGTTGTGACAATATTATAGTGAATACTCAACTACAAATAACTATTCTTGTACTAAAACCTGCCTCTGCTGGACTGGAGCGATTGAGGATTGGCTGATTCACTCATATACTATTAGAATTTATATGGTTATTTATCAGAACTTGACAAAATTTGTCTCCAGTCCTATTCAAAGTTATATTTATGAAGCTTACCAAGTCTTTTAAAACTGGGGGGTATTCCAGAAAGCTTGGTTAACTTACTATTTGGTAAAACATAACCTCTGGGTTGATTGACCCCAAACCCGCATACCATGTCGATTCAAAAACACCTGAGAAAAGGAAGTTTAATCCACCTCCTACTGGTTACCCAGAGTTAAAGCGCGTACATAAAGACATTTTTATGGATCACCGATTTCACGAGTCAAAATGGAAAAAGACAGTGAAAAAAAGGGAGTGGCATATTTTACAGAGGCGGAGCTAGAAGTTTTAATACATGCGTATGAAGAATTGAAGCCAATAATAATGAATAAAAAGCAATACAATTTAAAAATAAAGAAAATAATGTTATGTGTTTTTACACTTGTTTTTACAATTAATGACAAAAATAATGTTGAAACTGATATTTCCAACTGACACATTACCGCAAAAGATGGAAATAACCCACTTAAAACCAGTTTTTGTTGTTGAAAATACTAGTGGCCTAAAACTTTTGCACAGTACTGTGTATGTGTATATATATATATATATATATATATATATAAAAAATGTATATATTATATATATATGCATACATGCATACATACACACACAGGCTTTTTGCATGCTTAACCCCAGGTTATCATTCTAAACAGGTATTATATAAATATCTAACATTTGTACTCAGTCGTACTGGGTAAAAACAATGTATCCATTATAGAAACAGTTAATTCAGAACACTGATTCAGTGAAACGTGTCAGCGACTTATTCTTACTGGCATAAATGTTATTTGCAGATGCATTAGTTGTTGACAGATGTGGCTATTTATCTCTGAATGTGTGCAGTTGCATCAGCTGCCTTGCTCTTTAGTTGTCATTGAAAATCAGTCCCACCATGCATATTCATTTCGTTACTCTTACCTTGGGTGGTTTAAATGGGTAGTCAGGTGTAAATGCAATGTCAAGGAAAAAGACCCCTCCTTCATACACCGAGCCCGGTGGTCCTAAAATAGTTGACCTCCATTCATAGATGTTGTCTCCTTTGGGACCGGCACTGTTAGGGGAACAAAGAGAAAAGGTTTGAGAAGTTAAACGACCATTCCAGGAAGATAAATCATCATTAATTCATGAGTCAGACACCAAGAAGGAACAACACACTACCGACACATCAGCACTGGCCTCATGCTAAAGTAGACAAATCACTGAAAACCAGATGGTCTCTCTCTCTCCAGACCATCTTTGGAAGCTAGTAGTCTTAGAGTTTGCCAGGTACCTCAAGATGCAATGCATTATGTGGAATCCAGTCATAAAAATGTAATTTACTGTATAATACGAAATGTAATGGAATTTGACAAATTTTGGATGAATAAATCAAAAGTGGGTCGGTACACTTACAACAAAATAAGATATGGACATGTCTCTGAATGGTGCAAATGCTGCATGCTCAGTGTTTTTAGCCTCTGCAGCCTCAATATATGATTACATAAAGTGCTCTGAGAGTCATTTCATGAGCAGTTTAGTTTCTTCTGTCTAAAACTATCATCATATCATACACAAACACAAACCTAAATGGTATTCAAGTTTGGTCTAACATTTTATATTTTGAAATATATTACTTAATATAATGCTAGTACTACTAAAATTATAATTTAAAACATTATTTTATGGTAATGTTTAAAAAAAAAATCCAGAAACAAAACAACACAGTATTACTGAAAAAAGAAGAAAACAACCCATAAATACACACACACACACACACACAACACTGAAATATATTTTTTTTCATAAAAATAAATGATTTAAAAGATGCTTTTGATTAAATCTAATGAAATGATTCAAATGGAATCCAGAAAATGATTGAAAACCTCAAAAAAACAAACTTGAATTAATTAATAAAATAAATAATCCTTAAGGTCATTTTTGTTCAACTTTGAACAAATTGCTGTTAAATTGTCTAGGTCTCATGATTTAAATTAATTAGGCTTGCTTTTTGATTAACAACATATTTTTTTAACTAAATTTGAAATCGAAAAAAACAACCTGATTTCATAGGGCTCAAAAAAAACCCAAAACTAAATAAATAAATGACCCTTTTATAGATAAATCAAAGATAAAGAATTCAAACATGCAATTTTAGTGTGATAAAGATTACTAATAAAAACTTTATAGAAATAGGTTATTTGTTTATTTCTATAAACTACTATCTTAAAACACGCGACTGACGTGACATTATTAATACGTAAGAGTAAATTTACTGTTAGATCTGCGGAAACAATGCTGACGCCGGAGCCAAGGCTAGTGTAGAAAGCAAAACAGGACTTTAGAGCACATCTTTGAGCTCGTTTGTCAAAGGGCTGCCACATCTGCAGGATTCCCTCGTGATAAGTGTCATATTGAAGATTTACGACTCGTTCACTGCTGTATCTGTGCCAAACACACAGACCGGGAGCAGATCCAGCCCATAATAACAAACAAGCCTTAGATCTAGGCTCTGGTAAACAGCAGCAGTCCTGCGGCTCTTTTTCTCTTAATGCTCATTCGTTTGTGTTCATGAATGCATGTATGTTCCTGACTAGGGCTGGAAATCTTGTTCGCCTGAAACTAAATTAAACTAGATTTTCAATAGAAAATTGCTATGTGGCTGCTGGGGTGTACTGGTGGTTTTCTGGGTGTTGCTAGGTTGTGGTAAATGTTTGTGATTTCCAAATTAACATGATTATGATTTGTGCCATAATTAAGCAGCCCGTCTATAATCTTTCGATTGCTCAGGTCTCATTCAAGGTGCGTCTGTGGGATGTTTTTCACCTACTTTTACATCAAAAAAACCCCAAAAAAGACACATTTGATTATTAACAGCACACCTTTCCTCAACAATGATTTGAGGATTCATTCATTTCTGGAGATGACGCACACAATGAAGCTTAATACCTAGTTTAAGTAATCCAAACAAATCACTAACTTCAAGTATGAGTAATAATAACAACAACACAGACGCTTGCCAATAATCACACACATATCACTCTTCTAGTGAATGGCTTTATGTAGAAATTAAAGATATTAGAAAAATTCCTATTTAATTTCTGGTTTTATTTTGGCCTGGGGCGACAAGTAACATCAGCTGTAATCAAAGTTTCACCAGCAGAAGAAAGAAACAGAAATAATGCACTCTAATTACAATGTGAAAAATGATCTGGGAAGAAAACGTCTGTAAGATGAGTGGAGGAACAGTCTTCAGATGTAGTTACAGCTATGTAATGAGTAACAGTAAGTGTCCGTTCAAATGCAGTGGAGTAAAGAGGACATGTATTCAATTAAAAATGTAGTCGAGTAGTCTGTACAAGTATGAAGTAGCGAAAAAAAAAAAAAGTACAGTTACAAAGTCCATTTACTCAAATACTTTACACCACTGTTTAATGTAAAGCTGTGCGGTAAACATTAATATATATAACAAAAAACCCATTTTCATTCACAAAAGTTATTTGAAAGTTAAAGCAGACACTTTAATTGGATTTGTGTGTGTATGTAATATCACTTTTGTAAATTTAAGTAGATGCAGACACCTAAATTGACCCACGTCTATCTATCCATCAAATATTATACATGTATTTTTGTATAATCGGTGTATTAAAATGATTTTCGTTGCTATTGTAGGATGAATAGCTATAAATCAGGTTGTAGTTGTTCTGGGCGCTTCCTTTCTGACCAAAATTGTCAAAAGTTTAATACTTAAGAGTTCGTTCAAATTGCTAACCCATGAACAATAAAAAGCACCAATACGTCTGAATGAAGCATGCTTGAACTGGTGTTTTGTGGTTCTTCTAGTTAGCGGGTCATTTCCTGTAAATGCCCATTTGCTTTCAATGTCATGGCAATTAACTGAGGCAGGTGCCAGTGGGCAAAACCGACGGGCAAAGACCTCTGGGTACATGCCAATGCTGATGGTTGCCCCGCAACAACCAACCCCCTCCACCATCACCACCGCTGGCCACGGTGAACGAGTTTGAACAGCGCAGTTAACCGACCTTGTTATTGAGCTTTCAGCTTCCTATTCAAACTCATTAGACTTGGGGGAGAAAAAAAAAACTGCACCGGTTCAGCATTCCACTTCAAAAGCTGGCATTCTAGCGTTTTTCTGGAAAAACAAAACAAAGACATGCACTGCAGTCACTTTTAACCGCTCTAATCAAACCCTGCTGCATGAATAACAGTATAAGTTAAGCGGACTAACAAAATTAACTGTTTGCTAAAAGCAGAAATGCAAATGAGTAATGGTCGACTCTGATGTCTCATGACTGCAGAGCTTTAAAGAGACCTGCTGGCCTTGTGGGAAATGCAGCTACATTTAATAAAATCATTCACAATACTAAAGCATAACACACCAAGCATGGTGTTATTAATGGTTAGATGCTTAATGTTTTTTTTGTTTTTTTTTGTTTGTTTTAGCAGTATCTTGGTGCTCAACATTTTGATAGTTGCAGCTAGTAAAAAAATAAATAATACTAATAATAATAAAAAAATAAAATTATATAATATTTGTATATTTAATATATGTAAATGTTGAAACAATAAATTGAGTAATAAACAAAAAGCATATTTTAAATATGCTAAATATTTAAAAATTATTTTAAAGATTTAAAATTTAAATTTTTTAATTTAAAAAAACTTTTTTTTGCAAAAAAGTTGAAAAAAAAAGTATACTGAATATATAAAAATATACATGCTGAAATAAATAAATTAAAGTACACTTACATTAGTATTTATATAAATATTTAAAGTATATACACTGTGTGTGTGTGTGTGTGTGTGTGTGTGTGTGTGTGTATGTATATATATATATATATATATATATATAAAAAAAAAAATTCAATTAGTATAAATATTTACAATATTTATTTTGGTAACACTTTGTTTTATGGTTACATCTATTAGTTGCTTATTAGCATGCATATTACTAGAATATTAGCAATTTACTAGGATAGGATTAGGAATGTTGAATAAGGCATTAATATATACTTAATTAACACTATTCCTAAACTTAACAACTACCTATTAATAAGAAGCAAGTTAAGAATTTATTGAGGGAAAAGTCGTAGTTAATAGTTAACAAGTGTTACCTATTCTAAAGTGTTACCTTTTTTTTTACAATGTTATAATTGAATTATGAAATATAGCCTAATTGAAATAAATTTTTTAAACATATACTAAGTGCTCGGGGCAACAGTAGATGAGCGCTCATTCTTGCGCAGACCATCTCAAAATCACACCTGACAAAGAGAACTGCCATCGCTGACAAGTGATTCGGTTACCGTGCCAACAGCATCCACTGCCAAAACGATTCTGCCGAGATCTCGCGTGCACTCGAGCCAGCAGACTATCGCTGCTCTTTTCCCAAACAAACGCTCATCCCCCACGCAGACCGAGAAAAACAGCAAACCACAACCTACTTACTCCTGCAGCTCGCATCGCCTCATGACTAACTGTACAAGCAGTCCTCTAAAAGCTCTTCAAAGTTTGATGGGCTAGTGTTACTCACACAACTCCGTCTGAAGAACATGAAAACACACTCAACAAGTACAGGTGCTCTGCGCTGTGGTCGAGTGAAGGTCTGGGACATGTGTTTGACATGGTTTTATCAATGACTTTAATGTAGTTTAACTTTAACTTTATTGTCCATTCTGCTTGTCATAGAGCGGAAATCTGTCTTTGACACAAATACATCCACATGAATACTTAAAAACACTTCACATCATAGCAACACAACAGAAAATTGCACAAGTTTAGGCGACTAACTCAACTCCGTACACTCCCTACACCTTACAAATCATCAGTGAACTATACATATAACTCATATAACATATAACAATTAATGAATTAATGTTCTGTCAGGTTGGATGGTAAACGTTGGTGGACAGCCATTTTTAGGTCTCGCCAGAGATGCTCAATTGGGTTAAAGTCAGGGCTCTGGCTGGCCCATTCACGGAGTTGTTGTGATACCACTCCTTGGTTATTTTAGCTGTGTGCTTAGGGTCATTGTCAAGGTTTTGGTCCAGGATATCCCTGTCATCTTTCCCTCGATTGCAACCAGTCGTCCTGCCCCTGCAGCTGAAAAACACCCCCAGAGCATGCATCAAGTCCAATCAGTATAATCAAACACAGCTGGACTCAAATAAAGGTGTGTAGAACCATCTCAAGGATGATCAGAAGAAATGGACAGCACCTGAGTTAAATATATGAGTGTCACAGCAAAGGGGCTGAATACTTATGACCATGTGATGTTTCAGTTTTTCTTTTTTAATAAATCTGATTACAGTAAGGTACGACATGTGATTTAATGATGCCCAAATGGAAATCAGTCTCAAGCGTCTGTACTTTTGGCTCTTAAAAACTCTAAATGGGAGAATTCAATTAAACAGCATACATCAATTAAGGCTTTTAAGGGTCTCTCTCTCGCTCTCTCTATCTGCAGGCAAATACATTATAGATCTTAGTTAGGTTAGACACCATCCTGAATTTTGCGTGTATGAAAACAATGATAGACTTACACACTGTGTTCATCCAAACGTTTTCATCTAATCTAATCACAAATGACAGTAAGAATTTTCCCTACCAGGTTTGAAACTAAGGTTAAATAGTTTGTGACGACAAACAACATATCATTCTGTATTCGCTTTTGTACCCCTGCCTTACTAAGCATCTAATAACTGCAAAAAGAAAATGCAATGTGAAACAATGTGTGATTATTAATGTGTGTGCTGCAGGCAAGGTTGCGCGATCTGTCAATGTGCAAAACTAATTAGCAAACACACATTCAGCCAGAAGGTCAGAGCGGAATTAAACAGAAGCTGCAGGCACAGACATAATCAACTATAAAACGAGCAGATTTTAACGTAACAGCTCTGACATGTTTAATCAATGACGAAGGCGGGAGAAGAAAACATTATTAAACGCGACCCTCATTAATGCTAGTTGGTAAAGATGGACAACGCAGTTTAGTGCGCACCCGAGAGATCGTAAAAATTATTTCATTTACTTGCTCTCGTGTCAGCTGCAAACCTGCAGGAAAGCAAAAATCTTGAGGACTGGGGCTCAAAAACATCAGTGATTTAATTTAGTGCTATTGTTCAGGATTTCTGGATCCATTCTACAGCTTAAATCAAGCAGTTGATGTCAAATTGCCAGTGATGAAAAATTTAAAGTTCTTTTTAAACTAGGCTATTTAAAAGCAAAGGAAGGTGAGGGAAAGAGGAAAAACTCAAACGAATTGCCACAAATTTACATGCACAGCTATTTAAAATTGAAGGAAAGGAGAAAAAGACGGAGATTTCAAATGCTGACCACCACGGTGATATCGGTATTACTGCTAATAATCGTAATCGGAATTAATATTCAGAACCTATAATTGATCAAAAAAATTTCCAGGTCAATTATTTCAGTTACTTTCCCTTTAAAAACACTATTGCGTGTGGAATCACGTGACCCCGCTCCGTTATGTTACCCTACATTCACACCAGACGCAACTTGCGCAAATAAATCACGCTAATCACACACAGTTGGACGCTTGAACATTTTAAGTTTACTTGCTTCATTCGTGCGTGAAATTCGCTTCACAGCAAACGCGAATTCACGTCATGGGAGGGGCTTCTGCCTGGCGCTTCCAGTCTCTGTACATCGCAAACGATATGACTCCCTTGGCTACAGTGGAGCGAAGCGGGTTTAAACACCTCGACAGAAGATATTATCTACATGATATACAAGAGTTATTTTATTTAGAAGGGAAACTGGTTATGGTATGGGCAGGCATCTGTTATGGACGAAGAACACAGGTGCACTTTATTGATGGCATTTTGAATGCACAGAGATACCGTGATGAGATCCTGAGGCCCATTGTTGTGCCACACATCCATGA
>JAUMHI010000058.1:19684969-19695707 GCA_032359435.1 Enteromius unitaeniatus | reverse complement strand
TTATTTTATTTTATTTTTTTTTTTTTTTTAAGTGGTGTAAATATGGCCCCAAAAAACACGTTACCCTGTTTCACCATTACGCTATCACCATGTTATATATCAATGTTATTTATGCTATTATAATATTTATTAAAATTATAAAATAATTTTTTGAGTTCTTCATTTTAGAATTTGATTAAGTTTACGTAATTTATTGTTTTTTACTTTTAGATTTCTGTACCTCTGTAATTTTTTTATATTGCAGATTTAGCAGCATGATTGAGTCATTAGGCTCTCAGAGGGTCTGTCTCGTGTTGGTGTGTTACGCAGTGATGACAGCACTGCTCGCTGAGGTGAGTTCAGAAACACACACCATCTCAACAAGCAATCACTTTTAATTCAGACGAATCTGAATCGCCTACAGGATGCTTCAATGAAATCACAGGAAAAGCAATTTATTGAAATGCAATTCAAAGCATTTCATCACTTAAATTTTTTTTTAAAACAAATAATGACCTAGTTGAACTAGTTTTGTGTATGTATATCTGTGTGTGTGTGTGTGTGTGTGTACGTGTGTGTGTGTGTATATTCTGATATTATAATATATATATATATAAATAAATATTGATGTGAAACATTTTTAATTATTTAATTATTTTATGTCAAATGATTAATCGTGATTATTTGTTTTTAAAATGTATGTTTACTTTGCATATTTATTATGTGCATATATAATTACACACATATATATTTTGGAAATATTTACATGCAGATACATTTTATGACTTCATGTTTTTTTTAAATTTAATACATGCATGCGTACAAAATAAATACTGTACACACATTATAAACAAAAACTAATCACAATGAATCTTTTGACAGCACTAATAAATATATAAAAAAGCTTCAAATATGAGACAAACATCTATAATAATAATAATAATCGATATTTAATAAATAAATATGTTTTATGAATTTTGTTTAATATGTTTTAAATATTTAGTAACACCTTACAATAAGATATTACTACTATAACATTAGTTAAATACATTAGTTAACCTGAACTAAGATTAAACAATACTTCTACGGCATTTATTAATCCTGGTTAATGTTCATTTCAGTGTTTGTTAACATTAGTTAATGCACTGCGAACAACTAACAAAGATGAATAAAGACTGGTTATGTTTTTGACATTATACAGAACTGAAATGTCGTTCTATTTTAATTCTACTTCCTTAAATGCAAATTGCACTCAGCACTCTGCATCCTGTTCGACACCTCAATTCAAATTCAGTTCACAAAAATGAAATTATATTCTAACAGTCGTATGTAATTTAATGTTGAATATCGCAAAATCCTGTCAAGAAGCTTTGATTCTGCGACGGCAAAAGCTTGAAATACAAGAGATCCTTCTAGAAGCACGTGAGACAAACACATCGATGCAATGCTGTTTCTACACCTGAAGGATGAAAGCAGACTCTGATGGTAATGTGGCTCTTTGGAAAGAGAAATGAAAGATTGTTAGCAGGGAGACTTTGCTCTGCTGTGTCTCAGGAGGAATGAATCTGTCACCGCTGTCACTGTTGCTCGATTTCATGAGATAATGCTTCTTTTTTCTCCTCCAAACAACTCCAACATGAAAGTGCTGTAAGGGAGTTTGTATGGATCGGCTGGCTGAAATGTCCCTACTTTCTGACAGAAATGAGTGAAAGAGGCGTCCTGAGAAATCGCAGCTGTCTCTGTGACAGAACGACACTCTATAAAGCTCACAGAACAACCTGATGGCGCGACATTCACGTTTGGCCAAACGCTGGAGTTTGAGGCACTCTCTGGCTGTCAGTCATGTTGAGCGTTTGTAGGTAATATAGTCTTTCTGAAATCCCGCTATTAGTTAACGGTAATTTACCTGAAAGTAATTTAACTGTAATTTATTCACAATCCCATCAACATCCACCCCACAAATTACATATAATTAGAGACTACATTTTGCACAAACTGAAGCATATTTTAAGACTCTTGCATAAATTGCTTGGACATTATTTTTATGAGCTGGTAATTGTTTTTCTTACTAGTTACTGTATAAAATATTCATATTTTAACATTATATATGACTTTAACCAGCAGATTTGAGTATTGAGATTTTGTTTTTGTCTGTTATTCATGATTGTTTCAGTCAGGGCGGACGTTTGTTTCCTTTGAAATTGCTATTTATGTGATGATGGCCTGATGGTGGTGAGTATGAAATACAGGAATATTTTCAAAAGTTTTCAATCTTTTCAGTTTTGATGGATGGACGGTTCCAGTGATTACGGTAAAGTGAATTCAATATAAAATGTGAATTGAAATATGTATGGCTATCTATAAAAGTTACAGAATACAATGTAGTTTCCGTATACTTTTACTTTTTATTTATTTTTCTCTTATTGGACAAAATCTTTGATTGAACTGGTCCTGATGCCTGTATTTCATTGCATTTAATAAAATGTCAAAGCAAGTGACATCTGCAGACAAATGCTCCATGAGACTAAAATACTGATTAAAGCAGTTCAGTGTAGACTAATTTCACAGTACTAATTGTAAAATACATTTCCTTCAAATAAATGTCACTTGCTTTGATAGCGTGTAATGCAATAATATCACATGCATTTCAAACTAAAACAAGCATGTTAGTGGGATGCAATATAATGCTCCTCCAGCAGAGAGCAGTAGTGCATTGAAATAGCAGTCATGTTTCTCTAAGGCAAATTAAAACGAAACAACTTTCCAATGTGATTATTTTCTCCAGTTAGAAAATGCATCACACTTGATCAGTCGATCTCTTCAGCTATAATCCATCTGCCCATTTCATTTTTATATAACCAAAAAGAAACGTCTGCATTCAATTCTGGAGGAAAAAAAGGAAATTAATTCAAACTAATGGCCTCATCTGATTCTCCAAATGCTTGAATTGCAGCTCAGGTAGATCAGCAGTGTACTTGCACTGCAGTGCTGCAGCTTTTACTCTTGTTAAAGACGTATTTCCTAGCACTACTGTCCTTCTGTAGCAACTGATTGGCAACTGTTATTTTCCTCTCCACCATGGGAGCAGCTCAGAAGTAAGCTCAAGTGAAAAAAAAAAAATCTCATTTTGCTCAAAATGGAGGCATTTATTTTCCAGCCAAATATATACTATATTCATCTGATTACGTCTTGTGTTTTGCATCATAGAGGTGAAGCAGTGCTGGATGTCTCTTATTCTGCAGAATACTATTTTTAGGAATCAAAGGCAACCTAAAGGTAACCACGGTTGTGCTTCTTTGGACGTGTCTTCTTAAATTATGTAACAATGATTTTAAATATGTTTTAAATTAACAGTAATATAATTAAAAATATATATAAATAATACTGTATATACATGCAAACACACGCACACCTGTTGGTTTTTGTGATTTGCGGGGACTCTCCATAGGCATAATGGTTTTTATGCTATACAAAACTATATGTGCTATTGCCCTACACCAACCCATTTTTTGATATTCATTATTATTTTTTTTTAAGCCATTTTTAAGCCATCGTGGGACATAGGCAGTGTCCTCATAAACCACCTTCAAATTGTGATACCTATGTCATAAAAAATGTTGTCCCCGTAAACTACAAAAACCAGTACACGCACACACATAAATGTTCTTTATATCACACATTTCTGAGAAAAATTTAAAATTGTAAGATATAAACTATTTTGAGAAAAAAATATCTTTTTTATTTTATAGATTTTTTAGATAGATTTTTTGTTTTACATTTTATAGTAATCATTTTTACTTTATTAATAGTAATAACAAGATTTTATTTGTGCATATATTAGTGCTTTCAAACGATTAATCATGATTAATCACATGCTGAATAAAAGTTTTTAATATAATTATATTATAAGTTATATATGTGTACTGTGTATTATGTATTACGTATATTTAAATACACACACATACAATATATTTTAAGTATTTAACGCGTTATATTTATTTTATAGTTAAGTATTTATTTATTTTATTTATATTATACATGTATGTGTTTGTATTTATCTATGCATAACAAAAACACAGTATACACACATATATTATGTAAACAAAAACCTAATAAAATGATTAGTTAAAAATAGTAATAATATGTGTGTGTGTTCATCCCCACTAGGCCCCTGACAACAGTTAGTGTATTGATTAGATGAGTCATTGTATCTAAATCACACAGCACAGCGTATCTCACATATAAAGCACTTAGATTTACTTCTGATATAAGTAATGCCAGACGCTTGTCTTTGTAGTCTTGCGATACAAGGAGACTGGAGAGTGCTTAATAGAAATAAATAATTAAAAATCGCTGCATCAAAGGGCTTCCTTCTTGCCACATGCTAGGCTTTCTTTTAAGTGCTCCGAATAACAATTCAAGATAGTGATCTTAAAGTTTATAGGGCCAGTTGTGGAGAAAAAGTCTCTTTACGAGGTTCAGTATAAGACCTGCTGCCAGAGCCGAATATTGTAATGTCAGATAAAAGAATGGGAGGGAATATGCTGATTTTTTTCTTAGTGAAATGAGGATGTTTTGTATGGAAGCCATTTTTACAGTGACCGAGAGAGCGCAACGTGCTGAAACTTAAGAAAACACATGCAAACAGAAAAAAACGCATGCAAAAAAAAACAAAAACGCATGCAAGCAGAAGCAAACACATACAAACAGAGAAAAACACATACAAACAGAAAAAAACACATGCAAACAGAAGAAAACACATGGCAGAAGAAAACATACAAACAGAAAAAACACATGCAAACTGCAAATTCTCACTACGCAACCAAACAAAGAAACGCAATATTGTTGAACTAATCTGACAAATTACACACTTAACTGTGAAACACTTTTTTAATGCTATGTTAGCTGGAGTTACAGATACGTCACTTTTTGATTCAAGATTCTTTATTTGTCACATGCATAGTTATACAGGTACAACACGCAGTGAAATGTATCCTGAACCGCTCCTACTTTGGAGCGTCTATAAAAAGATAGAAACAACAACAAAAAACAATGAAAATGAAAGTAACAACGAAAAAAAAAAAAAATATATATATATATATATATTCCTAAAAAGAATGTGCAAAATAGTACAAAATGTAAACAGAATAATAATAATAACAATTAAAAACAAAACAAAACAATGAACACTGATTGCAAGAGTGTATATGCAACAGGATAAAAATGTAGTGCAAGTATTGCTTATAGTCCAGACTAAAGTGCAATGTGCAGTGTCAGCTCAGCAGTGTATGAGTGAGCTGATACCAGTCCTATAAGTCCTATTAACGGGAGAGTGGCACATCCTGGTTGAGGAGTCAAATCACCTGTGGATAAAAACTCCTTCTGAGTCTCTGTTTTGACCATAATGACCCGGAACCTTCTGCCTGAATGCAGAAGTTTAAAAAGTCTGTTATTGGGGTGCGACAAGTCCTTAATAATCCGAGCAGACCTGGTTTTACATCTCCTGGTGTAGATGTCCTGCATGGAGGGTAGAGCTGACCTGCAGCAGTGTTCAGCTGCCCGGATCATTCTCTGGAGGGCTTTCCTGTACACAGCTATTCCCAAACCAGGATGAAATGTTCTGTGTAATGATGCTCTCAACAGCACCCGAGTAGAAAGCCTTAAGGACAGCAGGGGAGACCCCCAACCGGTTATATGAGGTCCCCCTGAAACATTTCCGTTGTGGTCCATGCTATTTGCAGCGCGTTTCTGTGTTTGGTAGTGTTGCGATAATTTGCAGCACCTGTGTTGTCAAACTGATGACAACAGAAAAGATGTTTTCTTAATGTGTTGTAGTTTTTTTCTGTTTCTGTTTTCTTAAGTTGCAGTGCATTGAGCTCTCTCGGCCACCGTACCTTACCGCCACTGAATAAAAAATAAAAAAGGTTATTGAGACTTTTTCTCACAATTCTGATATTTTTCTCAAAATTGCGTGATACATGCTCGAAATTCTGGAAAAAAAAAAAAAGTCAGAATTGCGAGATATAAACTTGAAATTCTGAGGACTTTTTTCTGACAATCTTTTTTTCCCACTCAAAAGTGCACTTTATAACTACCCATTGTGAGTTTATTTTACGCAATTCTGACTTTTTTTTGAGGCGCTTACAACAGACACAGTGGGAGTGGCGTCAGGCCTCAGAGAGGGTTTTTATTTTTACTTTCTTAAAAAAAATAAAGTGTCTAAAATAAAGAGGGGAACTGGTGTCCTCGTCGTGCTGCAGAGGTAGTGAAGGTAAAGCAGTGTTTGAGGGGGAAGGATCCAGGTAAGCTGCGGAGTCCGGAGGCTGCACACGCTCCCCTTTCAAATCCAGGGCGCGAGGACCCATGGTCTGGACGAGAACTGCACCTGTGAGACGGCTGTCGGGTCCAGATGCCAGGCCGTTGAATCCCCTTGGAAGTACCGTGAGGGCCAAGAAGAATGAGGCCGCTAAAGAAGCCGCTGCCTCTCGTAAGCTCCTCCCATCACTATATATATATTTAATTAAGGAGTTAATGGAAAGTTAAGTTAATAAAAGATAATTCAAATATGAATTTATTATTAAAAATGTATATGCATATACACACATTTTTATATAATAATTGTGAATGTATTTCACGCAATACAACTTTTTTTCTTGTAATTGTGACTTTACATCTTACAATTCTGAGGAAAAAAAGGCAGAATTATGAGATAAAAAGTCGCAATAACCTTTTTTTATTGTTTATTAAGTGGCGGAAACGGGCTTCCATAGTTGTGGTTCCAAATTCATGCAAACCTAAACACTAGACTGATGCTCGAGCTAATATCTTCACCCTGCAGTGCGTCGAGGGCATCTTCAATATAAAGAAGATCGGGTTTGTGTTCAGAGACAGACAGATAACTCGTTCGGGAGATAAAGTAGATGATAACTTGCTGCTCTTCACTCTTGCTAAATGGCTTGGAGAGCGCGCTGGAACTTCAAGCACACATTTAGCAGGCTCAGACAGGGTCTTGTGGCTCTCAATAATTCATGCACGTGTCTGTGTGTGTTTCTGAGTGCGTGCTGCGGGGGAGATCCTGAAGCCTGCGATGAAACTCCTGCCCAGTTTGCCATTTGAGCATCACCCACACAACACGAATGTTTGTTTTTAATCGCTCATGAGGAATATGTGTGACTAATATTTCTGGTGCCATTAGCAAAAGGCCCATAAGCTGTAAATTGCTAATAAAAAATGTCACGAACTTGGTTTTTAATATAAAATCATCTTTACTTTGATCTTAATGGACTAGTTTGGAAAAATTACAGGTGTTTTTGTGACCTTTCGCTGCTCAGGGCACATTTTAAGGCTTTGTCTTTATTTCCACACCCATTGAAAGACACAAAGCAATATTTGAGGCTTTTTGTCCCCTTAGTCTGTAAAATAATTTAATGTAGTCCATAAATTAGCGTCATTAGTCTCCAGTGACATTACTCAAATTATATTGTGCAAATGGAAAGATTTGTTGCCATGTGTTGTAATTATAAACTTGCAAATGAATTTCGTATTAGTCAAAAAGCTTTTCCCCATTGCAATTAATTCAGGGTGTGTTTACCGCTAGAAACTCATTTCTTATCAAATAGACGAGCAAACATCAGACTTTTTACAGCCGTTCATGCCAATTTCTTCTCATTGACTCGAGCGCTGACTGTTGTGTTTGTTTCACCTCAGGTTCAACTTCATTTCCTCCGTGAAAGTCTAGAAGTGTCGGCTTTCCACATTTGTGCCAAGTTTGGTTGTCAGCAGGGTTTAAGATGAATTAAGAGAGACTTTTACACCCAGAGGAGTTTGCGCCAAGTCCCTAGAGATCCAAACCTGCAAGGTCAGCTAATCCAGTCCTGACACAAGACTCTCTGAAACTAGATTGTCAACAGCCTGAAGATTCCTTCAGTTCGGTTTGATTTCTGCACAGATGCTTTTACAAATAAAAGTTCTTAAGTGGTTCTTTGGAGGACCTCAAGTTCAGCAAAGAACACATTTAAAATAATTTTAACTGTATATGATTTTTCACAGTACAAGATATTTTTGGAGATGGTTATATGATTAATTAGAGATTAAAATTAAAACAATTATAATTATATACAGTAAAGTAATTAAATCTTTTAATAAATCTTTATATATGTAATGATGAATGTAATATATATATATATATATATATAAAACCTTTTATGAACTTTTTATATGTTAGTTCTGTCAGTTTTGGTTTACATAATATATATGATTGTACATCAAATATATTTATTTATAATAGAAAATGTATACATGCAAATATTTTCAAAATATGTACTGTATGTATACTGTGTGTGCCTATATATGTATAATTAAGGAGCTAATGGAAAGTTAAGTTTGTAAAATATAATTTAAATATGCATTTATTATTAAAAATTTATATGTATACACGCACATTATGTAATAATCTTTATATATATATATATATATATATATATATATACACACAAAAACTAGGTCTGTTCTCGAATAGTTGACGCTTCATTAGGAGGACCCTGATTCGACTCCTATGCTGCATCCGAAATTGCTTATTTCTCTACTATATAGTACGCGAAAAACAGTATGCGAGGCGAGTAGTGTGTCCGAATTCATAGTATTCGAAATTCAGCAGGTGAGACCTTCTGCTTCTGCCCGAATTCTGTAGTACCTACTTAAGCAGTATGCGATTTCGGACGCAGTATAAACAGTCGAATATTCGCGGGTGTTATGATCATACCATTTGGCTATATGGGGGTGCTCAATGTCTGATTTCACATAAAACTACCTTTCTCCCAATAGGTTAATATACAGGCTATTAAAATAATGTTGTAAATAAAAATCTGAAAAGAAAGCAGCTTTAAATAAGTATTTTAACACGTGTGAATAAATCCAACCACCCCTATAGTTTAATATTGTTTTATTTTCCTTAATCCGTGACAGAGGGGCATTTTGGCAGCAGGGTGTTACATCTTTCAAGAGACTCAGAGTGAAAGAGAGAGTTCACTTCTGCATTCGGTGATCAGATAGCCTACAAGTCATAATTATACTGTAACGTTATAAATTACGAAGCATATTCAATGTGAGATCAATTAAATCCTGCTGACTACTACTGAACATCTTCATCGCGTGCAGAAACGCAGAACATTAAAAACTACTGTCATATACTTTCTGAATACTTTCCGTACCCACTGTATATACATACTGTACAATATATTATTGGAGTAGGTTATTTAGAGTTAATTAGAGATTAAAATAAAAACTATTTTATTAATGTAAGATTCAGTTATACACTTTAATTATATACTGTATGTGTGTATGCATTTAAAAAATATTTAGCAGCGAAACCTTTTCAGTACTGATAATAATAAAAAATGAAAAATGTTCAGTATATTAGAATGATTTCTGAAGGACTGAAGACCGAAAAATCTGAAGATGCAGATTCACAATCCATTTTAAGTTGCAATGAAATAATCTTTGACACAATTACTGTTTTTGCTGTGTTCTTGAACAAATACATGCAGCCTTTGTGAGCAGAGAAAAAAAAAACATTATAAAACATCAAATCTTTGAACAATAGAGTGTATATGCATGTAAATATTCACTGACAATTAAACACATGGAACCTGCTATTAAATGATTCTGCATGTCGTAGGTTCTAAATAATTTTTTTTACTTTTATTTTCAATAATAATGCTGAGCAGGATCTCACTAGCCTTAGGAAAAGCACAGACAGAGCCGACTGGCCTTATCGTGCCTATCATCTTAAAAGTAGGAACTGTCTGAGCCTGACCTTGAGTTGATCTGGAGCTGATAGATGGATGGGGCTGATTGGAGATACTTGTCTCTGCTCTTCATTTCCCAGGGCGACAGGAGTCTTGGTCCTACACCTCACCCTGGAGCCATGCAGATGTTTCAGGCCCGGGCAGGATAAAGCCAAAGGTACGTAAGGGGCTGGGATTTGTGTGGCAGTTTCACTGCAATCAGCTTAGTGAAGAAGAAAGTTATTCTGGTCCCTAAAGCTTCCGATTGTGCTGTGCAGATAGCAGTGGGTGACAGGAGCACTCATTGATTATCTGTCCCAGAGCCCATCTGAGAGACATTCTCTTCCTCCGGCAGATAGCAGAGACTACTGCTAATTGACCTCCGAGCATCCGCGCTCCTAACGGAAGGACAGGTCACGAGAATGCTTTGTGCTCTGCATTGTGCAAATACACAATGGGAAAATAATTGATGTGTGCTTCAGTTGCATTTTTAAATTAAAGCATTAAGTGCATGTGCTCTGCTTGACTCTTTCAGTCCAAAAAAATCATTTATGCAATAGACATACATACATTTATAGTTATTTATTTATGCAGAAATAAGCCATAAAGTAAGTAAATGTAAATGTGTAATTAATATGTAAACATGTAATGTATATTAATCTAAATCATAGACTCTCGGAATCAAGGTACAAAAGCTGTCACTGGGGCGGTACCTTTTCAAAAGGTACACTTTTGTACCTATTAGTACATAATATTTATATATAGAATCAGATAAATACTTTGTAACAATAACTGTGATGGCAATGATTCATGCATATTATTCATAAAATAAAAATACATTGAAATTATTCTTTATTCTTTATTATTATTCTATTATTATATATTGTGATAAAGTTAATTATTTTCTGTAATGTACTGATAAACATTAGACTTTCATATATTTTAGGTTCATTACACACAACTGAAGTAGTTTC
>JAUMHI010000058.1:19663842-19683309 GCA_032359435.1 Enteromius unitaeniatus | reverse complement strand
AGATTTTGGAGCACTTCATGCTTCCATCTGCTGAAAAGCTTTATGGAGATGAAGATTTCATTTTTCAGCACGACCTGTCACCTGCTCACAGTGCCACAACCACTGCTAAATGGTTTACTGACCATGGTATTACTGTACTCAACTCTCCTGACCTGAACCCCAGAGAGAATCTGTGGGATATTTATCAGTACATTACAGAAAATAATGAACTTTATCACACTATGCTAATTTTTTGAAAAGGACCTATATATGTAATGTGTATTTATTTAATATAAATTGTATTATTTAAATATTTTAATAAATATTTATAAAATAAATACTTGTTTCGAGCCAGATAAATACTAAAATACTACTACTAATATTCATACAACTATGGGAATATCATAAAACAGCAATGATGTACCAGTGAAGGTACTCATGCATTGATTTATACATATTATTAGTTAAATGGACAATGTTTAACATTATAGTTATTTTAAAACTTATTTGAGATTAAATTTAAATTTGTTTTTGAGTTAAATGCTTTAAAATGACAATATCAATTCATAAGCATACTTATGGAGGAACATGATAATCCCCATTTGTTTTTTCATTTCTTTTTCCAAATCATCTTTTCATCATTTGTTTAATGTTCACTACGGTTTGCCAGACCCATAAAAGATGGACCAAAATGTCCATTTTTAACCAGCTTTTTTGGGATGGCTGGATCACTATAAAAGGAGCTGTAGAGAAGATAAACAGCAAAGACAAAAGAAGTGCTTTCTTTCTGAACTCTTTCCGGGAAGGTATGCACATCTGAGATCATTTGTTTCCATCTCTGGAATATTTTCCCTCACACCTTGTGTAATTGTCCTATTCCCACTTTTAAATTATAAACCATCTCAAATTGTCTCCTAACTTGGCAGAACGTTGTCCTGGATAGCTTTATCTGACCATATTTTCTGAAATGAAAATTTCTTAGGTTAGTTTAAAGTAGCACTGGCTTTTTCAACGTCATTGTGATTAAAATACTCTTTTGCTGAACATTTACTCACCTCAGGTCATCTAAGATGTATACATTTATTATTTATTATAAATTTATTAGATGAATAAATTTGTTACTTCATCAGATTTGTAGAAATGTAGCATTGCATCATTTGCTAACCAATGGATCAATTGCAGTGAATGGGTGCCGTCAGAATGAGAGTCCAAACAACTGACAGCACCCATTTACTGCAGAGGGTCCATTAGTGAGCAAGTGATGCACTGCAATGCTAAATGTCTCCTAATCTGTTCCAATGAAGAAAAAAACTCATTTACATGTTGGATGAGCTCAACCACTCCTTTAAGAGCGTCACTAGTAACATCTGAGATGACGTTCGCACTAGAACGAAACATAAATGAGAACCCCTTTAAGTCTCCTGAAGTACAAAAGAGCAACCTCTAAGCAATAACATTTTGGTCTGGGCAACCCTGAGGCTGCATTTTCCTCATGTTCCATTTACACAGGCTGGTGTTTACCGAAGCAATTCAGGTTAAGTGCTTTTGTTGAAGGGCACAGCTGCCCTATTCCCACCTGGGAGAAGAAGTAATGCAATCACAATCTCCTTGCCAAACTATAGATGTGAAATGAGCTATATGCTATCGGTAAGCCGCGTGCGCTGAAAGCCGCGGTTGGGAAAGCCAGAACGGTGACGTGGCTTTATACCCACTCCTGCCCCCATAGCGCTGACGAGTGGAGATAATTGCATATTGATAGGCGAGCCATAATTAATGATGATGAGCTTAGCGGCAATGCTATCTGCACAGGATCCCATCCAAATGCAGGGTACGATTATGCCAAAGGCTTAGTCGGCCAGCTATTTGTCAGGCTGTTTCTCTTGAATCCGTGGTAGCTGCACTTGAATGAAACGACATGTTGGATGGTCAATAGTTCAGGAGGTACCTTATAAGATGAAGTCAGGCCTGATATTGATTTCTGAAATCAATTTATTTGCTATTGACAAAGAAGCATTGAGTAGTTACAGCTCTCCTGATGAACTGAGATACATATGTTACTTTGTTTTGTATTGTGTCTTACTTTCCATTCAACCAATCATGCACTGAAATTAATAACAACAAAATATTTACAATTGATGTTTATTTCCTAAAGTGAATTTTAAAATGTATGCAGCTGAGACCTTTAATGATAAGCTGTGCGGATTGCATCACTGTTTTTATTGTCAAGTTTGCCTACTTAAATAAACTAACAAATAAAAATCACACACGCTGTCCTTTTTGTGCTATATTAAAGAGTCGAAATGTATTTTAATGAATCACTTCTTCCTAAACAATGTTGACTTTTTTCTAATAGGTTGCCTTGTAGAGTCTAAATGGTTGATCAAAATATATTTGGGTCTGGGTATATCTGGGTTTATCAAATATATTTTTGGAGAACCACTTTACCTCAAATAATTCATTTTTGGTGATTGACTTAAACCTAATTGGTTCTCTCTCTATCATAAATTGCATTGGAGAGTCTGAATCATTCTGGTGAATCACTTCATCTTAAATGGTTCTCTCTTTTGTGTGTTGCACTGTAAAGTCTCATTCACTTTTGGGATTCACTTTCAGGACATGGCCTGGTAAACAAAGTTATTTCATAAATGTTAATTTATTCATAAATGTTTTTTTCACGATCCATGCCCTCATTATATCTTTATTTGCCAGTTAATTACCAATGCATTCCTTTAATCAGTAATTTCGGAGATCCTCACGTAGCGTAATTAATATTCATTAGCAAGCTTTCTTAGTACTTGACAGCATGCATGCATGTTCATGTTATCTTCATAGAATTTATAGTACTGCTAACACAGCGAGTATGCACTGAAATATTTATGAACGTTATGAATGAGTTCATAATTTGCTCATTTACTACTGATCTGAACAATGTCACAACTGTTGTGCCATGCTACATGTAAAGTTAACTTTCTGCCTAGTATATCTTAGGTTTCTGAATTCTATAACTTCATTCAGTTTTATTAAATGTCTGCTTTTGTTGTGTTTATGTTGTATTGTGATACATTGATGTTGCAGTCTACACTTTTCACTCTGAACCATATTATGTTGTATTGGATTGTCCTGAACAGTTTAGAGAGTCATTTTAGGGAAGCCTTCCATGTGTTTAACACTGATTCATTCTAGTGAGTCTGTTCGTTCCAAATGATTCTGTCTCTCTTATATATGAGAGACATATTAGAGGGACAGAATTGTCCAGAGACAAACTGGACAGTTTGTATTGATGTTTTGATTTAGTTACGATGCAGAGGTCTCAAAGCTGGTATCATAGTACTAAGCTGAAATTTTGCTATTGAGTAATCTCTAGTGTGTTGCGGATGCCTCGCTGTGATATGTCTGTGCTGGTGGGTATCAGGTAATGTGTGTGTGTGTGTGTGTGTTTGTGGGCCCGTGGGGGACAGGGCTTTGTGAGAGTGATGGTCCGTGTCTACAGGACTGCAGTGAGGACAGTGTCACTGTGACTGATGGCAGGAGCTCTGAGATGGTCTGTGTTGGAGGTAGTGGAGCGTGTAATGAACGCTAACTCACTCTCCGCGGTTTCCTCTTCCTTCACATCCCTGTACAGCTCTCCTGGGCCAGGTACACCCGCTGAATGCACAAGCGTCTATTTAATGAGCTGTGATGGCAGGGCCGTGTACGGATGCTTTTCTCATCCAATCAGAGTTTAGATTTGCACCTGTGCGTTTTATTATCTTCATTTTACAGTGTAGAGTCTTTTTAATCCAAGTGCTTGGGACTTCCCATTTTGGTGTCTGCATCAAATTAAATATAAAGAAGTGCATATAAAACTGCATATAAAGCATTTGAAATGCAAGTTAAGTGTCTAATGTTTGTAATGCGAAAATGTTAAAATATGGGTGAAATAAGGCTTCATCATCCAGCATAAAATGTAAAAATGTGATAATGCTATTATATTTTAAATGATTAAAAACTGGGGACCATTTATGTTCAAAATAAATAAACCAAATATTTTTTTGTCTGGTGAAAATATTTACTTAAAATACCCTCAAAGATTTTAAGTTAATTTTTTAATAATTAACTACACATGACATGCAGGTAGACAAAAAATAAATATAAAAAAAAATATTGTATAATATAAACCCTAGAACCCCTGTTTGGGAAACCCTGCTTTAAAAATGTTTATATTATGATTATTTTTTCATTCATTTCATTTGAAAGAAAATTGATCAAAGTAAAAACGTTTATAATGCTACAAAGGTTTTCTGTTTAAAATATTTCCTGTTCTTTTAAACTTTCTATTTATCAAAGAATCTTGTAAAAATGTATTCACAAAATATTAAGGAGAACAACTGCCAGTCAGCGTATTAGCATGATTTCTGAAGTATCATGATATCGTCGCTTTATTTTATAAGTTGTGTCAGTCCGTGCGGCACGGTTCAAGTAAACACCCCTGTCTCGTTTATCATTTGGCGTTTCCCATATATACAGTAAATGTGATCAATACTAGTGCGACCTCACAAAACAAACTGATCAGCCACTTTACATATCAGTCAAGTCTCTCCCAGACTGGTTCTTGTGTATGTAGAAAAAACTTTTTCTGCATATCACTAGTTCAGCGTCTCTCTTTTTTTCTCCTCAGCTGGTCTCCTTTAGTGTGACCTTGTGACCAGCGCTGTGGTGGGCTCACCGTGACACTTCCATGCTGCTGGGTGTCAGCAGTGATGATGGCTGGCCTTCAGTCCCAGATGGCTCCCATATGGTTGAGTGTCTGTGATTGATCCCTTCCCCGCTAAACACCCTCAAGGTACACACCACATCCTCTTCCATGCATATTCACACAGTTACTTTTAATAATGCACACACACACACACACACACATTGTTTATAAGCTGGTACTTTTCATACGCGTCCTTGCAGCATTGACAGGTTTGTGTGATGAATAGTCGAGCGCTTGTCATTACCCGCGGTGTGCGTTCTGTTCTCCTTTAGCACGTGTTTTAAATACAGCTTGTGTCAAGTCAAAAGGTTCCTCCATTCATCTGCACACACCAGTGAAGTGCTGCATGGGGAAGAAATTGTGCAAAGGAGGCAGATACCGCATTATGAGCTGCAAAATATATGACGTGGTACGAGCAGCAGGAAATAGGAGGTTGTGCACAGTTAGACGGAGTAACTTAACTAAAAAATAACCTAACTACGTTTTTCAGCAGCTTGACAGTGACTCAGACTTTAAAAAAAAATATATTTTCACATTTTTTCAAACTGCAAATTAGCATACACTTTAATATGAATTTAATTTAGTAAATGCAAAATATAATATAACAAAGCTATATGTTTATTTAGTAATACTTTATGTTAGAATTGTCAGTTTGTGGTTATGCATTAACACAAATCAGTGCATTCAGTTAGATAAATGTCTAGATACAGATGCAGTAATGTGATTTAAAAGTGAAAACATATTACACTGCATGTAAAGACAAAATGTTAATTAGTATACATATGCGTTTGGGTCAAAGACGAAAAGGGTTTAACCATTAAAAACACTGATTTAAATTGTTGTCACCCCCGCTTTTTCAGTTAATTTTTTTTAATTATTTGCTAAATTTACCCACTAAAATGTAATAATTAGTTGTAATTTTACCATTTGTCAGAATTTTTTTTTTACTCATTTAAAACACAATAAAATGTATTATGCTTTCTTATTCTTTTAGTCAGAATAAGCATGTTGTTTAAAGTTTTACACAAGTATTGTTTTACACTGATTGACAGTGTAACATTATTTCAACTAAATTTTGATGTTTTATTCTCCAAAAATATATTTGAAACCTTAAAAGTATAAACTTTACTTTTACATTTAATGTGTTTTCTATGGACGTAAAATCACTTTTGTCAATTTATTTTGATGCGAACATCGAACATACAAAATTATCAATATATTTTTCCTGAAAACTAAAAACTAAAACCATTAAAGCTTTTTGTTAATTGAAAAATAAAGCTGAAATAAAATAAATAATAAATAAAACTTGAAATTTAGAAAATGTAAAATTTGGCCAGGGCAGAAATAAGTTAAAGCTAAATAAATAAACAAACAAACTATAACTTAAAATAAAAAAAAAAATTGCAAACGAAATTGCTAAAACCTATACAAATATTATATGAAAATGTGCATGCTTTTTATTAATTGATTGATCAGGGGCCTGTTCCATAAAAAAAGTTTACCAAATAAGCCAGGTTTATTTCAGTTAGTGTGACTTATTGCCACTTCATTTGGTTTAAAATATGTTGGACTATCTGCCATAAGCCTGACTTATTTGGTAAACTTGTTTTATGGAACAGGCCCCTGGTATATACTTTATTATTATAGCTGAACTAGCTTGACAGAAGTTCATAAAACACTCTTTCTGCAAACTTTTTTTTAAGGAAATGCAGGCATCATACCTGAATAATAAATCACTGCCGGATCTGATGCCGAGGAGCATGGGCTCATTGTTTCGAAATGGAAAAATGAGGAATGGTGCATCTAAAGTTTTCATGAATACGGAGATGATAAACATCTGGAGCCTGTGTTTGTTCTACGGCTCCTCCAGCTTGTTCTTAATGTATATATTAATGTCAGTTGGTTTAACACGTGGCTCATGAAAGTGACTGATGAATTCTACTCTGTACAGACCAGAGCTGTCAGGCTGTGCTGTTGTGGTTAGTTAAGATGATTGTGGGGTTTAAGCTTTCCCAGTGGACTCATGCTGTGTTTTCAGAGGTTTGGTCTGCTCGTGTTTTACATGTGGTCTAACCAGGTGTGATTTGACATATGGTGACAGTCATAAATTGAATTTCTCCTGTGTTAATGTGAGCTTTTGTTCTAATCATCTGGGAGAAGTCTAGCCCTGCCCACAATGAAATCTCATTGGTCAAAATGGCTTGGGGCTTATACAGTATTTCTGCATAATATGACACAAAGCCTTTATATACTGTAGCAACCATAATTGCAATATAAATAAATAAGAATAAAATAAATAAATATTATTTAAATATATCTATTTTTTCCCCCCTGAAATTCTGTTGTCTATTTAATTTTTTCTGGATTTTTTATTTGAATTTAATCTAAAGAAAATGCAAAGAAGTCCATTTTTATATGTAACTGGAAAAATGAATGGAATCACACATTTTCATCTCACTTCTGCAGTATTTTTGCATAATGTAAAACAACTGTTATAACAAGAATGACCGATAGAATCTCAAGATATTTCGTAAAAATTAAATATCTTTGTGAACATAAGTTGATGAGCACTTTATACCCAAATACATCTGACTTTGTTGTCTTTGTTGAAAATGCTGGCAGCATTGAATGTGAATTCAGAATACAGCATTTTAAGTGGAATTTATATGTAAGGAATTTTAATCAAAATGGAATATAAAAATGAGACAAAAAAGTTATAAAATAAACGAAATAAATAAATACATGGAATTGCGGGGAAACTTCTCATGCGCTCATCTCATCAGTGTTAGCTCGGGGTGGCTTTATGGTTATGACAGAAAATCTCAGGGAGATCTTTAGACAAATGAGTCTTCTTTCCAGCCTCGCTCTGAAGTCCTCTCCGAGATTAATGGGATCCCTTCAGGAGGGCTGAAAGCACCAGGATGACAGTGTAATTGCTCCTCTTTATTCCCGAAGCCTGGAGTAGACTCATATAATCGTATAAATATTATATGGACTGCATTATCTTTATGCATTTGATTGTCATATTCAACATGTAGAATATGAGATGTGCTGCTTTTACTCATCCAGAGGAGTCATTCCTATTCTGGAGTACGTAAGTTTAAGTAACTGGTATGATTTCCATCTTTAAAAATTGTGATTTTAATATTTTAGCCAACATATTAAGACATAGATTATTGTAATTTGACCTTACACTGGCTTAATAACCTCACCGTTAGATAAAACCAGAAGGCGTTCACCGTATTCCTCAACAGACTCGGGGCTTGGCTCGCCATTAGATCTTTTATTTAATTGGACGGTTTTGAATTACCGTGCCTCTCGCTGTGAGGCTTTTAAGCGAGCCCAAGCACGGTATCGTGTCCCTGCGGCTCAGCGTCGAGGGGGTGAGCGTCCATCAGCTACGCGTATGGGACGGGAAACCTTTAGCTCACCGTTTCCATTGTTTTGGGAAGGTCAGGTGCAGCGGAGTGGAATGAGAATAGAATGAGATGACAAGGCCGAGAGATAACACACAATAGAGGGGAAGCCGGGTCACGGTACTTTGTTTTACTGGATCTTTAACACTCAGGACAGGCCCGGCTATGATATAGTGCTCACAGCAATGATACTCACTTTAAAGGTCGCCCTGCTGGTGCTTCGAAGAAAATTAGCCCCGCAAACATCAAATGATCCTTATAAATGTTGGAATAGCCATGCATTTTTGTTCTGGTCATGCTTACATGTTTTTGCTCGCTTTGATGGTTTTATGGCATATGTTTGATCATGTTTTTTCACTTGTATTTGCATGCATTATTTTTTTTTTTACAAAAAGCTCTTAGACGTTTCTCAGAAAGAAATCTACTTTTCCTTGATGCCTGTCATCTGTAGTCATGGTGACTGTTTGCATAATGCATGCGTTGCACTCGGAGTCACAAAAGAGCACAGCGCAGGCATGTGTTGATTTTTAGCAGTCAAAAATCATCCCTGACTGCCTTTTGGTCACAGAAAACCTACAAAGTGAAAAGGGCTTAGAGAAAAAGTAGCAGTATTCTTCAGTCGATTCCAAGCTTGCTACCATTGAAACCAGCTCTACCAGGATTTAGCAATCATGCAATCACACAATTTAATGCAAATGCAACCAATCCATTATTAATCAACATTCATTATTTGTGATAGCTTGAGGTTTGATCTCATTTCGGCAATATCTCTGCATGTTATGAAAGCCTGGTATAACAAGTATGACACAAAGTCTCAACATACTGCAGCAGCCATAACCGCAAAATAATTTGTACCAAATATTTATATGCTTGCTGCATTTCCAGGTGTTATGCACAGCCTGTTTCTGAATCTGATTGGAATTTACATTTGAGAAAAAAAATCTAAATGGAATTAAATTCTACTGTTGGTAAAACCAGATCAAAGCTGCCCCAGGATTTGGTGATGTTTTGATTGTAAATTAATGCAAATGCGGTCAATTCATTATTAATCTAGATTCATTATTTGTGATAGCTTGAGGTTTAATTCTTGTTTTAGCCATATTTATGCATAATATAAAAAAATAGCAAATATGCCAGAGCCTCAACATAGCAACCATAATTGCTAAAAGAATTTAGTTTTTTAGTTTACATGAGCAAATTAATTCAATTATTATTCAATTATTATTATAAGTCCACTTATAAAATTTTTTCTTATCATTTTGTCACCCCGTCATCTAAGATGCTCATGTATGTCTTTAGTCCCCCCCCAAAAAAAACTTTTTTTGAGGAAAAAACCCCCACAGGATTTCTTTCCATATAGCGGACTTTAATGGTGGCCAACAGTTTTGAGGTCAAAATGCTAAATGCAGCTTCAAAGGGCTCTAAATGATCCCAAATGATGAATAAGGGTCTTATCTAGCAAAACACATTTTCTGGGGAGAAAAAAAAAATCTCTCTCTCTCTCTCTCTCTATATATATATATATATACACACACACATACTTTTTAACCCCAAATGCCATTATATTTATCGATTTCTAAATCTGATTTGAATTTGAGAACTGAAGTAGGATGCAAAATTGTTAGTGGAATTTAAATATAAGGAGTTTTTCTTTTTTTATGTTTTGATATTTGAAAATCCAAATTAATAATGACTGGAAGTGTTTTAATTAATGGTTGATCTCTCTATTCAGTAATTCAAATGAATCATCCTGTTGGCTGTGGCACAGCAAATTGAATTTCACATACTATCATTGATACTTGGTGAACAGAACATCAATGCACTTTTTAAAATTAGTCTCATTTGATCCATAAACTGACATCATTGCATGGTATCGTAACTCAAAACAGTGGTTTAACAATAATATAGTGCAGGTTGAGGGTGTGCATTCACTATGAGCGAAGCTAAATCAAGAAGATCTGCCTCATTCCTCTCCGTTTGCCCACGCAGAAGCTGCTCTTGCCTGATTGTTTTTTGGGGTTACAGAACCGAGGAAATTCAAGGTCTCAGGGCGAGTCTACAGTGAGAGCCTGGCCTTAATTAGAAAAGGATGATGGGAGGGAGTGCAGAGACGGAGGCTTGGAAGGCAAAGATTTGCACTGGGATCAAAGGGTAGATGAGGGATGACAAATATCCGAGAGCCAAAGACTGCTGGAATTCCATCTAACCCTCAGGAGATATAAGTGGGGGGGGGGGGCAATCTTTTCGTCTTCCATGTTTGCAATGCTTTTCTCACCGATGTGTTTAGTGAAAGGAGAAAAAACGTGGAAATACAAAACAGGTGGAGTTTACTTGCTTAAAAAGCCTAACAGTCTGTCGAAACATAGCACGGATCTGCATCCAGATCTTGCTTATTGAAGGATCTGGTGTGGTAATTATCGTCTCATCTTTCCGGCGTTCGCAATCAGCAACCCGGCGTATTTCAGCGAGGCAAATCTGCATATTTATTTGCTAATTTCCTCCCTCTGTTGACTGTTGTTCACTTGTTGACGACCAACAGAAGCTATGCTGAATGCACCAAGAGGCCCAGAAAACAGGAAAGCGAGTCTCTCTTAGGCTTTTCCTGATTTCTAACATGCACGCTCCCCTCGGCTTTGGGAAGGCATCCCAGCTCCTTCACAGCAGGACTCCTGATGGTTCCCACACTTCATCCGTCCAAGCCTGGGTGGGTTTTTATGAGAGAATTCATTGTGCTTGGAGTGTTTGAGAACCCAGGCTTTGGATAAAGACAAACCTCTTTGAAGACGTTTCAGAAATGTGACAGCCAGTGACAAACCTTTGTTAGAAGAGCATTTAGTTTGACAAATGACATTTTGGATGGGATTAGGAATATGGAATCGATTATTGGGCTTGCTTGTTTGTTTAATATGGGCCTTGTTGAGGGCTTTGCGATATTAACTGCAACCTGATTTGCATTCCCGTCGTGTTTGTGTGACTAAAAGCGCTGGATATGAGGGGAACAGTCTTTTCTCTTGGGGCAAATTTAAACAAAGGGTCCTGAGGAAATTGCATTCACCTCTGAGTTTTGGAGGTCATAAAGAGAGTTATTGAAGTTTTTTTCCTCAGAGCCTTCGTCAAAGCGATGACATTGGGCCCCGCTATATGTAATAGACTGTTGGAGAAGAAAAACTAAATTTAGCCAACATCTTAAACAAGTCCATATGAACAAAAGACATCTGGTCTGACGGAGCCCGTCTGATGCTCGTTTCTAACCTTTGCATGAATTTCCTTTTTTCCCCCTTCTTGCTTATTTTATTTGAATTTAAGACTTTGCTTGAGCTGTAGTTTGGGGAAATATACTGCAAATATACAGTAATTCAGTGATTGTTGCCAAAATAAATCTCATGACCTCCAGCAGGTTTTATTGCATGTTTAAAACTGAACTTGCTTTGGCTCTCAAATGCCTCTTTGGTATTCTACACTTTTTTAAAGCTTTTATTACATAATTGCCTTTAGTGAACAAACACTGGAGGTAATTCAGTAAGCTAACCATCTCACCACCTCAGTACACAGTGTTTTTGGGCCATGTTGTGTGTTGAGTCAGTGAACTGCTCTCTATCTGTGGACGAAATGTAATTTCTGAGACAGTGTTATGGATTGCACTGTGCTGTTTTTTCAATATCCGGCCTCAGCTGGCACGTCGGCGGACCCGTTGTTGTTGTTGTTTCCAGTGTAAGTTTTCTTGATTTGACTTTGCTCTCCAAAAAAACCGACCACACTAGAGTTTTGTAGCTGTTGCAATATGGTGCCAGAAAACAACTAAGCAGCACTGTAAAATGTTTACAAGGTTGTAACTAGTTTTTGTGTTGATTTTGAGCGATGATTCAGTCAGCAATGTGCAACATTTGGTGTTTATAATGATGCTGAGAATGGCAGGGTATTGATTCTGTTGTTCTCGTATTAAAATAAAACACCAGATATTATGTAATCAGCACATGGCATCTGTTATAGAACAAATGCAGCAATTTGAAATTATGCATAAAGATGATAAGATCTGTTGAATGCAGAATTCCATGTGATGCAACTTGAATAATGTATCTTCTGTGTCAAAAAGAAAGGCAGGTTTGCATAATAGTCTCATGTGTGCATAACATACTGTAAGGAAAATCCTGAATAGTCACCAGCCTAATGATTGCGCTGGCCTTCTAGCCTGCTCTAGATGGTTTTTAATCTCATTGTAATTTTTTACCAATTCATGAAACATTATTTTATCTCACACACTACTGTTTAAAAGTTGGGGGTCAGCATGAATTTCATCAGTGCCTTTATTCAGAAAGGAGGCATTGAATTATAATGTTACAAAATATTTATATTTCAAATGAATGATGATCTTTTGAAGAATCCCGAAGAAAATCTTTTTTTTTTCACATAAAAATATCAAACAGTGCAACTATTGTCAAAAATGAATCTTGAACAGCAAATCAGTGTATTAGAATGATTTCTGAAGGATCATGTGACGCTGAAGACAGGAGTTTAGTAAGAATATTTCACAGTGCACTAACCCTGTGCACTATTAACAACAGCAAAAAATGAAAACTCTTATGAATGAATATTTTTAGAAACTTACAAATGTTTGCAAATCCTTTGAAATCCAAACAGTGTTGTATTCATGGTTGATTTGATTGTTTTTATAATAAATGCTTCACATTTATCAATGCTTTTGCCTAATCTTTGATTATAATGATTCCATTGTGTTCTGCGACTTCAGAACCAGAATGCATGTGCACGCACACACATGCTGTATACGCACACGCACACACACACACACACACACACACACAAATCAGTACATGAGTTTCCCATAACATCATCAGTGTTCCACTGATTTTTCATGCATGTTGAGCCCTGATGATAACAATATTCAACTGTGCAAATGACGTTTATTAGTCCCATCTGGAGTCCGTTTATAAATACATTTTCCTATTAAAAATGTCTGTCTTGGACAAAGGGATTCTGTCTGGGCTTTGAACTCGTTTACCTGCAGTTGTGAGCAGAATTAATGCATGCTACGGTTATATGTATGTTAATGGATTTACATTTTACATACAGTTGATATTGTTCATTTCAGTGTCTATTGAAAGTTATGGAAATGAGAACCTGGTTTAAAAGGTTGGGCATCCTGACCAGCTGGAAAATGCTTACAACCCCTTCAGAATTATTACACAAGGCCAGCTTGTCTAGTGGAAACCAACCTGACTGCCTACTAAGAGCAGCAGACCACTTCATGCTGTTTTTAAAGCGGGATATTTTCCCATTTTCTCCACTTCCTTTGCTTTTCCACTTGTGTTTGTGTGAAGCACATGGCCAGTAAATATCCATCTGTTTATCTCTTTCAACTATTGCTGTTTTTCTTGTTTGTCTAGCTGACAAATATTCTCAGAGGACTCTCTTATGAATAATCCCTCACCTCTTCAGGACGTCATTGTGGCTCACTCTCTTCTCGGGTTCACTCGGGTCTAACGTGACACAAGAAGAGGAGTTTTTAAATAATACAGGGATACAGATGTCTGAGGGCTTCCATTTGGCATGGATTCATTGTCTTTCCAATAGACTTTGATGGGTCTTGCTGTTTTAAGAGGGCAGCGCTCGAGCAGCAATTCCCAGACACTCTAGTCTCCAGCGCTTCCTGGATTTCACTTCTCCGGCACTCCGTCGATAGCATGACACTGCAGAAACTCAATTTAAAATGTTTCAGTCCAGTGCAAGTTTATTTTGACACAGTATACGTCTAATTCTTTTTTACAGTTTCCTCTTCTTTTGTGCAAGCAAAGTTGAACATTTTAAAATGATATTTCAATCTAAACATGCTGTTGAAGATCTGATGCTGAAGAAAAAGTAAAGACCTGTTTTTAATTATTTTTTAGCAGATAAACCATGCTTTTTGGTTCATATGTGGTTTTTGTGTGGTCACTAAAAATTGTTGTCATGTGGAAAAGATATGCATGCAATTTCTCTTGGCGCATGATAGAAATACATGAGAAATATTCCATTTTGGCTGTATTAATTTATCTTGAGTTTTCTGAAGTAGCCGAGATGCTTTCTTTAAATAAATACACGTGTTGCAGTCTCAAGTTTAATATTACTTTACCGGGGGAAATTTAAATTTTTGAGCTTTAAATCATCCAAACATTTAATCACTTCTTTCTCCAGCTCATGTGCTTCCTTCTGAGAAAGGAGATCTTGGGTAAAAAGAATACTGACCTCTTTTCAAAACTTTATAGCATAAGATTTCATATAGACTGACTTTTTTTTGTCTCATTTATGTTTTTGAGTTTGACATCACTATGAATTGCTGCATCCAGTTTGTTCTTTTGTATCCGTATAATAAAGAACAACATGGATTTAGCACAACATGCATATTTTGTCATCACTCACCCTCATTTTTATGCTTTATGTAAATAATTGCACATGTTACTTAGTCTGAGGTTTAATATTACTCGACTGAGAGAAATGTTTTTGTGCTCTAAATCATTGCTTATTTGGTGTTTTTGAGCTCGATGTGGTCATTATGAATTGTTGTCACGTTGAAAAGGGCTGCATGCAGTTTCTTCTTTTATATGAACAGAATCAATTACGTCATGAGTTTGGCACAACATGAGGGTGCGTTATAATGACAAAATAACAGTGTTTGCCTGTATTCCTTTATTTTGAGGAAGTTCAGGGATGTTTTGTGTAAATAAATACATGCACAGTCTAATGTTTAATATTATTTTACTGAAGGAAATGTTGATTTTGTGCTTTAAATGATGGAAACACTTCAGGACTTCTCTCTTCACCTCATGTCCCTCAAAACTTCCTTCTGTGAAAGACCTGTTTTTAAAACATCACAGCACAAGTGTCATGTTTTTCATTTTTTGTGTTCATGATGTTTTTTGTCACTCTTTGGAGGAGCTTCAGAAATGCTTTGTGTAAACGACTTAGAATGTTGCATGCTAGTTGTGCATATACTATGTTGTCCCAAACTTTATTCTGTGGAAGGAGATCTGACCTGATTTCAACACTATAGCACAAGAGTCTTTAATTTTTAGGTTAATTTCTGTAGTTTTTATGTGTTTATTGAGCTTGATGTTTTGTGTGTGTGTGTGTGTGTGTGTGTGTGTGTGTTTTGTCATCACTCATGACAAAATATTCTTGGCCATATTCTTCTTCTAAAGTTCAGAGATGTTTTAATAACAATAGCAAGTTGAATATTTCTCTACTGAGGAAAATCTTTGCGTTTTTTTTCCGTTTATATATCGCTCCTAAATGCCCTTCTGTGACAGGAATTCTTTTGTGGGGGAAAAAATATTAATGGTGTTTTTTGTGTGTGTTTTTGTTCCTGATGTGGTCATTATGAATTGTTGTCATGTTGATAAGAGCTACATCCAGTTTTTCCTTTTCTATCCACAGAATAAAGAGCGTCATGGATTTGGCACGAGATGAGGATGAGTAAATTGACACAGTAAAGCATTTTGGCTGTATTCTTTTTATTAAGTCACAAAATGCTTTGTGCAAATAAATACGTTCTGCATAGTCTAAAGTTGAATATTTTGTTGCTTTAAATAATGCAAACACTTCATCTCTTCCCTCTCGCTGTCTCATTTTATTCTCACAATGCAAACAGGATTTATTCCTCTTGTAGCGTTTGGCCGTTTCCTGAAATTGAAGGGATGCGTTGTGTTTGTGGCATCAGTCAGATTGAAACCGCGTGTGTCGTTCTCCTCCCCATGTCATCACTCAAGGCCTTTTCCATTCAGCTCTCTGACTAGTAATTACAAGCGCTCATCTGTGTCTGCCTAATAAACATCTCGCTGGAATTCCTCAAGGACACGCTTCCCCCCCAACACAATGACCATTTCTCAGCTGTCATTTAAGCAGCGTCCCATGCAACTCTCATCCGTCCATGCCGTCTTCTCTTCTCTGTGTTGGGATGGCGACTGATACAGAGAGAGGTAAAAATTCTAGTTTATAGAGAAATGTGTTACTATTTCTTAGGATACTAGGAGAATAATAGGATATGTAATGCTATATTTATGATGATGTTTTATCAACTATAAGTCATTTGTAAGTGGATTTCTCAAAGTATGCCTCTGTGGTGCTTTTTTTTGTTGACAAGACTTACTTTTGGTATGAAACTCTGCTTTTGATTTTTGTCATTTTACATTTAAATGCAGTTTTGTGGCTTTTCGGTGTGTCATGACAGATCCATGCAGGCACCGGAAACGGTCATAGCTTTACTAGTTATTGGATGAAATAAACATGAATGAACATCAGAAGGTGTCTTGCTTGAAAGACATCACCATTTTGGCAGTTCATATTCACTGATGATATATGCTCCTGTTTGTTGGGCAAAATAGCAGATTTAGCAATATGATTGGTCAGCTGGCCTGTTATTATTCGTTTTGTCTTGTTTTTCTGTTCTGTCTGGTGCAGCAGAAATGTTCTCAGCTAGACGTGATGAGAGTAATGTCTTCAGAGAACAAGTCAGGAATCGTTCTGACTGATTCAGTCAGTGATTCACTCATTGAGAGTCTTGGGAAAGGCTGATGGCCAAGATGTTGGTTTAATAAATAAAGAAGCCTAAATCTGAGTTAAGTTGACTTGCATAATGATATTTAGACGTGATTTAATTTGTTCAGGCTGAGAAGTGATTCCAACAGATAATAAAAGAGAAGGTCTTTGCTGCTATTTATATTTAATAATAATACTATTCTAGTCATTTTAGGTCTTCTAATGTGTTTTGTATTTAATTTCAGTTTCATCTCAGTTAACTGAAACCATTCATAATATTTTGAGCTGACAATAGTAGCACTGGGTCAGACAGATTTTTCTAACCAGCATGCACCTGGCAGTGGTCACTGGTGTATTTTAGTGCAGTGAAAGCATGTAGACGTTAAACACTCTTTAACGGAACCAAATGGTGTGAAAATCATTCAGTTCCAGTATTTTTCCTGATCAAGAGATACTTTAGTTTCACAAACACAAGAAAACTTCTACAGAAGAGTTTGATCTTTATGAAAGTCATCTTTCTGTAGCCGTGACAGTAGCTGGGGAAGGATAAGATCATCAATCTTGGGTTCAGTGGCTTCCTGCCGATTTATTGGGCTTTCAGTGTCAAAGGTTGATGATGTGCACATTCTTTCCTGCCATTAACGGCTGTATGACAGCTGTTAGAAAACAGTAAATAACCTTGAGCTTTTGAGCGTCTGAGAGCTCAGCTAAATTTACAGACGTGAGGATATCCTGTGGAAGATCTTCGATGCTGGAACGGCATCAAAAATTTAGAGACGGTCTTGAAAAACATCATAAAGCTTATAGTGACGTAAAAGCAGTTTGAACTGTGATGATGTTTGATAGTGGAGCAAAATGTTACGTGAGAGCTAGGGCTGAGCGATATGAAATTACGCCACATTGTGCTATTTTTCTGGCTTTTATGTTTCAGGTTTGTGTCAGATTATAGTTTTGCAATTCCTTCCCTCATCTGCTCTGTTTTGTTAAGTGTCATTAAGACTGGTTTAACTTTAAAAAGTGAAAACAGTTGGTTAGGGAAAAAATAATACTGTGAAATCATACAAACGTAGCTGTTTTCTGTTTGAATATATTGTAAAAGATGATATATTCCTGTGATCAAAGCTGAACTTACAGCCTTCAGTGTCACATTATCTTTCTCATTTGCTGCTCAATAAAATTTCTCATTATTATCAGTGTTGAAAATATTAAGCAGCACTACTGCTTTCATGTAACACTGGGCCTTTTTGAGGATTTCTTGATGAAAAGAAAGAGCTGTGTTTATTTAAAACTGAAATCATTGTTACATTAATGTCTTTACTGCCACTTTAGAGAAATATCTGTGGAATAAAACGATCGATTTCTTTAAAAATCATTAAAAATCATCAACAGACTTACAGTATCGAGATATGTTTGAGTCGTTTTGTCCAGCTCTAGGCATAAACACAGGCATGAAACTGTGATGATGCTGTTAATGGAGTGAAATGCTGAGCGAGTGCATAAATCCATTAGAAAGCTCAATATCAGGCTTACGCTGCTCAACCAGGCCCGTCAATGATCACTTTCTACCACACAGCGTGTCTGAAATGAACTCGCCCATAAATAGCAGTTAGAAGAGACTGGTGCTTTAAGACTAATCAGAAGCGCATGGGAATCACTCCGGCTCTTTATAATAGCATGTGTTGTCTCTTCAGCGTGGCGTCTAAAGCTCTATGTGGTTCATGCTCACCCCCGACCGTGTGTATCCACAGGATTCAATTAATCCCTCTCACAGAGGCATCTTCCCTCTTTCTCTCCCTCCCGCTCCCAGGAAATGTGATTACAGGCAATGTTTTGGTCCCTGTAGGAGTTTCGCACGGCCGTGTTATTTCCTCTGGCACAGACATTATCAGCGAGACAAACTCGCCGAACATTGTCCCCACTCTCCAGTCGATATCTGCATCCCAAAGCCACCTTTGTCATTTTAATTTCATCTCTGCTGACTCGGCTGCTCGCGGTACGCTGCTTGTATGTTTTCGGCTCGTTTTAAACTCTCGTATATCAAATCCATATTGACCCGCCGTGCTGAAGGCTTAAGAAGCTCTGGCAGAAATCGATGGCCTCCACCGGCGAGATCGGCTTCATCTGTACTTTCCGATCCCTCACCGCGCGGCTCCACTGATTCATGTTTACAAAAACTCACCCGGTGCCAAACCCCCAATTAACGGCCGATTGGCTAAAACGAAGCGAGCGAGACAGCTGTGGGTTATAAATATGGAAAGAGAGAAACAAGAGCCTAATGGTGTTCGGAACCGATTGAGATGATTGGATTTATTACATTAGTTTCCCATTGCTCCTGCGTTACTGTCTGTGCTCGTGATTAAAACTGTGAGATGCTGGTTATTGATCTGCGTCAGCGCTCGTTGTTTATTTTGGTAAACTTTGCAGCCATTTATTTTGCTGAATATTTGCTGTCAGACTGTGACAATTAGTAGAACAATTCAGAAATTGGCTTTATTGCTCTGTTCAAAAGCGTTGTGAACTGCCTATTCCTGGATTGCATTATAAGGCAGACACTAAGGCTGATCCGTTAGGTAACCAGCATGGTAATAAGACACCTTATTTTGGTCATATTTAATATCCATAATACAAAATTTCCATTTCAGATAGCATATAAAGTAAGATTATTATTTATTGAATGAAGTTTAGAATTGTTTTATTCAGTCTGTGAATATAGTGATTCAGATGGATAACTACTGTAACGTTACTCCGTGTAACGGTAAGGAGGACGCAGGAGTCAAAACGTATAACATAAAATAAAAGACTTTTAAT
>JAUMHI010000058.1:19622859-19655246 GCA_032359435.1 Enteromius unitaeniatus | reverse complement strand
GCTCATTAAAAGTCAGGTGATTGAGAACGTGTGTAATGAACTGTGCTGGGATCAGTGGAGATAGGAGGTGTGTCTTCGACTGTGTTCGGTGCTACACAGCTCGAAGATGTGACACATAGTAAGCAGTCTTTTATTTAGTCTTACTATATTACAACTAAATAGTATTATTTTTTTAAATAGAAAATGCCATATGATTTACATCTGTTTTTAATCATTATTATTATTTAATAAAAAATCGTAAATGCTATGTGCAAGAACCACTAAGATGTTTATATATTTTATATATAATACCCTAAATATACACTGAAAAACCCATAAAATATTTGTTTATTCAAAAAATAACTGTATATCTAGCAGGATTTGGTAAACAAGTACACAGTAAGCTATTTATGTATTTATTTAAAATAGCAATTGCATGACTCACTAAACATGTATTATTTATTTATAACAAAAATGCCCTATATGATTAGGATTCAGTAGGTAGTTTTATTTTATTTATTTATTAAAAATAGTGAATGCCATATATAATGAACAGGATTCAGCAAACCAGCAAAAAGCAAATACATGGGTCACAACACATTTGTTCATTCATTCATTCAAAAATGTATTTAAAATATACTGAACAGGATTCATTTATTTATTTATTTTAATAATAAATGCTGTGTGTATTAAGCAGGATTCAGTAAGCAGTTTTTTGTACATTTCTTTGAAAACAGTTAATGCCATGTATATTGAGCAGGATTTAGAAAGCAGTTAATGTACTTAATGTTTTATTATTTTTTAAATAAAAAATGCTGTATGTACTGCGCAGTAAACCGTATAAGCTGTTTATTTATTTAATAAATAAATAAATAGCAAATGCTTTTTTTATGTTGTACAGGATTTTGGAAGCAGTAAGCTAGTGTACTCTGAACATTGCTTGTGACAAATGTCCCAGTGTTGTTGTGGGACACAGCGCTGTTTACTCACAGAGAAGTTAACTCTCTCATCCTCTTTTGTGTGTCCCAGATCGCCGTCCTTCCGTCGCAGAAACTGTTTAGAGCTTCAGAAACACACACAACCTCCCACAACCTGCCAGATCTGATAGCAGCATAACTAATGAAAAGCGTGATGAAAGTGACGGAGAGATTAATGAAGTTTCCCATGCTGCACTTTGCATGTGGTTCACCGTGGGCTCCTCTGGGCACAGCTGCTGTTAAATGCTATTCATGGTGACAAATAATGCTCTATCTCAGCAGTGACACCTCCGAGTCAAGGTTAAAAAACACATTTGCCAGTCCGGACGAGTGGCGCCGGATGAGCGAGGCTCTGCAGCTATAGATACGGAATAAATTTATTTACTCGCAGCGGGCTGGAGGCGGGACGAAAGGCACGGGAGCGATTGGGAATTCGGGATTAATTGAAAACATCTGTGCGACGATGCAAAATATCTGCCATCTCCTAGCTGCAGGCGAGCATAACGTGCATCCCATTGAGGCAAGGACTTCTGTTGTTGGTCTTTTTTTTGGTTAGTGTTTTGTTTTTCCCTCTCTCTAGAACTCCGTAAGTGGATGAGAGTGCGTTGTGATCTGTTTTTGCTCTGCATACATGTTTGTTTTGTTGTTGCGAGCAAAGCCTCTGATTTGTAGGCAGTACATGCGGGCGGCTTTCGAACGGTCAATTCCTCCTGACCTTCAGAAAGAATTACAGTGAACCAATCAAGAAAGAGAGCCAAGAAGGGAATCAAGGTCAAGTCTACATGTGTTTTTGTGTCTGTGATGACATATTCTCCTAAGATCTGAGGCAGACATGTTTTCTTGGTTATTTAAATATTCCGCCATTGACTTTTTACATAGTTTGTATTTAAAGATGCATACAGACTAAATGTATACCTTTTGCATATTTAGAACAGTGTTAATAGTGTTTAAAAGCTAGCATCACTATTATAAACAAAATAGCCTAAAATTTGGATATTTTGGGATAAAAAAACTTGGCAACCTTATAAGTGGACCTCAAAATAAAAAAGGCAGTTCATTTAAATGACGTTTAATGAGAAAAACATTGTTTTTCATTAATCAGGTTTTGCCATTATTTTTGGACGAGCTTGTTATTAGGCATGATACAGAACAATGTTCTACAACGTTATGTCATATCACAAAGTATATTTGATCAGATAAACCGGGCTTACTTGTAGTTACCTGTAGTCAGTTGTTTTTCTTCCAGTTTGAATTTCATGTGTTTTCTCATTGTGGTATTATGAGAACTCAGTTTGAATTTGATTGAAAATAAATCTAAGATTATTTGGTAAGATCAACAAACTTCACATTCTGTGATCAAAAACAACCAACGCTGCCCCACCCAGCACATTCAGTTTAAATTTACAAGCTTATGATCTACCATGGATTCCCTGCATTTATTGCCAGCAAAATTTTTATAGTGTTTTTGATTTTTTAAATAATAATAACTTTGAACATGAATAACTAAAATCTGGATTGCGCAGATGAACATACCCTGAAGTAGGTGCAGAAACTCCTTGGATGAAAGTACCTTAAAGTAAAGATTTGCTCAATGGAGCTTTGTCTTGTTTCAAAGCAATGTATGTCTTATGCTTCTCCGGGCTAGTGACTTGGTCGGTCTACTTTTAAGTGTCGTCATACAGTAATTTCTAACTTCAATACCTTGAAAAATACAGATATTCTATAAAAAATGTTATACTGCCACAACATTAATGGCATAAAATGTTATATAATTATTGAAAGATAAATCTTTGCTGGAACATGGCAATGAGGTATATTTGTTTTACATTGATGACAATGTCTTGATGTGGCATAGTTCAAACACACAGTTAAAAAAGTGTCATTGAAGTTTTACAGATGCATTATTCATAGCTGTCACTAAGAATACTTATATCTCTGAATAAATACGTAATGGATACGTTGCAATTTGCATCAGTTTTAAGTTTTCCAAACATAGTTATGAATCAATTCGTGTTTATCTTTGTAATCTGTCTTTTTTTCTCCCACTGCTGCGTCCAGATGTCCTGAGGAATTTTTATGGTGGTCACAGGCCAAAACCTTAGACATTAGTCTCTAGATGGGTGAAGGGCAGGATCTGCATGGGGACCAATGAGAAGTCTTCTCTTTCCTGGGCTTAGAACAAGAGGTTTTCTTTTTGCCCTCAAAGGGATATCTGTTGTTTGTCTTAGCATCTTTATCTGATGGTGTTGGACAGTTTGCTTACGTTAGTCTACCAAGATCCAATCAAAATGTAGCAAACCTTTGTCCACTTTGTCAAAGGTTGGCCCTACCATAAACTGGCCCTGGAATGTGATGTACCACCTGCAACCATCCTAAAGATGCTAGCAACCATCTAGAAACAGCTTAGCAACCGGCTGGAATAATCTTTAAAGAACCCTGAACTATCAAGCAACTATCTAGCATGCATAACAAACACGCAGAACACCCTAGCAACCAGTCAGAGCAAGCTAGGAAAGTGCCTAACTACACCATACAGGTACCAAACAAAAACAACACTCTAGCAACAGAGTGGAAAGCCCTAGCACAACCTTAGCAACCACGCAGAATATGGTAGCACCAAAATAGCAATGGTAGCAACTAGATTAATAAGGTCAAAATTGCGATTTGCGATTGCGATACGATATATAAGTGGTTTGACTTGCTTGTTATAACTCAACTCAACTTGCTTTTTATAAAGGAAAATGCACACACAGATTACTAATAATGCTGAAATCTGTATTTCTCAACTGAGATGCAGTGTAAAGCCGGTGCCGCTTAATTCGAGCGAATCGTGCTGCAGGATGTCTAATTGCGTCTTTCCATTGACTTAACATGTAAATGACTCGCGTTTACCGCTTCATTCGCGTCTGGTGTGAGCAAGAATGAATGTCTTGTTGCGTCCACTAATACATTTATTTATTTAATATAATCGCAACATTTTCTGTAATGTAATCGCATAGGCTGACATCACGATTGCGATATGATTAACCATGCAGCACTAGTAGCAACCATATAGCAACAACAACAACAACATAACAACAGAGAAACCACCCACAATACCCTAGCAACCATAGCAACCTAGGAATCAATAACAAAATAAACATAACAGCAGAAAAATAACCCATAATACTCGGGTAGCCAACTAGAACAACCTAGCAACCACATAGCAACAGAATAAACAGAACAACAGATAATACTCTAGCAACCAATTCAATCAATCTAGCAGCAATATAACAAACAGAACAACAGAGAAATTACCCACAATACCCTAGCAACTACTTATAGCAACAACATAAACAGAATAGCAGAGTAACCACCCACAATACCCTAGTAACCACCTAGAACACCCTAGCAACTATACTGCCATTCTTGGCATAAAACAGAACAAGAGAAAATACCCCAGTAACCATATAGCAACAACTTAATAAGCAAAGCAACAGAGAAACCACCCAGAATACCCTAGCAACCATCTAGAATAACCTAGCAACCAATCAGAGCATGGTAGAAACTAGAGGTCTGCGCGGGACTGTTTATTAAATGTGGCTCCCGTGAGATTATATCCCGCACACGCCTGCTACTGCTATATTTTCACTTTTTGTTTACCCGCTGTCTGCTTCTGAAATTTCTTCACGACCCAATTTTTCCCGCTAAATTTGGGTTCTGCTACTAAAAGAAAGACAGATGGCCTAACAAATGGAAGTGTAGCATGTACATAATTGTATTTGTTAGTTTATTTGTTTTGTCAAAGTTTGTTGACAGCTAAATTTTAAATGAATTTTGTATCTTAAGACACTAAATTTGTTTAACATTTTCCTGCCAACACAGTAGGAAATTAATGTGTCACAGAGAAAATAAAAATGTACACAAATTTTAAAAGGCACAATATGTAAGTTTCTCCACTAGAAGTCGCATTTCCAAAATAAGAACACAGGCGAAGTTCTATGACGGAGCATGGAACGTTGGGAGATGTCGTTTTCACAAATCATGTTCTATCTGTTTAATCACCATTCCACCTGTACATGACTATTACTTACACGATGAGTAATATTTATTTGCTCACCCATCTATTAAAACACACGCGAGAGCAGAGTCTGTCCAGAAAAAAATGCCAATATTTGTTCTCATTTTATTTTGTTGATTGTTCCAATATCTTCTTGCCTTAGTTTGTATACATCTAAATTTTTTTGGGGGGGGGATTGTGGAGAGTGTAATCATGATCCATGATAATGAAATGCACAATAAATATCTACCACTTCTGCATTTGCCCATGCATTGCTGTAGTATTCAGGTCTCACGTTTCCTCACATTCCTCTCGGGAATGCAGACCTCTAGTAGAAACCATATAGCAACATAAACAGAACATTAGAGACACCATCCAGAATACCCTATCAAACATCCAAATCAAATTCTGCACCCATGCAGAACATGGTAGCAACGCCATAGCTTGCAAACAAAACTGGAAACCAGCCAAAACACCCTAGCAACTGTCGAGCAACACCACAGCCACAAAAAAACCCTAGTAATGTCCTACCAGGACAGTGACTTCTGCAACAAATCAAACGCTCACATTTTCTGACTAGATAAATTATTAAAATATAGTAGAAATTAAACTTCAGTTTACTTCAGTAGATAACTGTGAAGAGCCAGAGAGAGAGAGCGAGCAAGCATGATGGATGAAGTAGGGAGGTGCTGGAAGAGCACACGAGAGATAAGAGAGAGAGTGAGAGTGAGAGAGAGAGCAGTGCCTGAGGAACACTCAGACAGATCAAATGAGCAGCCGCGGCTCGACTCTTGCCAGAGACGCTGATATCGGCACGCCGGAGAGAGCTGCTTCGCCAGGAGTCAGATTACAGTGCTCTGACACACGGCTGAGGACGGAGGTGTGAGAGCAAGACTGAGACTTTCTCTGAAGTGGGATCTCCTCTCATACATATACAGAAAACTGGTGGTTGAGGTGTTGTTGCAGTCCTCGTGGTCGCGCTTCCCACATGCACAGATGAAATCATGGACTCGCTCTTGACGGCAGCGGTGCAAGGGGACGCCACTGACCTGGACGCGTGATGACCATGGAGAGCATGTTTATGGGTAAGTTTGAAAGTCTTTGGTTTTGTTTGTAGGCGTTCACAGTGGGGTTTTCTCGTGGGGACATCAGAGGAGGCTTGCATGCCTCACCAGACACCTGATTTGTTGCGGTGGAGTTTAGCAGAGCGTGACATCGTGAGCTACAGCAAAACTGAAAGGTTTAGGAGATTTTAGGAAACGTGTGGCTCTGTGTCTCAGCGTGTCGTCTGGAAATGAAGCTTCCTGCTGAACGGGTAATTCCTTTCCGAATGCGTGGAGGAACGGGAACGGATCTCACCGCGGGAGATACGGCAGATCTGTTGCTCTGAGGTGAAGCTGATGCATTAGAAGCAGCTTTTAGGGGCTTGAAAGCATGATATAATGTTTTAAGAATTCCCAGAACAAGTACTGGGATTGTTAAACAACATTAACTTTTAAGACGTTGTATGAATTTTAAAAGGCAAAGTTGGTGGGGGTTTTTGGATGCTTTTTACCATTTCTCACCTTTCAACTTTTTTTTGCAGTCCTTAAAAATAGTGCAACTATTATTTATGTTTAAAATAGTTTCATATGAATTATAGCATGTCACTCTGCTGCTTAACATGTCACACCATGTCTACACCAGACGCAGGTGGCGTCCCATGATGCACGACCACTAAATCGCTCACAAAACCATGTCAACTGGAAGTGACTGATGCTCCTTTTGATGGAAATCTATTTTTTTCTCTGTTTTCTGTATTGCATGGCCATTTTTTCAATTGTTCTTTATTTACAAATAATTTACTATGCATTTTTTACTGAAATTAAAGCTACCTTGACGTTTTTGCTCTAATGTGTAGCTTCGATGCAGTAGTCAATGCATTGTGTCCAGTGTAGATGCGGGTTCTGTCCTGTTCCACATTGAGCTGTCTATATAGGCAGTATTTTAAGACATTACATGTGAAATTGAAGCTTGATACTTGGTCACATTCTACAGCAGCATTGCACATTAAATGCCGTCCCACAATGCGTTGCAGTGAGCTTGGTTTTCAAGATGGCATATAAAGCACATATAATTCAAGTGTTGAAAAAAAAAAGTAAAATGTACTGTTTTAACCTATAAACAGTATATATTATTAATTAGAGTAGCTTATTAGAGTATTGTATTGTTTGCTTCCTTTTTTGTATTATTTTGTACAGTTCTCTGAGGTCCCCTTAAAATGTGATCAAGAAATTTACATTAAAAAAACAAAACAAATTAGAAGTAAGCTATTTTCTCTCCTGTTTGTCCTTATCAATTCGCTCTGTTTGAATAGGCATGGCGGGTTAAACAGTATTACTGTCGGGTCCGATATAGTCGGCACAGCATGGTCTTTAAGTTAAAATCTTTACCATTTGGCTTCTGCGTAGACCTGCATATCTCAGGTTGTTTACACTATACACAAAAATAAGTGGGCGGGGCTACACAGGCAGCGATGTAGAAGCAGAAGTTGATCATCTTTTGAACACAAAGTTGCTGTTTTTAGACGAATGAGAAAGTTTTAAGTTGTGAAACTTACAGAATTTTTTTTTTTTTTAGTAAAATGACCTCAAAAGATTAAGACCCCTTCAACTTAGGAGTGCTGTTGGTGGGACACCCACAGTGCTGTCTATGAAGGGATCTCATTAGGTTTTGGAACAGAGCCACTGCGTAATGTGGACCTATAAGGAGTCATTCGCACAGAATGTGTTTTTTCATTCCACCACACTTCTTTTCCTTTGTTTTTCTATATAAACACACGCTACCGTTATACGGTAAAATTGCAGCACTCAGGTTAAAAGAAATTCAGCTTTAAAAATGCATCTTGAGATATTACGTCGTTGTTCCCCATTCTACTGCCTTCTACAAAAACAAAACAGTACAGACATTTAGCATTTTCATACTCTGCAAACCTTTAGGGCAAGAATCTTTATTCATCCAGTACAGCTTGAGCAATCACACGGGTGCCAGTTGGGATCAAGTCTGTGTTGGTTCTGTTACAAAAAGGTCAATAAGCTGTCTTAAATAGACTTCTTTTACAATTGAAAAACTCAGAAATGGGCTACTGGAGTCCTGTGGCTTTAGAGCAGTGGAGATCTTGTTGTGAGGTGGGTGATGACAGCAGAGACTGCAGTGTGGTTAACCCGAGACATTCATTTATTTAAAGCACAGGCTGGTGCTTCCTGACCAGTGCTGGTTAGAAGTCGATTGCTATCAGGTTTGCATTCAGTTTATATATTTGTAATAATTTTTATTATTTGTGGAATAATTGAGACTTATGATTCTTCATGATGAATCATACTGAATCCAGTGCTCAACTGGTCCTTGGTGGAATGTGCAAAACAACTTAAGCTTTATGAACTCCATCTGTGGCATAATATATTGATTCATGCCCCAGTTTGTCAAAACAAACAAAAATTATGTTTACAGCGATGCACTTACAATGGAGATCTAAGATGTGAGGCATTCCAGAGGGATTCAAAGCAGAAACGTGTTAAAGTGCTGTGCATGTTTATTATTTGAGCTCTTTGGTTGTCTCATTCATCCTTTCAGCACTGGGACTACTTGTCTAGATGAACGTATGCTTATGCGTTATCGACATAATTCCTGTGAGTGGATATTTCTGTTAATACCTGATACAGTGTCCAGTCTAATTGTGCTGTAATAAAGTACCAGGTGGATTTGGTTGTGTTATGTTATTCAGTTATTACTGTGGTGCACTTAATTTTTTGATTTGTTTACCAAGATGATTTTAAAGGGACAAAACACGTAGCCTGAAAGTTTGTTTGCATTGTAAACATTTTTCACAAAAATGACCTTATATGTTGTCGGATCAAAGCAAATATTTTTAGTCATTGTTATCTTCATCTTCTTTTCTGTTTCTTTGTATCTATTATGAAAACCTACAAACTGTAAAAATATCGCATTAATAAATACAGTTACAGTATTAATTTATTTATATCGATTATAAAAAAATAATGCAGGGATATTTTAAACATTTTATGTTATTATTATTATTATTCTTTCTATTTTACTTTATATTTTATATAAAAAAGGATGCACTGCTATTTTTCAATGTCTGTCCAACTTTTTATCAGCAGAATAATGTAGTTAAGACATCTACCAGCAGGGGCAAACTCTAAATACTAACCAGCTAAACCTTGATTCCACTTGAGAGGGAATATAGTTGTAGACTAGTTTTGTTAAAACATTCTGTTTTGTTAGTCTTGGTGCTTTATTTTTATTCATTTGTAAGTGCATTGCTGTAAATAATGCAAGATTTTTGCTTATTTTCCAACTGAAGGACATGAAGTTGTTGTATTGATCTAAACCGCTGTATATTATACACATTTGTAGGATGTGTTTTGACTGACAGTCCAGCAGAAGAGACTCTCTGAGCGGTGCAGTGTGTGCTTTGAGTGCAGGTGTGTGTTTTCTTTGGAAGAGAGAAGGGAAAAAAAAAGAGATGGAGAAAAAAAAAGCAGACTGGATCAAGTCTAGGAGAATCCTAGTGACGAGCAAACAGAGAGGATGTGATTAATTATTTACATGCCATATTTGTCCTCCAGACATCATTTTTTTGTCTCAGTCAGCAGCGCTGTGAGCAGCGAGTGCTGTTTTAAGATGATGGGCACATCTGAACAGAGATATGGAGACGATGCTACAGGCATTTTCACACACACACACACACGCACACACGCACACACACACACACACACACAGTTTGTGTTTAGCAGTGTTTCACAGAGCCGGTGGGTGTTGAACGAGTGTAAGAACTGAAACAGGTGGGATAGTAAAGTTAAGTAAAGTCAAAGTTCATGGATTCATGTTTTTAAAACTCTTATTTTTTGCCAAAATCTGTTCGTGTTGGGCTTCGTTTGCATCCTCTTTAGTTTATAATCTCACACTATATATTAAACTGCATGCATATGTAGTGCCTTTTCATTGTTGTTTGATGTGTTAAATAGCTGTTTTTACATTAGGCAAGTTTCCATGCAGTGTTTTATGTGCGTTTTTATGTGCTTTTTTCATTTTCAAAGAAGTTAAGTCATGTGACCGCCTCAAGTCATGTGACCGAATAATAAGCTCAGATGATTGGCTCTAAAATGCTGATGAAAAGCACTAAAAATAAAGGTGCTTCAAGATCCCATAGAAGAACAGTTTTTTGTCTAAATGGTTCCCTAAAGAACATTTAACATCTGAAAAACTTGGAGCCTAATTAGCAGAGATCTTGAGACAGAAGTTGTAAGAATATTGAAATGCTCTCAAATTCTCCAGTATTCTTATTCCATGAAGCAAAAACTGATTAAATAGTAGTTCTTGTTGAAGACTTATTTTTTACTGTCTGCAGATTACCATAATAAAAATCTAAATAAGCAGGTGCAGTTTTCATAAGAGGTCATTTGCATTGAATTTTAAGAGCTTTCTTTTCAGCAATTCAGATCAAATGGAATTGTTTGTCTTCAGAACATTCTTAACCTTCTGCTCCCTGTTTTTTTCAATTTATCTGCTGAATTTGAAATAGTTATGTAATTTTTTTTTAATTTAAATTTTTGTAGTTTTTATGTGATTACTACTAGGGATGTCCAGATCTGATCACATGATCATGTGGTTTCAGACTCGATCGGAATCAGACGTTACCTCCCCATCAGGACTCGAATGCACTGTATATATATGTATATATATTCTCATAATTTTTTTTAACACATCAATAGTTATGCGGTGGCACAGAAGATTTGTTCGTCACGATTTCTGTTCTCTGGTAGGTGAGGAGATTCACATGAAGACAGATAATGAGAGAAATCCAGTAAGGCAGCCAGGGGCGAGGAGAGACGTATAGCATCAGGAGGACGATGTATAAGTGAAGATGGCAGAGTGAAGCGGACCATACTAACCGTTGAACCCTTGACCCCTTTCTGTGTAAAAACGTGAGAGCTTGTTTCAGTGCTAAGAGCGAGGTGGTCTCCGTAGACGAGGAGGTGCTGAAAATACAGCTCAGTGACTGACTGCAGGGCAGAGAAGATTGGACATTTTCCACATTACTGTTCTTTGAAACAGAAAACAGAGCCGTAAAAGACTCGCTCTCGCTGCGGGCACGGTGTCAAAAAGCCTCGTAACAATTAAAATGTTCTCATCAACTTAATAAGTCCTGTTCCCTTAAACCTGAGTGACATACTGCCAACATTGATGTTTTTGCCTTTTTCCAGAAAGAGGCTTTTGAATGTTGTTGCATCGCGCACACACCATAATCAAACCTCATAAAGCTTTTCAAAGCCCTGAGGAGATAAAACCCAGATGCTTGGGTCTAAAGACGCCCTCCTGGTTAACGACGAGCGCAGTTCCTGCTGTCACTCAGGCCGTGGTTTTGCTTGCATATTTAATTCTGTTTTCTTGTTCAGTGTCTGGCTCCGTGACAGCATTCCTTTAGCTTGATGTCGTTTGACATGTCAGAGTGGAGTCGCCGACACGGAGGCCTGAGGTTGACATGCTTTGTCAAGGGAGAACGAAGACATGCTTGCACTTGCACAAAGCCATGTGGCGCAACTATTTAGGGCTGCTGCAAGGGCGTGCTTTTTTATTATTCTCTCGTTTTATTATTTTTCTCCTCCCCACAGGACTAGAAGAATTAGTAACGTTTTGTTTTCGTAATCCACGTCAGTACTGGTGCTGAGATTTCAAAACGCACTGGAAAGAACAAACACTGAGATTATTTGAGATACGACCACACGTGTAGCTCATTTGAGAGATTCGTGAAGTTCGTGAAGTTTTGATCCCAGTTGAGACTTTCACTTAAGTCTCCCACTGTTTTTTTTTTCAGAAAAGGACCTTAATAATCTTATTTTAGAGCAGACGAGGCTGATATGCATTAAAGATGGAAAAATTCTGACTTTTTTCTTGGAATTGAACGCTTATACCACACAAGAAAAGGTCTTACAGTATATGTCCCATTTCTTTCTGACTTTTTTATGCTGCAGTTGTGAATTTATAACACTGTTCTGAGGAAAAAGTCTCAATTGTGAGCTTATTTCTCCCATTTCTCACAATTGTAAATGTATATCACACAGTTCTGAGGGGGAATTAATATCATACAATTCTGAGAAAAAGTCACAATGACCATTTTTTTATTCTTTATTCAGTGGTGGAAACTGGCTTCCATAGAAAACCTTCCAATTTCTCCTGAAGAAAAGGACCTTAGTCATCAATTTCTAGAGTTTCAGAGAATATCAGTACAATCAAAAGCTATGCAATTAAAAGAATGGATTTTTTAGATAACCTTATGTGACATAAAATCAAAAAGGAAATCTCATGAATGTCCAGTGGCTTCTTCTAGACAGTAATGAGATAAAATGGAGACATTAGCCCTTAAGGGAAGTTGGATATTTTAGATAGCACCTAAACCCATGCATTCGAAAAATGACAAGGGAGTTCTAGAAAATAATAAGATCAAATGCAGACTTTTCTACTTTCTCCTGAGAAACATACCATAATAATCTGTTTTGTAGAATCTCAGAGGGGAGCTTAAAACAGCCCTATGTGATAGAAACATTTAAGGAGATCCTTTTTAATATCTCAGACGGCAATGAACAAACAGGTTCTTCTGCATCTGAGATGTTTCTCCTGATACGTGTGTTTCCATTTGAGTTTCGCAATAGATCTTAAAATGTCCCAAGCATTGCTCATATTTGCCAAGACCAAGTTTGCAAGAGATCGCAATAAGAACTCAGACGTTTTTCGTTTAATTCCCATTTAACCAAATGATTCAAGCTGTTATTCACATTAATCTATTTATGTTAGCAATTGAATACTTTTTTTCAAAACAAAAACGGAACAAAAACGCGTGTAAGCACAAAAATGTTGTCCACAGGCGGGTCAAAAAATTGCCTCTGACTTGCAGTGTAAACGCAGCCTTTTTCTGGTGCAGTAATGGGATGTGCTGTAAAAATCTGCCTTTCCAACACCACCCACACAAACACTCTGTAATAAAATACTGTAATAAAACAAGCCATTTACTTTTGTTTTCTGCCACTGCTTTCTGTCTCTCCCACTTAGACTAGTGTTTGTGTCTACTGCTATTACAGATAACAGCGTCTCGGTTTGACAAGGATTTTGTTCAAATATTTATAGTAACCGGAGAGTTTGTTAAAAAGTGAATGATATGGCAGATGGCTTCGAGAAACAGGTACAAAAGTCATGATATCATCGCTGGCAGTGCTCAGATCCTCAGTGGAGATTTCACTGCGTGTGGCAAAGAAATGTTCTGGATCCTCACGTCTTGCCTGAATTGATCCCATGAATTGTGCGCTCACTGCCAAACTAGGCCGTGTTCCTGCATCAACATCCATGATGGTCCTAGAACAACATTCTTATCAATCAGATGTTCAGGGAAAGGCCAAAACTTATTGTAGTTTTTAGTTTGGTGCCACGTCTCATGTACAGTTCAGTCTATGGCAGGCTTACAGTTTTACAATTTGGTAACACTTTAGATTAGTTTTCATTTAGTTTGTCATAGTTTTCCTAATAATAAACAGGAATAGCAATAGCTAGCTAAATAAATGATTAAATAGCCATATTGTGTCTGAACCTTCAAGAATTGATAGGTTGCTTTTCATTCAAAACTAAAACATTGTCTGCCTTTTATAATAAACAGAAATAGATCAATAAATAGCCATGTTGTGTCTGAATTTAACTTGGTTGCTTTTCCATTAATTTTTTATTTAGTTTTTACTCTGTGATTGTTAACGTCTCAAGGTTACGTATGTGAGATGCTGTGTCGACAAGACGCTATGGGGAAGGCCTTCAGCGTGACGGCTCTGAATAGTATGTGTAATCAGTCGAATGGATGAGTGACACGTCATAGGCGGATGACGGCATTGTCCAGGAATATTGCTGCAACGTAAAGCTTCATGGTGGAGTGGGTCACCCCAATGGAGAATCTGGCCTGCAGGACCTCCGGGACTGTACCAACTGGGCAGTTAACCGGATGCTGCCAGCATTCTCTACAACAAGAAGTGAAAAGTTTCCACTTCAGGGCACTTTGGATGCAGCTGCCATCAGACCCAGCTGTCTCTGAAACTGCTTGACAGTGAGTGACTGGCCTTCTCTCACTCTTGCGACTGCCGTGAGGATCGACTCGATCCGAGCAGGTGTCATACGAGCCTGCATCGTGGTCGAATCCCACACCACACCAAGATAGGTGGTTCTCTGTGCTGGAGAAAGCACACTTTTCTTGGCATTCAGTCTCAACCCCAATTCAACTTTCATATGAGTGAGGATGTCATCTCGATGGCAAGAAACAGCCAGTCGTCAATGTAATCCAGTATGCAGATACCCCGGATTCACAGAGGAGCCAGTGCAGCATCCATATACTTCGTGAACGTGCGGGGTGAGAGTGCAAGGCCAAATGGAAGTACCCAATAATGGTACGCTTTGCCCCTGAATGTGAACCTTAGGAATGTCTCATGTGAAGGATGGATGGACACATGGAAATAGGCCTCTCGGACTCTGACTTTATTTGAGACACAACTTGTTTGATGTTAAGCATCCTGCACTTCACTGATCGGTTCAGGAGCCTGAGATCTAAAATTGGCATCAGCTCTCCATTCTTTTGAACTATGAAGTGCCGGCTGTAGATCCCGGACTCTCTTTCGTGAGGAGGTCCACATCGATGGCCTCCTTATTCAAGAGAGTATTTGCTTCTCGTTCCATAACCAGAGCCAGCTAGGGGCCCACCAGCTTGTGCAGAACGTCTGTGAATCGCGGCGGAGATAATTTGGAGCCATTTGACAGTCAGTCACTCTGGTTATTATGCCTATAGTAATATATACTATACTATGGACGTGTCACCCATCCATTGGACTGATTACTCAAACTATTCAGAGGCCTTGCACCAGAGGCGTTCCCCATAGCATCTTGTCAATGCGGCTCAATTTTCGAGTATTCTGTGGTCAGGTGTTTGGAGGGGTGGAGTCAAAAAGTAAGCAGCAATGATGCCATCCAAAGCGGGAAGTTGTTTTAGAGGCAACATATCATATTTTAATGAAAGATTAGGGAAAAAAAAAAGTTTAAATTTGGAAAAATAACAGCAGGAATGCGCATCTGGATTTCCACCAGATCGCCCAATTTACTCGCACGACAGTTTACTTGTTCAGAGGGTTACGCTGATAGCATTGCACGGTCCATTTGGAGCGTTTGGCTTCCCATAAAGCTCATAACTAAATAAAACAGGCTGTGTGATGACGAGCAAGGATAATTTGGCATGTAGATACGAGACACGTCAGCACTTCTGAAATAAACGGCTAAAGAAAAACATGCTTAATGATTAATCTCATTCTCCAGTGGTTGCACATGTGCTTGAGGTGGCTGTGTATCATCTCAGAACCGAGTGTGACTTCTCTCTGTCTCCTCCTCAGGTAACACGTGTCAGAGCGGACTGGTGCAAGCGCTGGTTCGAGCTCCTCTGCCCACTGTGCCAACCTCTCTGGGTATGAAGCACTTCCTTCCCTTCCCTCTGGACGGCGGCTCCACACTCAGCCTCATCCCCAGCTTCAGCAACGTGAGTCACACAAACACACTTCGTCTGGAGGTGCTAATGAGGTTCACTCTGTTCTCGCGCTGGTGGTCAGATGCGCGGTCCGCCGTGGTTTGAAGAGAGTGTCGATAATTGTCATATGAGTGCTGCTTGTTCTGGGACTGCTGCTTGTGGAGTGCTTTGCAGTGCATTCTGAAAATATAATGGCAGCTGTTGTCTAAGGCTCGGGTTGTGATCTTCATATAAACATCTACTGCATAGGCAGATGAATGCGGAAAATGATAGATGTAGACCTAGCTTATGAATAATAACAACTGGTGCTAAAAGAAGAGGAAAAACTAATTATCTACGTTAAGAAAAGTCACAAAGGATGTCTATTGAATGTTTTGTTTGTTTCTCATAGATACCGGTGAAGTGCATGCGTGCAATCATACGTGGCCTCCTTAGAAAAGACCTCCACTAGAATTCCAGAAAAGAACTTAATCATTTCTCAGATTGTGCTGAGATTTGCAAAGATAACATGATATGACCTCAGACATCACTCACCAAATTCTCAAATCCTCATCAAAGATTAAGTTTTGTTAGTTGTAAAGCTCTTGCTGTATGAGTCATTTGTGTCCTTTTAATTCTCATATGGCATTTTAGAAGAGACATCTGAGACTCAATCAGCGTCTCAATCAGCTCTTGTTCATTAGTAAGGGCACTGATCAGGGAGTCTCAAACTCAAAATCCTTCCAGTGCACTTGAACATTCGCTTCCTGAAAAATCCCACAATGCACCTCAAAAACTAAGGAGCATAAGCGCTTACTATCCTCACATCACTGGAATTCAAGTGATCACTGTCCCAACGTGCATTGAGTCAGGGACCTTACCAGTGACTGAACAATCTACTGATTCATGAGATCGGGAGCTGGGGCCAGTTGCATAAACTCAGCCTTCATGTTAAGACAGTGTCTCAAGAGCTAGTCTGACCAACTAGCAGTTGATTACCAACTAGCCAAGATTAATCTGTTTTATTTTTTGTATTTTCCTTAGACTAATATACATTTTTATGTTACTGAATTTTAAAAAACTGTGACCAGACTAACTTTTAAGACTAGTCTTAACCTTTTATGCAACCGGCCCTTGATTTAGATGCACCCTAATTACTATCAAAGATCTCAAAGTCTTCAATAAAGAGTCAGAGATCTGATATTATTCTCCCAAGACTTAATTATAAATGTTGCTAATTTTATAGCTCTGTATTTTTACTGTATGACACATTTAGTCTTTTCTTTTTACTCTCATGGAATTGTAGAAATGTCAAATTCCAGACAAATTTGATTCTTAAAGAAACCATAACTGAGAGCTCCATTATGTCTCCTTAGCTGTGAAAGAGAAACACATTTTCACTGTGATGTCCAGACAGCACTGATATGTTTATCAGCCTTTAGAAAAATCTGCTTCCATTAGAAAAAGGTGTCAACATATCTACAAAACATCTACAATTGAGAAAAGCTTCCTACTTCTCAGATGTTTCCATCAAAAAACACTCCAGATCTCCTGTAGAGTTCAGGAAGAGATCTCACAATGTCTTGCTCAGATGTGCAAAAGCACCAAATCTGCAATCAAAAGCCACTGTAAACTAATATTCTTTTATATACTGTAAGAAGAAACATCTGAGACAAACCTGACACTTAAATTAGTAATACCCGCAATTTGCATTGTTTCTCCTGAGCTTTAAAAAGAGCAACCTCTGAGCAATCCTCTGGGATCGCTGTTTTTTGCTGCGTTGCTTTTGGTTTTTGTCAGCATGAGAAATACATTCTTTCAAATGCTGGTGTGGCACTAAAGTGCTCATCAGCGCTCACCCATTGTGCCACCAACAGATGGGAACCTCTTTGATCATGTGTGCATGTTCTAAAGTCTGAAAAAGCACAACAGACTGGCCGTGTTTTCCCGAGACAGCGTATCGCTGGGAGGGAAGTTGGCTGGAGGGACGACTGAACTGGCTGGACCTGCGTTTGGAAACTGGAGTGTGGGATTTTTTAAACATGCTGGTAACAGATGCATGCATGTGGAGCAGAGAGCCACAGTCGTGCATCACAGAAGAGTTTAGTCATATGCACACACACACACTTTTTGCGGTAGCGGTTCAGAGAGAGGCAGCGATGGTCGCCAAGGCTGACATTTGCTCTGGATTCCTAATCTGTATTTAACAGACTTTTCCTTCAATAATGAGTTGTGCATTGGCCATCCTCTGGAGCCGGTAATCTGATACTAGATTAACTCACAGTAATCTCTCTCTCTTGCTCGCTCTTGCTCTTATGCTACGTTGGCACAGCTCGCTCTCATATTGAATTCCAGAGTTGGCTTGATCATGGTTGTAAATGCGTTTATGTCGCATTCTTTTGTTTGTTTTTTTTGCTCTTTGCTCTTTTACACGTGGCACAGATGCAACAGCGGATTTGCTTTAGCTGTTCTCGAGTGCAGAACATCTGCTTCAAAATGCTGTGTACTGTAGATTGCATTGGACAAATTGAACTGGGCACCTCAAAATAACATATTGAGAGTAAATATTCAATACAACTTTCTATCGTGTTATGGAATGCAATCAAAAATCTATAAATCATGCTTCTCTCATGTTATGTTGCCAAACAATGGAAAACTTGTCAAACTTGTAGCATACTGCTATCTTACAATTTACTGCAATGCATACTGTGTTGTATACCCTAAGTATTGCATTTGTGACACATTTTTGTCAATTTGCATTTTAGTTCAATTTTGCACCGTAATTGAGTAAATAGAGTTCTTGCTTCATAGAATGGGAATGATTTTGCAGCAAAACAGATCACTTGGTTGGTGCTTTGCTTGTTAATGTATTAGTATGTTGTTGCTTCTGTCTGCACTCATGTGGCTTTCTAACACATGCTGAATAAAATAAATAGTATCAGACAACTTAACGTGGTGAGGAAACAAACATAGCCTGATTAGTCATAGTTTAGTGTTGTTCTTTCCTGTAGGAAACACTGGTGTTCACTCACCTCAGAGTCTTGATCAAACTGAGCTCTTTCAGATGGAGCAAGAGGATTTTGCAATGTGTGTGTGTGTGTTTTCATTCTCAGGAAACAGTGAGGTCAGATCTATAGCTGGCTCTCAGAGGCGTGTTAAACATTCACTGGTTCAGAATCGTAAACACAAAGGAATCTTATAGAATATGACGGCAGGGAGTTTCCAACCCTAATATATGTTAACAGCAATTTTACAAGGCTGGAATGATGTGTACAGTTTTTTCCAAATAATGTATATAAAGAAGCCTGTAATTCACGCATGGAGCTGTATAAATTTGGTTATATGAGAGCACAACTAATTTAACATTAAAGTGGCTTTGCCAAAGTGATATCATGCATAGTAACAAATGACAAATGCACATTAAATAAACTTCTTCCAGAGTTTTTGTTCTGACTAGCTGTGAACACAACAAGCGATGCCTGACAAAACTGGTATACACTTATTTTATTATTATATATTACGAATTTTATATATATATAAATATATATATATATATACACAAAACTGGTAGAAATATTATATATTATGTATTATATTATTATTAGGGTTGGGCATAGATTTATTTTGAAACTAATCTAGATTTATCTAGATTAAAATGGCTAATTTGATTTCTGCCAATGGCATTCAGACTATGTGTGCTACCTAAATAATGACTAAAAGTAAAGCCCTATTATATTTGAGATATCTGTGAGTCAGTACTGTCATCTTAAAAGTAGGGGTGTGAATCTTTTCACAATTCAATTCAATAAGATTATTATTATCAACACAATGGCCCAGTTTCACAAATGTAGCTTAACTTAAACCAGGACTAGGCCTTAGTTAAATTAATATATTTAATGCAAATATTATTATACTTTTACAAAATGTTAAGATATGTCAGAGCAAGATATTTTCAGTTGAAGCATTTCAAACATGTATTTTCTGTGACTAGCTTAAGCCAGGAAAATATCACATTCTCCTTCAGTATTACTGCACATGGCTGCATTTTAAATCAAATTTACTTCTATCATTTATTTACTTTCTATCATTATATAAACTCTTTTAAAACTATTATACGAAAGTATACAGTAATGGTTTTGATTTTTAATAGTTGGATTTTTCTTTTTGTCTTGTGCATTATTGCCGCTTTATTATTACTGATGATATCATAGACAGTGACAGCTTTAACAGGCTGTATTCAGACTAATGCACAGATCTCTTTCGATATATCGGTATATATAAAAACATATCTAAAGTAAAACGCGACGGGTGGAAGCACACAGTGTAAAGCAATGTGCACGTTTCCACGTCTCCAGCGCACATGTGCCATATTTCTAAATACATGATAGTATAAATAATATTAATACCTGAAAAAGTAAGCAAATGTTAAAAAAAAGTATTATTGAATACTTAATTCATTTTTAATATTTTCAAAAGTTTAAAGGTTTTAATATTATAATTTATTAACAATTCTTTTATATTCATGTTTTTGTGATATTTACTTTTATTTTTATTCATACATGTAATAATATCAGAATAATATTAATTCTTGAAAAACAAATTTTTATATACCTACAGTAGTTTATTGTTATATTATGTAAATATATACATAAAAATTCTTATTAATATGAATATATTCATCCAAACAATAATAACCTTCAGAAGTTTATATATATATATATATATATATATATTTTTTTTTTTTTTTTTATATTTATATTTATTTATATATAATAAGTAAAAGCAAATGTCTTTATTGGCTGTATTTAATTCCAAATTGTTCACTGCATTCTTGACCCTGCTCATGTCAGGCATAGCGCCTGGTTAGTAATACATTTAGACACAGTTATGACTCTCTGGGTTGTACTGCGATATAAAATAGGGCTACTAGGTCTGATATGAAAGTTATAAAACATCAGATAGGAGTTTTTGGAAAGCACGAGTCTCAGGTGGATGTGGAATCTGGGTGGATTAAGTGTATCTGACGCAGATCCAGCGAGGATAACTCAAGCAGTGCTTTTAAAGCATGAAGGCAGATGATAATATCATACCAATATTTTGCATTTCAGAACAATGCAGAGGTGTGTCCAGTCTGGTTTTTTCCATACTGCTCTGTTCAAAGGCTCCCCGGTGAAAAACTACATGCTCGAGGAGCACCTGAAAAAAGAGATGAGAGCGAATTAATAGGCTGAACAGTTTTCTGTTGAGGCCCACGAAAATACCATTTATCTTTCCTGAGGCCTGCATTTGTCTGCGAGAAACAATACAAACTCTATTTCCCCTGTAGAGAGGTCTGCACTACGCTATTGATTTCTCTGTGGAAAATTGCTCTGGATCGGAGCACTGGGAGTGACACATGGGCCTCAGCGCCTGACGAACCGAACTATTTACCAGGTGAAAGTGCAGCCAGATAGCGCCTGTCCTTCTCTGCTGTGTTAGGCCGGGTTTTGTGAGATGATGAAAAGCTAGTAATTAATTCAGTCATGAAAAAGGCTTGTATGGTACACATACTGGATGTTAATAAGTGATAATATAGTTGTAAAATGCACATTTATTGAATGAGTTGCTTATAAAATGCATTTGGAAATGCAGCATGTTTATGGATATATTTAGATCAAATGTGAATGGTATTTTACAAAAAATACATATATATATATATATGTGTGTGTGTGTATATATATATAATTTTTATATAAATTAATTATTCATCAATTTTGTATATTTTATGCCAATATTTTATGGTAATTTATAATTACTTCAAGGTAAAATACTTTATCTTTTTAATAAACAAATTAAAGAAGACACACATCTTTCCATTGTACTAAGGTTTTAGTTTATTTTAATATTAGTATTTTTATTATTATTATTTTATATGATATTATTGCTTTTAATATTAAACATAATCTAAAATATTCTTATATATTGAAATCCTAATATTTTGTTTTACAATTTTTTATATAATTTAAAACATTATTATTAAGTAATACAAAGGCAAACAATTATATATTTGGAATTTTTGTTTATTTAAATGTTTTATAATTATTTTATACTAGATCCAAATATGCTGTTTATTGAATTGTTTTAATGCTTAAAATCTCAGGGGGTACTTTACATTTCTATCTTAAAGCTTCAGCTGTCAATGAAAATTGGGAATCCCTGCATTTAGATAACGAATAAGCTAAAGGGAGTCTGTGTGTGTGTGTGAGAGAGAGCGAGGTGGAGTGATGTAAACAGACACACGCAGCTGTACCGGTTTCTCATTCCCACCCTGCTCCCGCTCTCACGGTGATGCTTTGTTCCCTGGTGATCTGCCAATGGCCTCTCCCTGGTGGAATGCACTGATAATACCTCAGCTTTTTACACCGATGTTTTCCTGCCAGTTCATCTGCACAGCTGAGCATAATATACTGCGTTTTGATTAAAACAATTTGTGCTTTTGGAGATGCAGAATCGCTGGGAGAGCGGCGATGTATCGGAGCCCGGAGGGGTTTAGCTGGCTAAATTGAGACGTCTTTCAAACCCTGACATATTCTGTGAGCTGTTTTCCACACGCATGAAACATTCCTCGGGGTCTGAATCATCTATATTGTTGTTTTCGGTGACCTCAATGCATGAATGAAACAGGTACCGCCCTCTTTGTGGCACCCCGCAGAATCATTCAGTGTCATAAATCAGTGATGTCACGATAGATCAGGTTTGAGACATGCAGCGTACATCAGCCGCTGTCACGTTGATGCGTTTTATGTTAGAAACTAGCAGCTGCTGGCCTGAAGTGGGTCGCACATGCTGGGAGCGTAATTGCTCTCTGAAATTCAATCTAACAACACCATGCTTTACATTTCAGGTGCGTATGATTTTGATGGATATTTTTGGCTGTTTTCCTGCTAGCTTCGATTTCACCCTCCTCCAGCTGCTCCCATTTTCCTTTCACATCATGTTTTTGGGTTCAAACCACAGTACGCTTGCGACATCAACATTGCATCATCGTCAGTTTCAGACAAAAGCGTAGTTTAAAATTGGCTCCAAATTTACTCGCCCTCAAGCCATTCTAGATGTAGATGAGCTCGTTTCTTTAAAAGAAATGCAGCATTCCATCACTTACTCACCAATGCATGTGAATGGGTGCCGTCAGAATCGAAACAACTGATAAAAACCACACAATAATCCACACCACTCCAGTCCATCAATTATAATCTTATGAAAAGAAAAGCTGCATGTTTGTAAGAAAGAAGGGTTTTTTTGGGGTTCGTAATGTTGCTTCTCCAGTGAAAAAGTCTTCTGGTCTGAATCAGGAGAGAAATCTGCACTCAACAAGCATAAAACAGTTCAAAACAGCTCTAAACAAATATATAGCTGGATTTTATTGTGAGAGACAACAGGAGATGCAGGAAGTGTTATTATTAATTACAGAAGCAACTGTTTAAAGTTCAAACATATTAATGATGAATCTGTTATAATTGATGGACTGGATTGGGGAAGATTATTGTGATGTTTTTAGCAGCTGTTTTATTTAGTACTGCAATCCTGAATGCTATAAAGAACATATATGTGCAGTCGTTTTCCAGTGTTTAAGTAGACTATTAGAGAAGAGTCACTCTTATATGGCTTTAAAAGTAGTGTGTTTGGATGCATGTTGAACCACAAGCTCCGATGACAAAGAGCTCTTGTGGGAAAGTTTGTACCTTTATGTAGTGTGCATTTCTGCTGAAGATGTCTATGATGTCACGCAAGCCTCTTTACACCGGTGACATGTAGTCTCCAGAGAACCAATGCATGCTTTTTGCTGAGATTTATGAGGTCCCTGTGAGTTTAAAAGTGCAAGGGCTGTGTAAACATTGCCTACAGCCATGCTTGCCTTTGCTGTAACATGGTCATCCTCGTTCCAGTACCATCCCTGTTTTACATGCAAGTCTACAAGACATACAACCATGTCTCGCTTTCCTTCAGGGTCAAATGGAGTTTGTGACTTCACACACTCGCTGTGTTTACATGCAGCCTGATAATCCATTACTAATCTGACTCGTGGTTCAGCTCAAATGAAAAGGCTTCATGTAAACACCCCAGGTTATGTGGATTTTAAATAATTCATTAAACTGAGGAAAAACAGCCTTGTAAACAACTGAATCTGACTTCTCTCTCAGTCTGATTCTAAAATAGCTTGCATGCATGCATAGCTTTTATTGTGTCTGTGAAGTTAGAGTTGGAAGAAGAAAGCTTTCTTGGCATATTTACAGATAGAAAGGAAAACACACTTAGAAAGGTAAACGCACTTAAAGCACCGGGAAGATGTGCTTGATGTCTATTCTGGATGCAGCTCTCCAGACACAGCAAACTTTCTTTGATTTGCTGGCAGAAATTATTTTCAATGCATAAAAATAAATAACAAACAAGTAACATTCAAAAGCCAGTGGAGTCACTTTTTGTTAAAAAAGAAAATACTTTTATTCAACAAGTACACATTAAAATAATCAAAAGTGTCATTCATAATGTTACAAAGATTTATATTTCAAATAAAGTTACAGTTGTTTTGAACTTCCTAGTCATCAAACAATTATAAAAGTGTCATAGTTTCAACAAAAAATATGAATCTGTATGCGTGTTGTTAACATTAAAAATAATATATAAGATATAAAGTAAGCACAAAATAATAAGATTTCATGTTTCTTGAGCAGCAAATCAGTATATTTTTGAAAGGCTATGAACACACACACACATATATACTGTATATATATACACACACATATATATATATAAAATGTGAGTGTGTGTTTGAGGGGAAATGAAGCAGCTGGAGTCACTCTTTTATGCATCAAAAATCAAACAATTTCATTCTCCACCACATTTTAATGTTTTACAAACTTGAATATGAAAATGCCGTCATTATTTATGCATTCGAATGTCTTTCAAAACAATGGAAATGAATGTTGACTACAGATGTCAAGCAAGACTCGTAATGGTTTTCATTGAGTAATGACTTCAGTGTCAGTCTTTTCCTCACACAAAGCTATCATATGTCTTTAGAAGGCTTGAAATACGGACAACTTTTCCTTTTTGAAGCCTTGGTTTCCATCCACTTCTAGTATGTGAAAGAGAACAGCTTAGATATTTGGCTGAACATCTTTTGGGGCACACGTGACATGCTGGTGAGTTTTAATTTTTGTCTGAACTGTTCCTTAAGTCTTATAACTCATCTGGACGGCGTAATTGAAGAAGCCTTGTGATGCCTTGTGTTGTGTTCAGTGGCGTGTGGTCACATTCACCTTCCTCTCTTTCACACCATAATCAATCTTGTTCAGTAAGCATGGACGAATCACCATCAGGAGATGAATGGACTCATTTCTGATGTCATGGATCTTGTTAAAGAATTCTCAGCCCATCTCTGTGAGGAACACTTGAGTGAGCATGAACCATTCCTTGCTTTAAATGGAATTCCAATGGAATTCTGCAAGATAGAACTAGTTTGCATATGGGTTTGAAGAAATAATCACATATTTAAGATGCATTTAAGTTTATTTTGATGGCAGTATAAAGCATCATGAGTACTGAGATGCTTGTATTGTATTATTTGTTTGATCATTGCGCTTTCTTCCGTTTTTTTTTTTTTCTTTTCTTGTCGCATGCAATACAAGATATTTCCACCAGTATCTCTTATTTAAACTTCAGAAACAAAAACACTATTAGAATGTTTGATTCATTTCAATTGAAAATTCTAAATATTTTCTGCCATTATTTTCCTTGTAGTAATACATTTCAGTAAAAAGATGTTAGTAAATAGCAATCTATTTATATATTGATGCATTTAACTACATTAACATATTTACATGCTTAATAAAAATACCCTGTAATTGTACTAGTAACCTGTTATACGTAAAGTCTGCTAAATAAATTATTTTGTGCATAATGCACTATAATTGTGAATAAAAACTATATGCAAATTTACTCCTGGTACACTTTGAATATAAATATCTTGCATTTAAAGACACAGATCATTCAATCCTTATCAATACTGCTATTCAATTTCAGGCATAATATTAAGAAATATTCCAATAAAGTTTAATTATAATTTTATTTCAGTGATTTTTAAGTAATAAGTCAATAAATATGCATATTGCATAATACCTAGTATTAAATAAATGCTTTTTAAATAAATTATGGCAATTTTTTATTTTTTTAAACTAGGGTATAAATAAAGACTTATCTGCACAAACAAACAGTTTTTTATTGTGCATTTTAATTAATCTTAATCAAACCGCACACAGATGGGTAATTTTGGTTAGGTAAAAAAAAAACAACAACAACTAAAAAGACAATCAATAATATGAGCATGAGAATGTAATAATCTTTTGTCTGTTTTTGCAAATAAACTCTTCAAACAGAAATTATTATCTATTATTCCATGCTCATTTATTGAAAAGCATGCAGTGACTGCTTATAATAATGATTTTGAATTCACTCACTTTCAGATGAAATGCATAAATAGCTGTAAGCATGGCCAGGGTCTTGTTTTAAGTTGAGTCTGAAGGCGTAGAGAAACTTTGGGAGGTCTGCGATGCGGCCTTTTGTTGACTAAATGTTGCGTAAATCTAAACATAGCTCTATTGTTGGAGCATCGAGACCTGTGTGGGAGGCTCTGCTTCTGAATCTGTGATTATGGGACATAAGTTCAGTGAAAACCCACTCACGGAGGAGAAGCGAGATGGAGATGAAGATAGAAGTGGGCAAAAGCTTCTCATAACAAGCATAAACAGCTCCAGAAAGCTCGACCTCAGGCTAGAAATGATGAAAATAGACCCACAAGTCCACCTCTGTAGATTACTGAACAGCATTTACACTGTTTGGGAGGTTAGACACTTACTGGTTATATAATCCTTGAGTTGAGGAGAGACTTTCACAGCTGTTCTGTCTCGGTGGAGTGGAGCAGATCGGTCAAGCATGTGCTAAAATGAACTTTGTTAGGAAATGTTCCTAGTATTATTGTGCATGATTAATCAAGGCTTTTTATAATCTTCCCTTGTCACTTTTATTTTCCATGATTTGGTCAGTTCCTGCTTAATAAAATTGCAATAAAAAATTTGAGATGCACCGATTGACCAGCTAGTGATCGGAATCGGACGATTTTTTGTTTGACCGGCCGGTCAGGCTCAAATCTGCTCGGTTTCATGACGCGCCAACAGGTTCACACAGTGTGAATAATCAAAGACGTGATCTGAGAGAATCGCAGACACCCGTGAGATATTAGGCATGCTAAATATCTGAACCTGTCTGCGATTCAAAATCATGCCGTGTTCTGAGCGGGAAGTTGGAGGAGGAGTTACGAAGGTATAGAAAATAATAATCCTTGTCCATAATCCTCTTTTCGTTTCAAATGAGCGCACATGCAATTTGTATGGCAAGCTTATTTTGTACACTTAACTCAGACGATAACCGACAAACACTGAAAGACAGGAAGCAACTTATAAAGGAAGGGAAATCAATTCTAATGAACGAGACACACCTGAACAGACTAACTAATCACACAGAACTGGGTCATGGGGAAAAAACACAACAGAGAACGTCCATACATATGACAAAAGAATTGAACTATACTAATGTTAGTTATATAGTGGAACCTATTTTATACCTTACAAGCACTTTATTTTTTGGTTTTAATTATTTTGTTGTGAGAAGATCCTGTAAAGTTTAATAATTTATTTTATTATATATATGAATATATGCTTTCATTACAGTTCTTACAGTTCCCAAAAATCCGGATCGGCAGGTCACACTTACTGTAAAATCGGAAATCGGAATCGGCCAAGAAATTTCCAATCGGTGCATTTCTATAAAAAATGCGTTATTTGATCAAAATTGCGAAATATTCTTACAATCTTTATGCCAAAATATAGTAAAATGTATTTAATTCCTGTGATTTTCAGCATCATGACTCTAGTCACATGATCCTTCAGACGTCATTTCAATATGCTGGTTTGCTGCTTGCTAAACATTTCTGATTATTATCAATATTAAAAACGGCTGTGCCGCTTCATATATGTGACCCTGGACCACAAAACCAGTCACTGAAATTGAGATTTATACATGGATCTGAAAGCTCCAAGTCCAATCTAAAGACCAATCTAAATATTGAGAAATCACCTTTTAAAGCTGTCCTAAAGACGTTCTTAGCAATGCATATTAGTAATCAAAATTACACTTTAATATAGGAAATTTACTAAATATCTTCATGGAACATGCATGGTCTTGGCTATTGCGACAGATATAACTGTGCTGTTTATGACATCTGTGCTGTCTATGCTTTTGTGATCCAGGGACTCTATGAAATGTATTTATTTATTTTCATAATTCTTAAAACAATGGAATGTTTTTAAATAGAAATGTAAATGTCTTTATTGTTACTTTTGATCAATTGAATGCAACCTTGTTAAAATATTTTCCAAAAAGAAACCGTTTGAATGGTAAATGCATTTTTTTTAAAGCCAGATACATGCTAGTGGCCAGTTTAAATGTCTGTAACTCCTTTGAAAACGCATCTTCTCAGACTGTGGTCAGAGTGTATATCACAGTCACCAGGGGAGAGGAGAGCTGCCCGTTTGCTGCGTAATGAAAGGCTTTGGTGGAGCAGCAGGTGTGTGATACAGGCTCTATTCAGGAAGGTCTTTGTGTCTGTGTGTGTGTGTGTGTGTGTGTGTGGGCAGAGGTTGTGCTCAAGCGCCTCAATAGGAGCTTCTGCTGCGATGGCCATTTACCCATCAGCCTCGGCTCTCTGTACCCATCTGTCAGTGAGTGCTTTTCTCAGTTCAAGAGACTGTGCTCTTTATCCTGCAGAGCTGTTCTTTTCACCACAGCCAGATCCTGTCCTCATGTAGCATTTTGGTCATTTTGACTACTCTAGTACTGCATACTGCATTTTTTTTGTGTAGCGTGTGCTTTTAAGCACCCAAAACAAATACTTTTTGTGCATCCAGTTGGAGTCAGTTTAAAATGCGGTTCTAAGTTCAATACATAGCTGATTCTAAACATCTTATTTTACGATTGTGCAATTAAAATGCACTTGTTTATATTTGTGCACGGCTAAACAAAGTCATTCTTTATAGATGATCCTTTTGTGTGTTTGCCATCTAAATCATATTCAAAGGGTTGGGGCTGTTGCTTCCCGGACTGAAAGCCATCATGAAAGCCAAAAGGATCATAACACATCACAGACTCTGTTTTGACGTGTTTGTGTATGATCCTGTTTTTTATCTGTGAGAAATGTCATGCCATTAGCATGTCGGATGTACTCATTCACTCCCAACCATCTCTGTTTCAGATGATCCTAATGATCATGATTAGATTCTGTCTTGTTTTTGTGTTATTTTACTGATACTAAAACCGTTAAAAATGCTAATACCTATAAAAAAAATGATTCATGCTAAATTAAAAAAAAATATAAAAACATAAGTGTTATTTTAGCTAGTTGACAATATTTTCACATTTTTATTTAAAGTTTCATAAAAAGATAATAATAGTAATAAAAATAACACACATATAAACAGAATATAAATCTTATAAATTAGATTTTATCTATTTAACACATTCTTCATTTCTTTAAAAACAAGCATATTTTTTTTCAAACAAACTATAAATAAAAAATAAAAATGATACTATTATATAAATCACTATTGTAGTATTTATTAATGCTTTTTATTTTTATATTTGCATTATTATATTTAAATTTTAGTTACAATTTTAGCTTTTTGGGGGGCTTTTAATTGTAGTACTTTGAGTTAAATTTATTTTATTTTAATTTCTTCCCCAGGCACTGTTCCTAATTTTCATGTGACATTTTTTTAAGCAAAATGTATTTTCAACTAATGTGTGTGTGTTTGTGTGTGTGATTGAGGTATTGCAGATTTATTTTAATTTTAATTTAACAACATGTCAAGACAAATCAATTTTTATATTTAAAGATATTTTCTCTACATTTTAACTTGCATGCAGAATATCTCGTTTGTGATGTTTAGTATGTTGTAAGAATAAGGAACTGTCCCGAGAGCGACGTGACGTCTACTCGTCCTAGACGTTGTTTCATTCTCTAAGGCTTCTCCTAATGTTCCACTTTGAGAGCTGTGATTTATATTTATATATCTCATTTAATTTCAATTCTCTTTTGCTACAGCCCTCTGGCACATGCCATAACTCATCATTATGTGTGCAATAAGTCAGATAAGCAGTTCAATATTTAATATGTTTCCCTCAGATTTGTTTGGATGTTATCTGGGTCTCACGGGTGGGTGATTCCCACTCACACTTCCACGCCGCGACTGACTGTGGGATAATGTTACACGTGTTTATCAACACGTCAGAGATCGTGCTGTTCATCATCCTGGCCTGGCCTTCTCATCCTGATCTGAATTGCAAATTTCGGCGGTTAAAATCAATAGACGCAGGGACTGAGATTCACACGCGTGGGTGTGTAATTGGGAAAAACATAAGGGCTGGTATTGCTTCTGACAGGTCATTTATCCCACTTTAGTTAATGGTAAGCGTGGCTGGTGTTGGCCGAGGCTGGATTCTTCATCAAAACGCGGTCTATGTTTTCTTTCGTGCTTTGTTTCTACAGAATAAATACTTTTCGAGTGGTGCTGATCTGTTTACCGCCAGGGCGGATCCCTAGAAAGGCTCTTCCAATAGATGAATTCATAAAAGCAACAGTGAAACAAGGCTGTGTCATTTTTTTGTGGTTATGTAGCTCAGCGGTTTCATACAAATCCTGCAATGGAACCTTATAATTCTTAAAATACGCCTTTTGAACAATTAATCACTTAATTATAACAATTAATAATTAAATGCATAAAGTTTGAAAGTTTAGCGTACGAATTAGGGTAAGTTTTTAAAGACAGTTTTGCTCTGCCCAGGCGGCATTTATTTGATCACAAATACAGTAAATAAAGAAAAATTGTGAAATAATATTACTATTTAAAATGGCTTTGTTGTATTGTAATAGATTTCATAATTTAATTTATTTCTGTGATCAAAGCTGAATTTTCAGCAGCATTACTGCAGTCACTGTCACATGATCCTTCAGAAATCATTTAAATATGCTCATTTGCTGCTTAAGAAACATTTCTGATTTAGTATCACTGCAGCAAACAATTGTGCGGCTTCATATTTAATTTTTTTTTGTAGTTGTTGTTGAAACCGTGGTACATTTTTCTTAAGATTCTTTGATGAATAGAAACATCAAAAGAGCAGCATTTAAAATAGAAATCAAGACTATAAATACCTTTGCTGCCTTTTTTTAATGTGTTTTTAATTTAAAAGTATTAATTTATTTAACAACAACAACAAAAAATTTTGAACAGCAATGTAGTAATTTAATTTTTTCATTACGAAAAGGACTTCTTAAAGGACTAGTTAAAAAAAAAAAATGTTTTTAGATCAGGGGTCTTCAAGTTTGGTCCTGGAGGGCCGGTGTTCTGCAAAGTTTAGCTCCAACGCTAATCAAACACACCTGAAGCAGATAATCAAGCTCTTAGTAGGTACACTTGAAACTTCCAGGCAGGTGCGTTGAGGCAAGAGACATCGGCCATACAGAATCAAGTTTGATGACCCCTGATTTAAACCATACCAGGATGAGTAGATTTTCCTTTTTTATGTAATCTCTATAAGAACCTTTCAAATTTGAATAATATAAATGAATATAAAAAAATAAGGCTTAAATGGCATCAAATTAATTTGCTTTCAACCAGAAGATTCATACGCCTGTAAATGTAGATATTTACGTGTTTATTTCTTGTTTATGACATCCTTTGTCACAGTCGTGTCGGTCAGGGTGATGTGATTCTCTGTTTCTTCAGCTGTCAGCTCCTATCCTGCAGTCGAGGATGAATGAGAGAAGACAGTCTCCTGAGGAGGAAGAGGAAGTGCATCACCGTGGGAGGTTCACACTGACATGTTTGCCTTGCGTTAGGAAACGTCTTGCGTCTGTCAGTGGGCAGCGGGAGGCTGATTTAAGACGACTCTGAATATATCTTGACATTGTTGTTCCACTTGAGGAAATAGACAGATTTGGGGGTTTGAACATGAGTGTTATATACACCAGAATGCTGCTGGGCACTCAATGTGTCAGACAACATTTGTGAAGTTGTCCTTTTGTGCAGTTTAGGAAAACAAGAAGTGCTTTTTACTCAAGACATCTTGAAATCGTAGATGTAAAGCTTTTATCCTCATTTCATCAGTAGTTTGTGTTAAAAGGTCCCGGGATGGAAACGATATACTGACATTTAATAATCAACTGAATATGTTTCACATTTAGCATTTTAAGATTAGGATAGACGTCTGGTTTGCACATTTAAAGTCAAGTCAAAATTCAGTCTATTTACTTTTACTTGGCATGAAATAGAAAATCACCCTATCTGTTTTCAAAATCCATATTGTTGATCATATTGTGCATGATTCATCCATCCTTTACGTTTTAATAAACATTTTTAAGTTTGTAGTCCAATCAACTGCAAGCTCTCATTCAGATCTGTCTCCATCTAATCAATAACTGACGGATAGAAATCCCCATCCTTTATCCTTTTCAGATAATTTGTTACTTTCTGTAGTATGTTACAGCACAGAAGAAATTCTTCCATTACTATGTATTCATTTAGACATTGTTCAATATATTGTCACAACGTCACATTCACCTGTCCCTGGATCAGCACCCACAGAAGACACAAACACCTGCAACCCGGTCTCAATCACCTGATTACTGACTCCTGCACGTCATCATGCCATGCTCCATAAAAGA
>JAUMHI010000058.1:19609816-19622759 GCA_032359435.1 Enteromius unitaeniatus | reverse complement strand
GTATTATTTTCCAAGAGGTTTCCTATTTTTTTTTTTATAAATATTTATTTATTTATATATAATATATTTTTAATCTTTATTTTTCAATCTTAAACCAATTTACCCTTCACTACTTCCATTACATTACAAAACATGTTCTTGTTTTATTGGGTATGATGTATTTATGTACAGAAAATTCTTAAAAAATGATTTTTGGTAAACTTGCTCTGACTCTTTAATGCATGCTTTTGGTATTATTGTGCATAATGTAAGCATTTTATTCAAAATTAATTCTAATAATTAGTTTTCTTTACCAAACTTACTCTGCCTCTTAACTTTCCTTTATTACTTGCATAACATCATAACTTTAATCCATATTCTGCATGTTATGCATAAACAGCTATTCCATAATAGTTTTTCAGGCCCCTATGCTGCGAGAAGTGAAAGAGTCATGTGAAAGAGTTATACTATTGCTCTTACTATAGTTCTAGCATGATTTTTGCCGGTCTTAAAAAGTCTTCTGCTCCACAAATTAAGGCTTAAAGCAGAGCGGAAAGTCTTAAATTCATTAAAAGTTGCATGACTCCAAAAATAAGTTTCTTTCTTGTTTTTTTTTCCTTGTTTTCTGATATCCAAACATCCTTGAATCAAGCAATGTGATCGGATGTTACAGTAAAAGTTCCAAATTCTAGAAAATCAATTGAAAAGTCATGAATATCTGTTAGAAATTGCTTTTTCAAACTGTGAAGCGTTGCTAATGCAACACATTTGTGATCTGTATAATGTATTCCTTAATTTTCTTTATTTGGTCTTGAAAGGTCTTAAATCAGACCTTCATAAACCCTGTTATTGTGCATGTTTTTGCTTGGACACACAAATCCTAAAAAAACCCTTATGCCTTCAAAGCATCACGTAAGCAAGGTTATTACAGTTGTTCTTGAGTTGTTGAGCTTTTCTAATGAGTTGTTTTCTGATGGTTATCAGGTTTTTATTGTGCATGTAAACGCTCGGAATGAGAAACAGCGATTCCTTGCAGAAAGTTTGGAGCGGGAGGTCATCGCCACGCACAGATGGTTTATCTCTTTTTCTTCCCTCTCTGTGCTTTTCCTTGCTTCCTTACCACGTTGTTTGCACGTCCTCCTCCGAGTCCTTCGGTGTCCCTCAGCCCTTCGCTGGCCAGCTGGATGTTCTCCAAAATCTGCTGTTTTTAAGTGCCATCTCGTCCTCTATTTAAAATTATGCCACAATTATATCATGTAACTTTTTATGCTATTTCTCATGCTCGTTTCAAACAAGTACATGTGGTACCAATATGGCACAGATTCGTCCGAAATTGACATGAGAGCATAACTTACTGCGACTGATTGGCCTGATGTGGTCTAATAAAGAAGAGTGTATCAGGTTTCTAAACTGTGTGTCACTTGTCTGGGCTTGAAGTGGAATTGATTTAGGAGCCTCATCTACAGCTGGCCGCAGAAGACGGTTGTGAATCGAAAGTGATTTTCTGCTTGTGTAACACCGGCGGCTGGGCTGACATCTGTCTGCAGCAGGTTCAAGTTGTTGAACCGTCACTGAACAGACACGAGAGGAAAGAGCGCCTGTATATCAGTCTGAGGAGATGGAGGCAGGAGGCGGACGCTTATCTGATAGATGGATAAATGAAGGCAGCAGGCAGTGGATGAGAGCATCGGTGTAATTTCACAAGACCGAGCTCTCTCAGCACACCGAAGACCACACCCGACAATGTCATATCCTGTTTCCCCGTTCCTCAATTTGACATTAGACTGATAGTGACTATAATAAATCAATGAATGAACAGCGTAGGAGATACAAGGAATGGGAGTTCTTTAATATTTCTTGTAGTCCTTATTATTTTTAAGTAAATATTTACTAATTTGACTAACATTTTAATCATTTAGGTAACCGCTTTTTTTTCTAATTTGCTGCTTGTTAATAGTTAATAAGATAGCTGTTAAGTTTAGGGATGTAGAATGTAGTAATAAGCGTGTTAATAATCAACTTATGCTGCGTCCGAAATCGCTTACTTCCGTACTATATAGTACGCGAAAAACAGTATGCGAGGCGAGTAGTGTGTCCGAATTCTTAGTATTCGAAATTCAGCAGGCGAGAAGTGCCCAGATGACCTTCTGCTTCCGCCCGAATTCTGAAGTACGCATACCATGGACACTTTCCTATCCCATTAGGCTCCGTGAGAGGAGGCGTCATATTCAATAAATGGCAGAAAGTTGAGACGCAGCTCATATCAAGTGTAAGCACCTCAGGAAAAAAACGTTCTTTATTGTGGTTAAATTACACTTGTTTAACACAACCTAAATAAACGGATGACTTATTGAAAGTTAACATTTCCGTGCTGTTGTGACGACGCATGACACGTGACAACATCAATATGACGGATGTATTGCGTCCGAATTCCATTCATACTAATTTACCCAAATTCATACTATATAGAACATACTTTTTTAATGGCCGGGTAGTACGTTCGATTTTAAATGTAGTACCTACTTAAGCAGGATGCGATTTCTGATGCAGCATAAGAGACCCTAAAATAAAGTGTTACCAAAAAAAGGGGGACAATGTTTGATGGTACTTTTAGTCCTGTTAAGGCAGTTCTTTATTATTATTTGTATATAAAGATTTAAAAAAATTATTTTTAATTCATTATGAAGTATTTACAAAAAAGCAGCGAAAGTTGTTGGGTTTAAACTTTAAATTCAGTGGTTCAGGTTATTCTTTTAAGCCTTTTTGAGGTTTTTTTTGTTGTTTTGTTTGTAAACTAGTAAATACTGTGCTTCTTTAGGTATTAGATATCAGCTCGTTAGTCAGTTATTTCAAGAATTAAACTATGTTGGTCTTTGGTCACCGTGATTTAGCCAAGTAAGACATGATCCTGGATCAACATTACTGTCCAAAAATATTAACTTATCCCATTTCTTACTCTTAAACCTGCACCTACCCAAAATGTATGCCTAAAACCAGCAGGAAATGATAGCTGATTAACAAGGGTGTAGCAGCACCTAACCCTGATTATAAGCCTGAAACAGATATTTCCAGAAAAACTATTCCTCAATTCTGATTGGTTGATTGGAATGTTGTTCCAGGATTAACAAGGATATTGATCCAGGAACATCTTGTACTTGATGAAATCACGCTCACTGTCTTTCTATCCTGTCCTGTATGTGATTCACTAAACAGAAGTTCATAAGAGTCAGTTGCTCCATGTATGTTTGATTCACTAAAATAAAAGTAATGATTCATCAGTGTGAATCAAATTCCATTGGTTGCACTGTATATTCGATTCACTATTTTTTGATTCACTATAAAGAACTTGTTCATAACAGTCAGTCGTTTCATGATTCGTACAATTTGCACTGTGTATGTTTGATTCACTGAAATAAAAGTTTTGTGAATCAAACTACATGCACTGAAGATTTCCCAAAGAAGAATCATTTGCATTTGCATTTTTGATTCACTATGAAGAACCTTAAGAATACTGATTCATTTGGGGAACCGGTATCTTTGCCCAGCCCTACATACACTAATAGAGATCTAATATAGATCCTCTGTGTCTAAAGGAGGTAATGATGTCCTGCCAACTTGCAAGTTTCTGTTCATTTGGAAATTTGAAAGTAATTTCAAAGTAATGTTCGTTTTTATTGTACAGCAAATCTCTGAATTTGCATGTCTAATTAATTGTCATATGAACAGTCTATAATCAATGGTGATCTGTGGCTCGTACGAGCTGCATAACTACACATGCAAGCTGTAGTAATTTTAGCAGACCTCTCTGAGTATATCATTTTGATTCGGGTTCTCATGAAATCCTCTATGGAGTTTGTTTTCCCCTCCTCTTGACTGAAGAGAGTGTGTGTGAAAATGGTTGGCCTTTAACATGTTCCAGACTGTGTAACCACAAGTCGTGTTTCTGCTGAAGCCGCCGGGGGCAACGTTTTTATCACGCCGTCCGATGGGTAACAGAGTTGACATTCAGCACGCTGCAGGGGTGAATGAGGCTAATAAAACTGCTTTTCTGTTCTCTCCTCTCCTCAGATGGACCCGGTTCAGAAAGCTGTTTTGCATCACACCTTCAGCGCCTCGTCCTCGTCTAAAAGGAAAGCTGTCTCGTGTGGCGTGTGCCAGCTGAGGTTTAACTCGCAGGTGAGTTCTCTTCACCCTCACCTTGATATTCTAACCTAAATCCACAAATCAAATTATCCAGCGCAGTCGAGGTAATACTATAATACTACCATGCACACGTTACTAAGACTATCACTTTCATCTGCATTGCATCAGTTTATGAAACAGTAGCTTTCAAACATAAAACTTCTGTCATTATTCACTCATTATGCATGATGCTTATTTTCATAAACCAAACATTACTAAAAGGTCAGGATGATTGCAAAGTGATTCACAAATGCTCAGTCTGATTCTGATTCCATTTTTTCTCATTGCCAATGCTATAAATTTTACAGGACATTTTTTGATTCAATCTGCTAACCTGTCTTTTTTAGCTATAACCGTTCATTAATCAAGCTGTTGCATATGAACCATTCGTTTTGAGAATCGTTCTGCTCTGGAGGTGGTTTCATGTTTTTGATTCACTAAAAAGAAGCTGCTCATTAGAGTCATTTCTTTGTGAATGAGACCATGCTTTATGTATTTGACTACTTAAAAGAACTTGTTCATAAGGGTTGGCACTGTATAATATGTATTTGATTCCATAAATATTTATACGATTCTTGTGTTTTGAGAATTGAATTGGACAGTTTGATTCAGTAAAAATAACTGGTTCATGAGAGAAAATACGTTGGTCATGCTGCATGTGTTTGATTCAAATGATAAGACTCCTTTGATTTGAGAATCTGACATTGGTATTTTAATAATTAACTGAAAAGAACCAGTTCATAAAAGTCATTTCTGAATCATTCTACACCTGATTCACTAAAAGCAATCTGACTTTATTAATTCACTGAAGAAAATAAATGATTTTGACTACAGTGGTCAAGCTGTATGTGTTTGAATCACTAATACAACCCAATTTATAAAAGTCAGTTGTGTTGTGAATCGGTTGCTCTAAATGTTATTAATTCACTAAAAAGATACATTTCATAAAAGGGAATTTGAGAATCGTACTATATGCTGTATTAGATTTGCTAAATTATGGACTACATGTAGTTAGTTTCAAGAGTCTGACTACCTTTGTTTTTGGTTTACTCAAAAGAACAGATTCATGAGTCATCAGTTTGTGTTTGATTTACTAATAAGAACTGGTTCATAAGAGTCATTTGTTTCATCAGTCGTATTACATTGGTCACACCGTAACCAAATTAGAAGAGTCTTTTGGTTTCTCTAGAATCTGACTACATTGGTAACACGGCATGTTTTTAAGTTACTAAAAAGAAGTACTTTATTAGAGACATTTGTGATTCATACTGCAGTATATTGGGATTTGATTCAATTGAGAAGATCCAAATTATAAGAGTCATTTGTTTTGAGAATCTCTGTATGTTTTTAATTGACTTAAAAGAACCTTTTTATTTGAGTCATTTGCTTTTGATTTGGATACCATTGGTTACGCTGTGTGTGTTTGGTTCACTAAAAAGAACCAGTTCATAAGAGTCATTTATTTGTGATTTGGTTTACATTAGTCGCACACTGTGTTTAACTTGCTAAAAAGGACCAGTTCATGAGAGTAATTTGTTTTGAGAAAATGATGTTGATTGCGCTACATGTTATCGTTTCACTAAAAAGGAGAAGTTCATAAGAGGCATTTATGAATCGTACTGCATGCTGTGTTAGATTCACTAAAAAGAACCAAATTATAGATTACATGTAGGAGAATCTAACTACTATTGATTGTGCGATTTGTTTTTGGTTCACCAAAGAGAACAGATTCATGAAGAATATATTTCATTTATTGTGATTTAGACTACATTGGTCGAACTGTGTTTGATTAAAAAGAACTGGTTTAATAGAATCATTTGTATGGTCAATCGTACTAGATTTGATTCACTGAAAAAACACATATAAGAGTCATTTGTTTTAAGTATCTGCATATGTTTTTAATGCACTAAAAAGAACCTTTTTTTGTATTTATGAGCTAAAACTAACCAAAGAGTCATTCGATTCAGGAATCAGGCCACACTGTGTGTTTGTGATTCACTATAAAGTCATTAGATTTTAGAATCGATATCTTCACCCAGCCCTGTCAATACACTGTGTATAAAGCAATTAAGAAGGTCCTGCCCATACATCTGATCCATTTCTGCTGTCATACATTATACATCGTCATACTTCCAGCCATCTATTAGACTCCAGACGGTCCACTGACTCATCTCATTCATTTAGGATGACTTTGAAATGGCCTAGAGGACAATTTTATCTTCCGTCCTTCATTCATCCCTTGTCATTTTCCATTCAGGAGAACTTCTTACCATGTGCCACACTTTTATCCCAGGTATTTAGTCCAAATGGGATTATTTAAAAACAGCACTGCCCATATCTGCTCTATTAGGTGCTGATTTACAGCGTCACTGTCCGATATTAAGCTGTAATATCCGCAGGACCGAGGTCTATCGCACAACAATCACAGCGCATTATGCAAATCCATCAGGACCGTGTGACAGTATGAGTGGGCAGGACCAATCACACGCCCTGTAGCTCTCCAGCGGCCAATCACAGGGAGCTTCTGGGAGCGATTATGCATTCAAATCACGCCACATGCTCAGCAAAACCTCATTATCATTGGCCGTTTGTGCTCCAGCTTCCAATCAGCTCCAATCTGAGCCCGGGAAGCCTTTATGCAGCGCATTTTCAAAAATTAAATGGCTTCTGGAAAGTTACAGAGTCCAGCCAGGCGTTCCGGGCGACTTTTGGAAATTACATTTGATTTTCATATATCGCCACAGGACAATTTGAATATGAGACACTTGGTTATGGATTATTCTGGGCATATGAATTATAAATACATTTTATAATGGTGGGGGAGAGAAAACCTACTTAGTTCTTGAAGTGTTTTTGCTCTTTGCCTGCCAAACGTTGGGAATGTAGCTCTAATTTGCTTTTCTCATGACTGATTGATAGTGTCATTTAACTGTGTCCCATTGCTCGTGCCCATCATGGTTAAAGGCCTGGCCATCACAGTGTCAGCTTCTTCTTATATATATATTTACAATCTTCATAATAATTATTACCTTTTATATTTTTATCTATTTAATATATAATCCTAATATACTATAAAAGGTAGTTCTGGACCTTTAGCATGCATGTCTTTTTTTACTTAGCACGTGTACCTTTTTCTTTTCTTTTTTAAATTATTTATAATATTTATATATTTATTGTTTACAATTATTGTACCTTTTATTTTAATTTAGCTTAGTTTTCCATCTCATTTTTACAGTGATTTATAATATTAATTTGTGGTTTTTAGATGTATCTGACTTGCTAAAAAAGGTCTTTGTTTTTGTTAATCACGTGCTTCATTTGTTTTCTCTTACATTTTACAATGAATGATCATTTATAATATTTAAGAATTATAATTATTATTTTATATATATATATATATTTTAATGTGGTTTAGACCATTGCATAAGTGTGTTTGTTACTCACATAAGTAGGAGACACTTGGGTATGAATTATAAATGCAGTATATAATGGCAGGGGAGAGAAAAGCTAGTTGTTAAAGTTCTTTGCTCTGCTCCTGCCAAACACAGGCTGCGGCTCTAATTTGCTTTCCCCATGATTGATTGATAGCATCATTTAACAGCATCCCATTGCAGGTGCCCGTCTTAGTTAAAGGCTCACGGGGCAGGACTGACTTCCTCCTCATCGGGTGTCCGCTCTCGGCCATCACAGTGGCAGCTCTTCCGTGTCGTGCGTTTAATGAATGGTTGATTGAGGCTCAGATTGCACATGACATTTATCCGTGTCACTGCATTCTCCCCTGTGATTGGCCGTCGGAACGAATAGCTGGAAGGTGTCAGGAAACATCCCATTCATCTTGCTGTTAAAGCCATTTTCATAACACTATCCCGCTCAAATGATGTGTTACTTTCAAACCCCCTTGATATAAATCTATATGATTATGATCCATATCCAGCACTGCTATTTGTACAAATACAATATATCAAAAGGAGTCTGATCCGTCATGACGTCTTATTGCTTTTCATAAAGGTATATCTGCCCTTAATGTCTTAACAAAATTACCTCTCTGGCAGACAGGCTGGTATTGTAAAGAAATAGGTTGTGAGAGGAATGTATGAAAGCCTGATCTAAAAGTGCACAAAACGGCAAATGTGAGTAAAAATCAGCTTGGGCAGGTAAAAAGCAGTTTTACCAAGAGACATAGACTAGCTCATAAATGATGCTTTGGGGGATGGAATGCCATCAGTATGCTGGGAGAAAATAATGCAAAATATGGTTCATTTATAAATTTATAAAAGTGTTTTTCAAATGTATTAACATTTTAAATGTAGTTTTTAAATTAAATGTGACTATATTTATTCATAATTATTGTAGCTTTTAATGTTTCATTTATTTGTTTATTTAAATGTTTAATTTCTTTTTTCGAGCATGCCATTGAAAAAGTATGCAAAATACAGTTAAATGGTTAAATGGTTAATCGGTATGAATGGCACAGTACGGTATTTATTGAATTATTTACATAAAAAACAAAACTAATGATGAGACTCAAAAAAAGTGCCAGAAGTGTTTATTAAACAGTTTACATGAACACTGAACATATCAATGCCACACGCACTAGCATCTATCTGTAAACTTTGAAACAGGAACTTCAATTTTTCTATTTTAATATCAAAAAACTGTTAAACCTTCCACACATCTGATTTAAAACCCGTTTTAGATTGCTAGAATATTAATTACGTGAGTGCGTCATGTTATCTAGCTTCTCTGTAGTCACATAATGTTATTTAATAGACCCTAATTCTCAATATAACAGTTTTCACTGATATTTTTAATGGTTTCTGTTGTTGAAAAACGAAATGAATATGAAATAGTGACTGAAATGCACCCCATTATAAGACCTACTGAACTAGCTCTACCTTAAAAGAAGTTAATCTAGATTAAAATCCTTATTTATAATCGTTTATAATTATATAATTATATTTTAATTCACAATGACTATGCTGTGATTTTGGCTATATTTGTATGTAAAATAGAGTTAGAAGCAACATATCTATTTTAACTGAAAGCTCTGCTCCTCTCAGCCGCTCGCTGAACAGAACAGACACAGAGAGAGGTGCACGCTGGGAGAACAAGAGCTTGCGCTCGCGTTGGCACTACTACAGACTCTCTAGAGAAGTCTCAAGATTTGTCGCTAGTCGCTTTTAGGGAAAATGTCACCAATGGGGTATAAAAAGTCGCTAAATATAGAGACAAAGTCGCCAAGTTGGCAACACTGATCTGTAGCGACAACAGACAGCAAAGAATGATGACCACGCCTGGGCTGATGGGAATTGTAGTTCCCACTACCTGACGTTCGCTCCATTCCCCTGAGCAAACTTTCTTTAGAAGACCTATCGTTTTATCGAGTCATGTGACCACGGTAGCATTGGAAAAATTAGATATTGTGGTACGACGGTATTTACATTACCGTTACATCCCTACTCACTAGTATATTTTTTTTTTATATATAAATATTGTAATTTGTGTCTATTTCTTATTTATTATGTATTATTACTTATTACATTATTTGCTCTTTTGATGTTTATTTATATAGTATTTGTTTAATTTTATGTGTGGTTATTTAATTTAATATTATCTTGGTGGCAAAAATTGTATTACGAGGATAATATAATATATCTGATTTACATGTTATTATTAACGCACAATTTATTTTTATTTATTTATTCATTTAAAATGCAGTTCTGGACCCTAGCATTCATGTCTTTGTTCCTCACATGGCCACCTTGTTTTTGCAGCAGCGAAGTCAACAACTGCCTTATTTATTCAAAGAAGCATTTGCCTGTCTCGTGATAGTATCCTCTTCGCTGCTAGCAATGTCAGACAGGCGTCCAGGAGTTGAGCGCTGAGGTAAACAAGGGCAACTGAAAGACGTAGCAAATGGCACGGTCCAATTGAGCTGTAATAAATCTGCTTTGAAGGTGAAAGCGAATGGCACAGAGCGTTTGAAGCTACCTACATTGTGCCCGCAGATATTAAAAGATTTGTTTCCCACCAAGTCAGCCACGATGAGCTGCAAGTTTTATGTATGGGTCTGTGTCATACGGGATAATAACCTCACACACGGACGACTGAGAGAGGCCATTTTTTTCTTCTCTGTCAGAGTCTTTATTCCACACCATTACTCAAAGAGACTAAGAAAAACCTAGTGAGGTTTCTGTCTGCTCCCTACACGGTGAGATGCCTTCTAAGGGCACATCCAGACTGAAATCAAACCACCGTAATCAAGCAATTCCAACGAGGAGACTCCTTTATGCTGCTAAGGTTGTAATTGAATGCATAAATAAGCATAAGATACATTAATATTGGGTAAAATAGTAAATTATTTAATTATATAAGCCGTAATAATGAATAAATCAGAAGTAGCACTGTCAATCGACTGAAACTGATAGTCAAATTAATTACTTGATATGCTGATTAGTTAATCATTTCAGTTTAAGCAGGCACTAAGTGCGTCGAATTAACGCTGTGAATGTTTAATTGAAGTCATTGTCATTCTTTCCAGCACAAACACGTCTCCTTTATATGTAAATGAAGCTCATTATAGGTTGCACCTTATTCACAGAAGACTATGCCGACTGATGTAATTAAGGTATGCTAAATCATGAAATTCATCACAGGGAATCAATATTTATTGATTTATAGAAGACATTACGATTGTACTGGCAGATAAAACTTTGATTTTGCATAGCTGGTATTGCATTGCTCCAGTGATATTATTTTTTCCACAATGGGAAGCTTCTCAGTGAATAATACTTGCTATGCTGACTTAGAATATTCCAAATGAAAGCCTTGAGCAAGAACAGACAAATTTACTGTCACAAAGCTTTCTAGTTTTTAATTAAGAACTGAAAAATTTGTTAATGTATATTGGTACCCTGTGTTGGAACTGATGAGCGAAGCTAAACAAAACAGAAAACATATTTTCAACAGAAAAGCCAAAAACGTAGCACAGTTGTTTTATATAATTAATATATCATGGTAATGTACTTAATACATTAATATATCTGTGAGTAATTTAAATTAAAAACCATAATTTAATTATTACATGTATTCTTTGATTTAGTGTAGCTTTCATTTTTGCTTTATCACAAAAAATAATACATGTAATGAAATAATATTTTTTTGATCATTTAGTATTTTAAGAATTCTTTATGTAATATAATATGTGGTATAATTATATATTTTATATAATTTTGTGTGCGTGAACATATTTTCTTTTAGATATTTAAAATGTAAACATTTCAATATTTAAATTAAGCATAAAACATTTTCTAAATTTTTTTTTTTGCAATTATCCAAACCCACTTAATTTCTTAACAATATTTGCCAAGCACTATAGTAAATCTGATATTGAAATACAATAGTTTCCCGTGCATTTCTCATTTCTTTCTCCAAATGATCAAATAATTTTTAGCTTTCCATTTTTCACACAGAAAAATTGGAAAGTTGTCCTTTTCATAGTGCTGCACAACTATGGTGCCTTAAAATGCTGCATATGTAGGCAGCTCATTAGCTTTTGGAGCAGATCCAGACAGTCGACACATACAGGTGAAGCACAGAGACGCTCAGCAATGTGAGATTCACGAGCAAGCAGGCTTTCTCATCCTGGGCTGCACTGAAGATGGGCATCCTGTCAGCTTCACCCTCACAGATGGGTGGTTTGATGTCGATAAAATGCGATGGTGCCACATTGCAGCGCTGCGTCCAGCAGCTTGTTTGCTCATGGCTCAGAGCTCCTTCAGCCCTGTCTGATGTTGCTAACACCTGGTCTGGGCTGGCCCTCTCTACGGGGTTGGCCTGTTTTGTGTTTCCTAGAGCCAGGCATTGGCCCACTACAAAGGCACCAAACACGCCAAGAAGCTGAAATCCTTGGATGCCCCAAAATGCCTCAAACACAAGAGTTCCCTGGTCACCAGGGAAAATACCAACAAGGAGCCGCCTCAAGGCCTCTCTCCCTCCACAGCGGCCAGCAACACTGATAGAAAAGGTAAGAGAGGAGACGTTATCTCATGTTTACAAGCATCGCTGTTATTGCTGCTCATGCTTGCTTGAATAAACCCCTGCCCTGAAGTGTTAGTGGTCAGCTCGCCTTGAACCATGACATGTATGATACTAAGAGCGGTGCGTTGATTCTTTTTGTGTTTATTATGTTTTTAGAGATTTGGCAGGTGATAAAGTAATGTGCTAAAATGGCAAAACATTTCAGTTAAACTGTGGTCATTGTTGATTGATGAAATTTGTGCATAATTTTGCAAGAAATCTCAGCAAAAGAACATGCATCTTACTGATGACAACATTTCTATCATGAATTTTAAAAACACATAACTACTAAAAACACAATGCATGCAAAGAAAAGAAAAGAAAAATAATTAAATTACTTTTGTTTGGCAAAACTTTGCAGGTGAAAGAAATCTGTTGCAGTAATTTTGCATGCAATCTTATCAAAATAACCTGCATATTATTGGAGGTAAAAGTATTTATAACTGCTCAAAAAAATAAAGGGAACACTTAAACAACAAATCATAAAATCATACTGAGGATGCAACAATGATTGACAACCAGTTTCACATGCTGTTGTGTGAATGGAATAAACACCAGGTGAAAATTATAGGCAATTAGTAAGACACCCCCAATAAAGGAGTGCTTCTGCAGGTGGTGACCACAGTCCACTTCTCAGTTGCTATGCTTTCTGGCTGATGTTTTGGTCACTTCTGAATGCTGGCGGTGCTTTCACTCTAGTGGT
>JAUMHI010000058.1:19594534-19609716 GCA_032359435.1 Enteromius unitaeniatus | reverse complement strand
ATGCCGGTGCGGTTGGCCTTGGGTTCCTCCTAATGCAAGACAATGCTAGACCTCATGTGGCTGGAGTGTGTCAGCAGGACTGGCTGCCCATTCCCCAGATCTGAATCCAATTCAGCACATCTGGGACATCATGTCTCGCTCCATCCACCAACGCCACGTTGCACGTTTGAGTGTGACTCCAAATCCAGATCTCCATGGGTTAATAAATTTGTTATTTTACCATTCCCTTTATGTTTTTTGAGCAGTGTAGTTAATAAAGTACTGTAGACATATAATACATGCAAATAAACTTAATAAAAACACTTTTTTTTCAAATAATGGCAAATAGATGTTACATTTTCTTTTGCTCTGCAAGATTTCACAGGTGGAAGATCGTTGTTGCAATAGTTGAATGCTAAATTAGTTTGACGTTCAACCTCAACAAAATAATCTCTGTCTTCAGAGTCTAAATTCTGACTTTTATAATCAATAAAAAAGAATGCAAACACAATGCATGTAAATTAAACTAAGTGAAATAAATTAATCAAAGAATTAATTTACATTTTCATTAGACCAACAGGAAAAACCATGTTTAAAAAATGATTCATTTAAATGATTTAGAGTCGACTGTTTCTATTGAGGAGACAATAACTTTGTACACTGTGCACTTTAAGATTTAAATCTTTAGATTTAAAGATGTTTTCATTCACTTGTGTGAATGTGTTACACACTGCATGAAATCATTTTCAAAAATATATAATATAATCCATAAGTTTAGTTTAAACATTTTTTTGTTGTCCTGTATTAAATGACAAAATATTCACTTACTCACCAATATTTGTAATTATGATAAAAGATGAAAATCACTGATGTTGGTATGGAGATAAGCGTTAAGATCATGTTTTTCTTTAGTATAACAGCACACTAAATATTAGCACCATTTGAGCAGATTTCTTTGTACAAGCAAGTCCATCAGACGAAATTCTTCATTGCACAGATTGCCACTGGAACTGTTGCGTTTTGCTCACAAAATCATAAAGCAATCTTTTACATTGATCCATATGTAAACACTAGTAGCCGGTTGGATTTGTTGTCTGAAAACTCACCCATGACACCCAGACATAATCTTCAAGTCTTGCAAAGAGCGCTTATAAAAATGCAAGACGTTCTGCGATTTATTGCCATTTTGTGCTACAGAAGAAACATTCATCAGATTTCCCTGGACAAGACTTGACCTCCTCTTCTATTTCAGTCACAAAGATCTCTCTCTGAACTGGAAACAAGAAATATGTTCCAAGAATCGACTTAAAGGCCATAATTTGAGTCCTAGGCAGTCGTTTTACAGTAATTGTGTTGCTATTGCAGCGGTACAGTAATTCACATTCATGTACACCAGTGGAAAATAGCATGACGCCCACTTCAGGTTCTGGTTTTCATTGACCTGTCCTGATTTTGATGAAGTTATATATGGCTCTGGTGGTTCAATATGACTCGCAGTGCTGTTTCAGATGGTCCAAAGCAAACAGCATCCTCCTGTGAGTGTTTGTTAGCGATCCAGGGGTTGGCTGTATTCTCTGCAGGATTACAGCTGGATCAGGTTGCAGGAGTCTCGTGGCACAAAATTGTGTACGTAAGCACATTGTGGAATTAGGTGCACTCAACACATGTCTGGAACCTGTTCTGGAACCAATAATTTACTTTGCTATTTTTTTTGTTCTGCTTGTTTAGGCCCAGCAGTCAAGCTCGCCCAATCAAAATGTCTATTTGTGCTCAAACACCTGGTGTAATCTAATTTGTGGCGTTTTAAGGCAAATGTGTAGCCTGAAGTCAGAGAGACGCTCCTTCACAAGCCGTTATTGTCTAATAAAGCAGTGCCTCATCTCTATGAGCCAGAGGAAATGCCATTTGTTTGGACTCGTAGGTGCAACACCAAACACATAAACACAAATAATGCACTAGCGTCAGCAGTTTGTGAACTGTGCATCGTCCTGCAATTCATAACACATTTCTGTCACCACAAGTTGTTCTTGTCAACACTTTGGGGTGAGTTGAAATCCTTACGTTTTTTTCTGCAAAAGATTATTGGTAGCAGTTATTTTGCAACACATCTGGCTCTTTTCCATTTTTACTTTATTTGTTAGAAAGTCCAATAGATTATTTGCATTGTTAATTTTTTTTCTTTCTTTTTTTTTGGCAACATTTTTTCAAGTGAATAGTGCACCCAAAACAAAAGTGAGCTTAGAATGTATTCACCCTCAGGCCATTCAAATCATAGATGAGTTTGTTTCTTCATCAAATTTGATTAAATGTTACACTCCAACGATCCTCTGCATTGAATGGGTGCCGTCAGAATGTGAGTCCAAACAGCTGATCACAATAAAAACATCAAAGTAATGCACACCACTCCAGTCCATCCATTAACATCTTGTGAACACCAAAATCTGTGTCATTAAGCTGTTTTAGACTTTAAACCATTGTTTCTAAAAATACAAGTCCATAACCCATAATACTGTAACACTCAATCTCCTGTTTTCTTCTCATTTCAAAATACACCCACATACTGCATTTGTTTATGGCTATCTTGCCTTTAAACACTGCTTGATCTGTGTATTTTTCTCTCCTGATTATGCATTAAGACTTCATCATTTAGCCAGAAACAACAATTTGAAGTTTCAACTCACTTCATAAGATGTTGACTGGAGTGATGTCATTCTGACGGCACCCATTCACTGTAGTGCATCCATGACCGAGCAAGTGATGAAGAAACAAGCTCATCTACATCTTGGATGGCCTGAGGAAGAACACACTCAAAGCACATTTTTATTTTGGGATGAACTATTCCTTAGGAAGTACATCTTTATCTTTTGCAGTACTTTGTTTTAATTACTAATTGCAACTATATGTGCCATCTTTTTGACTATATGGCATTTGAGGTATGCTGCATTTAAATAAAGTATGTCTTATTCTTTCCCATGGAAACACGCCTCCTTTCTATGTAAACGAGGCTCATTATTGAGTGTACCTTATTCATAAAGCAGATGCTTTTGTGGAGTGATGCTGTGCATTCGCAGCATCCTGCGCTTTAGTACACAAAATTGGGTTTTGTGCATTGCATTTACCACAGGTCTTTTGTGTACATTTGGCATGTGCAATTTGCATAATTTCTTTAGCTAACGGTGCTAAAACAACACATGCAGCATGTACAGATAAATGGTGCTATCATCAGTGGGTGCAATTCATTTTAGTCAATTCTGCCTTTTGTATTTCTGGAATGGAAACGCACGGATCGGTGACCTACCTCTGGCGTTATCAGAAAACTAATCGAGCCAGCGTATTGTTTGCATTAATAAAGCCTGTGAATAAAGAAGGGCACCTTGACCCAGTTGAGTACATGATCACGCAGGGCCAGGAACCTCCCGATAAATCACGCCACGTCATACCGAACGCAGCATCACTCCCAACCGCTTCTCTCCCGTTCCCAGCGTTTGTGGCGAGCTGGGCGTTTGTTTGTCAAAATGCCACTCTGTAATGAATATTAATGCGCGTAGATGTCAGAGAGATGAATTGTGGGGGCGGCTGAAAGCTGCATTATCTAGAGTTTATTTGCCGCATGTAATGAATAGCAGAGGCTCAGACACTAATAGGGCGGCTTCAGAGAGCAGATAGCAGCGAGCCAGATAGTCTGCTCTTTTGGAGTGGCTGTTTAATGTGTTTAATTCATGGGTTTCTTTTTTTTCTCTCATTAAATAACAGTCATTTGTCAGAACTGGGAAGTGAATAATGTGTGGGAAGAGAATATGTATGCATTTGACTACATATTTTGGAGGTATTTGTTATCTTCCACCTCCATGTCACTGCGTTCTTAGCTGCGTTTCTTCGCTTGGGGCTTATCTGTAAAGGTCATACAAAACTTCAGCATGTTATTTAGCAGAAAAATATATGCATACAGTGCTCTTTGGCAGGGATACTAGTAAGTTGGTTTGTGCAATATTTAATAATTCATTTTGAAAAGTCTGGTACTAAAATATGACAAGACCTCAGAGATGTGTCAGAACTAATTCATCTAGATAATGAAAAGATGTAATGAATTCAGCTGAAAAGCTGCCAGCTGTAAAATTTAAGGACACAATTAGATAAAACCAATTCAGGTTAACTAATTACCAAGCAACGCTTAATTTTTTTCAGTTTGTGGTGTAAAAAGTTCACATTAGCAAATACAGAAAAAACACTTGAGCAAAACATGTTCAGGTCAAAGTGTCTGAATAATTTAGATCCCGAATATTTTAGCAATTTTACTGGTAATCCACTGTATTAAGAATATTTGGGTATATTATGTCACAGTTTACTTTATTTTACTATCCTCATTTACATAAATTAACTGTAATGTCCTGCACCCACCAGTAAAAAAATTTAAATAAATAAAAGCAAAAAAATTTAAAATAATTCTTGGTTTGACTGTATATTGTAAAATTTATACTTTATTATATTATATAAAAAAGTATATAAATATGTTATATAAATAGTATATAATAGTATGCAATATGTATATATATATATATATATATATATATATATATTATAATAATATTCATTTATATAAATGTGTATATTGAATTATTACACGCAAATTATTACATGCATATTAAAAGTAGTACTTAGTACTTAGTAAGTGAAAACTTTGGAAACAACAAAAGACAAAACTTTAATGCATTTACAATGCTGTGTTTGCATCCATAGGCTGCAGGGCTTGTTTTGTTTACAGAAATGTGCTTTATGTTTTTAGTAGCAGTAACTTTGTAGGAATAATTACTGAGTGAACTGTTATTGAAAGTGGAACACTCTTTGCTTTCTTTTCCCGGGTGCATCTAAATGATTTGAGGCTATAAAAAAGACACCACAGCATCTCCAGATCTAGCCGTGCCACAGACGTGTAGTGGAACAAAAGTAAGAAATTTTCAGAGCTGAGAATGACATCTAATCAGCAGCAGCAGCACAAATAGCCCTATCTGAGGCAGAGAGAGAGTACGGTCCTTTGATGTGATGCCCAAGATGAGCAGAGGGCAGAGAGAGAGCCGCTGTAGATGAGGAGATGAGTCAGCAGCCGTGTGTGTGTGTGACAGAGACGCCTCCATCTCTCTGTTCCAGTCCAGTGCCGCAGGAAATGTACCCTGATATTAGCTATTAAAGAGCAGATTGTCAGGGGAGGGACGCCAGCTCAGACAGCTGCACAATGCGGGCAGAAAGCACGAGTTGGGGAAGAGACAAGAAGAGATGCTTTCACGTGCTTCAGAGTTGGATTACGGACCGGGATCGTGCTCTCGGGCCATATGCTGCGTGAAATATCTCCTGCAAATCTGAAGCTGCTCAGACGTTTCTCCTGAGAAGCAGAGCCATGGGTTTCGGAAGAGATCTCAACACTTTCTCCCGCTGTGTTCAGATGAGAAACTGGAGTTTTGCAGGGCTTTAAAAGGTTGTAATCAGACAGAAAGTCTTAAAATTTCCTTTTTTTTTCTTTTATTTTCTTGTTTTTCTAAACATCCTTAAATCAAAAAACATTTACTTGAAGATATGGCGTCTTGTTTTCTGAGAAACTTAAGTGAGTTTGTTTAAACAAGAACAAATATGATCCTGGACCACAAAACCAGACATAAGTTTCAGTAAGTGTCAGGTTTTCAAAATTGAGATTTATACATCTGAAAGTTTATTAAATAAGCTTTCTATTGATGTATTGTTAGGATAAGACCATATTTGGCTGAGATACAACTACTTGAATATCTCCTTTAAAAACTCCTATAAAATTGTCCAAATTTTGTATATATTTACGGTAGGAAATTTGCTAAATATCTTTATAGAATATGATCTTTACTTAATATCCTAATGATTTTTGACAATAAAAAGAAAAATGTATCATTTTGACCCATACATTGCATTTTTGGCTATTACGAGAAATGTACCCCAGCGGATTAAGACTTGTTTTTCTGGTCCAGGATCACAAATATCTCTCAGTGGTGTATAAAAACTTTGCTTATTGGCAGATCTTGTAGTTTTATTAAAGCCTAAACCTGCTCTTCATTTTGTTAAATTTAAAACAAAACAGGACTTCTTGTCTTGCGTCATTTAGCTTCTTAAATAAATGCATCTTGTTTTAAAAAAATTTAGACATTTACACAAGAAAACAACGTAGAAGTACTGAGGAACAGTATCAGTCTTTTGCAGTGTGATCAATTATTTTCAGATTTTAGTGCATTAAGCTTTTTATTTGTGTTTTTTTATAAATGTATTTACAGAGTAGTGTAAAGTAATGGAGTTATATTTTCAACACAGACTGTGCTCCTTAAGCTTTCTTTACTTGAACTTTACTTTATTATTACTAACTGTATTAACCCTGGTTCAGATTTGCCATGATCTCAAAAAGTCAGCCATCAAAAGTCAGAAACATTTTTCATCAAATGATCTGAGCTGCTATCCGCAATCATTTCATAGTGTTATACTCTTACTTCATGACTCATTTGCTTTTATTTTTATTCCCACTGAGGCATTTTATAGGAAACATCTGAGACAGAGATGATAGTTAAAGGTGAAGTGTGTGATTTCTGCATCACCAAACAAAACTGCAAAACGCCTTAAAGTCAGTCTTAATAGTATAAACTAAGATATGAGAAAGTTATAGGGAAAAAAACACAGAGGAATCCAACGCCAATAATAAATGTATTATGAGAAGATAGAGATCTGCAAACTCCAACTGTTCAGTCATCAGCGAACCATCATCTTCACTGTCTGCAGCGCTCAGCCTTTCATCAGCCACTGAACTGGAAAAAAGCCTTGCAAACACACACTTACAGCCTGCTACAGATCAGGATGATTCTGTCCAGAAAACATGCAGCTCCAAGTCTCTTCTGCTTACCAAGGCTGCATTTATTTGACTACAAATACAATAAAATTGTCAAATATTATTACTATTTAAAAGAACTGGTTTCTATTTGAACGTATTGTAAAATGTAATTTATTTCTGTGTCCAAAGCTGAATTTTTCAGCATCATCTTCAGTGTCACATGATCCTTCAGAAATCATTCTAATACACTGATCTGCTGCTCGAGAAGAATTTCAGATTATTACACACGTTGAAAATAATCATGTTGTTGTAAAAGCCATTTTTTCCCCATAATATTTGATAAATATAAAGTTCAAAAGAATAAAAATGTTATAAATGTCTTTTCTGTCATCAATGCTACAAAATGCTACTTTTTATGAAGCTTATCCAAATGTAGATATAAAAGAAGAAAACATTAAGGCAGAGTAAAATAGGTTTAGAAGCAGAGGCTCTCTTCTTTCTTTTGACATATTGCATGTATTGCAGATGTTTATGCAAAAAAATATTCTGGGGGCATAAATTTTTTGTGAAAATGATCAAAAATCCTGGCGGTGGCTGTTAATCATTGCTAAATAAAACTGTTAATTTCTGTTCATTCAACTGTACATGAAACATCAAGTGTCTCCTGATTGGCTGTGAATGTGTCGAATCACAAAGTGTGGACAGATTGATTGGCTGTCAGTAGAAAGCTGTCGTGTCACAGCGTTATATTAGCAGCACAAATGACCTCCTCACTGGTGTTTCACAGCAGCTATTACTCTCTATAAAATATGGAGAATTTCTAAATGAGATGTTTGGGGCAATTAATAAAAAACAGAGGTCTGACAGGAACGCGTGGCCCTCGGGGACTGATTTCACAAGTCGGTGTGATTCATAATGGGGCATAATCATTATAATTAGAGGCCTTAATCCAGCATCATGGTGAAAATGTAATCAGAACTCAAGGGAACTTTCTGATTAGTTGGTATAATAACGAGGGTGGAAGGATTATGGAGACGTGTGCTTATTACTGCCCCCGTAATTAAAGAGCAGAGATTGGCAGAGTATTTGGACACATCAGCGGGACCGGAGACTAGCTGTTATATGTCATTCTTTATCGGCTAACTTGAAAAAAAAATTTGATGTAGATTATTATTTTGAAAAATTTATCATTTTCAATGTATTATTGAAATATCATTTACTGTAATTAATAATCATATTTATTAACGCATTTTGTAAAGATTAACTTTTTTCATTAATATTTTTAAAAGTTATGTTGATTTCAAACTAATTTCTGTAATTTTATCAGAATGTAATATATAACTTTTACATATTAAAATGAGGATTTTTTTATTTAATTAATATGTATGTTACATTTAACAAATATTAGATCTAATAATAGCTTTTTAATTATTACAATATTTTGTCATTTTTATTAGTTTCTTAAATATATCTAATATATATATTTTTGGTTTTATCATAAAGCATCAAGTAAAGTTACTTTAAGTTTGTTTTTTTCATACATACATTCATACATATACTGTGTGTATATATACATCATAAATATTCATTTATTAGTCTTTTCCCAAGACAACTATTTTATCACACAGGATGATATGCAATATTAAAAACAATTTTATTCAACAAATGATATTTTAGCGAGTTTATAAAAGTCATTAGGATACAAAGAACAGTAAGGCTCTCAAAACATATGAATCATTTGTCATTGCATTTTAGCATTTAAGAAAAAAAAAGTGTCATTGTGAATGCAGTGACATTTAGATATTTTCAAAAAAGTGTCTTCCCATATATTTTAGGGCTTCTGAATATGATTGATGACATCAAAATAAACTACATGGATTGACCCAGATCTGTTCTGCCACCTTCAGCACCTTGATATAGCAGATTGATCAAAGCCATTCCGGTCATTAATGAGGAACCATTGATCTCTTTGTCTTTTTCCTTCTCTGGTGTTTCTCCTTCTTTTGGCTCGCAGGTCACAGCAGAGTCTATAGATCACCAGCTCACTGACAGACAATCAAAGCAGCCTGTACTCTCACAAATTACCCTTTAATGACTTATTTTCACACACAAATGCTGCTCAAATTGATCACACGTCGTAGTCTGGGATGTGCCAGACTTCCTGTAGAGCCAGCCGCTTGTGATCGGGCCTCCTGATGGTAGATGAAAATGAGGCTAATGTTCAGGTCAGCGCCGGCGCTCACCTCATTTACTCTTTATCTGTCGTCCAAGGTGAATCTCCTCATAAACAGCAAATGACTTTGTGGGCTTTTTGACGTTAGTGGTCAATTGATTAATTGTAAGTGGAGCTGTTTTAAATTACCTCTTCATAGAACGAGTAAAGCTGGATGGAGAAAAATATTTCAACTGCTCGGTCTGTTCACAAGATAACATCCAGTGTTCTTGCAGTTTTTTAGATTATGAAGAACTGTGCTGCTGTAGATCCAGTCTTTATTATTTGCGTTATCCTCACGAATTGCGCACAGTGAGGAATACACCGCAGAACCTGAGTCATAAACAAATGACTCTTTTTAATGAGTCAGCCAAAATGACAAATTAGTTCTCATTTGAAATGTTACCACAAATAGTGTTGTGTTTGTTTCATATATAATCAGAAGTATTTATTTCAGGGTTTTCCTCAAAAGTAATAAAAGAATCATTAATGGAGTCATTATGGAACTGGAATCATTAAGTGGAATGTGATTCATAATTGGTGAAATTGCCTGTGAACCAACTTAAAATAGGACATAATTCTTTCCAGATGTGCTCTTTCGCACACATTTTTGCACCGAATGTGCACTTACTAAACCAGTACTAAAACTATTAAAAGTTAATTAAAGAAAGCTACAAATCAAACATAAACGTTAGATGAAAAACGTACGTTTAAAATGTTTCAACTAAAATGTTACGATTTTAATTCTACAATAAGCATTAGGACTAAATAATGTTTAAATTTGAAGTTCTAAACTGAAATAAAAATAGATTAGCTAAATAGAAATAGAAATGAATAAAAAGCACATAATTAAAAACTATGAAAATGAAAACTGAAAATGTAAATAAAATGTAAATTATTGTTTTACTGGTTAACTATATTAACCTCAGCATTTACTAATACATTTTTCACAGCAAAATGTGGTTAACATGAGTTAATCAGCTGTGAACTGCAATAAGGGTTAAATATAATGCTCATTCTTAGTGTATTAAAGTACATTAATGCACTACTAATACTAACAAATAAGATGCGATATTTAAAACCTGGAAGACTTTGATATATTATATATTATTTGGCATAAATATTTCAAATACGGGTATTCAGGTGCTTTATTATTATTATTTGTATTTATTTTAATAAATTATTATTAAAATTTTTTATTTAATTCTTATTTTAATTTTACTTGTTTTAGTTTTTTATTTTTAAGATTGAATTATAAAACTTACCAAAAAAAGATCATATATTTTATTCTCCTTAGTTTTTTAAATCTATGTAATAAAACTGCATGTAAATCTGTAAAAAAATTCAAACGTAATCTAAAAACAATCCAAAAGCCGTTTGAATGTTACATTACTGACTACTGTAATTTATAATCAGTAACAGACTAGGCCAAGTAACCTACCCTGTACTGCCGTTGACATGTTGTGGTAGACCTAGAGTTATAGTGGTTGACATGGACTGTGATACCATTGTTTTTTCCTGTCCAAAGCCTCATCTGTAGAGCTTTGAGAAGAGCTCTTTTGGTTTCTTGTTGTGTCTGGTTGAGTTCCCGGCTCTTACTCACAGTGTTCAAGCTCGACTGAAGTGTCCGTGTGGCTGCTGCCGCAGATTTAATAGAAGCTGGAGTGTAAATGAAGTTCCCTGTGCCGAGCCGTCATGGTCAATGATGCTTCTCTGGTGGGAGAGAAATGGCTCCTTTTGCCATCGGCGCTGGCGTCCCGGTCCACTGCTCAACAAGCTAATCTCCTTTTGCCAGCTGGTGAGCCTTTCAACTTGGATGAAGGACTCTGGCCTCTAAAACTACACTTGCTGAACTATACTGGTGAAGTTAGGGTTAACTGGGGCGGAAATTATTAGCCAAAAGTATCCAAAACAACAATAATAGTTTTTAGAATAGGGGGGCCAGAATAATACATTAGTTAAGCATTAATTAATGGTTAATTTGTTCACAATGTTGTAAGCATTAGTTGAACAAAAAGTAATAGTAATTAATGATTGACCTAATATTTTAAGGGCCTGAATTATGCATTAGTTAAGCACAAATAAACTAGTAATTTATAGTTAACAATTATGCATCAGTTGAGCATGAACACATATAAAACTAATGATTATCTGTATATATAGTAAGGGCATATTATTTACAATTCATTAGTCATTTTAAAGACTGTAAACAAAAAAATATATAAATACATTTATGCTATAAACAAAAAAAGGCTAGTAATTAATAATTAATTGAATGTACAGTAACCACATTTTATACATTATTAACAACTTATTAAGACACACACATATATGTATATATATTTTTCTCAATTTTTATTTATTTAAAATTTTAAAATTATTATTTTTGTTATTATTGTTATGTTTGTTTACTGCTGGTTTGCAATTATATATGGCTAAAATATTGTAAGACTATTTGACACCCTGTTCTAAATCTACATTATGACAGTTACTGAGTGATATTCAAGTTTATTGATTAGGATAAGCTAATAATTAAGGCTAAACTATCAGTAATATAGTGCTAATAAATAGAATTTGACCCCCATTCTAAAGTGAAACTTAAATCCATATTAATTATGACACCTATTGTGTAATATTCATTATGACTAATGAATTGTAAATCATGGCTAATATGCCCTTACTATATGTTCAAATGATCATTAGTTATATGCTTGTTCATGCTTAACTGATGCATAATTGTGAACAAGTTAATCATAAATTACTTGTCTATTTATTCTTATCTAATGCATAATTAAATGCAATGTAAGGTTAATCATTAATTACTTGTGTGTTTTTGCTAAACTAATGCTTAATTGTAAAAAAAACAAATAACCATTAATTAATGATTAACTAATGCATTATTCTGGACCCTTAAAATAAAGTGTTACCGTTTTTGATCTCCTATGATAAAAATTGTAAGTGCCTGCAATGATCAGTTTGAGCGCTGTAAGCTGTATTTCAGCCCTCCAGTATATAATCCAATAGCAGTGATGGGTTATTATCCATAACACTTAATGTGGTAATAAAGGCAATAAAAAGTTAGTTATTATTGAGTCTCTTTCCAGCTAAGACTGCATTGGTTAAGATTATGGGACTGTCACATGATTAACTAATTCCACTACAGGACCTATAGAATGTTGCGCATACACGACTGATGAATCACTCCCCAATACTGTACGACTTTTCCTAAATTACATTAAAGATTCGTTTAAAATGAACCAATCGTTCAAGAACAACCCATCATGAGCAGAGTAGGGTAAAATGAGTTACACCTGATAAACCTGATAATGCAGCAAAGTAATGCATTACATTTTAAATTTATGCCATTTGATTATAGCTACTTATGTTACAAATCCAGTGTTTAAAAATATGAAGGAAAAATCCTGTTCTGTATGCTAATGAATCATCAGATGCGAGCTAAAATGCAGACGAGTTAGATGCAATGAAAGGTTAATATTTCAAAATGTTGCACTCCATTTGACATACTTTAGTCTGGCATTATTTATTGATATAATATGTGTAGAATGCGAACTCTATATTTTAATGAATTGCTACTGATTAATTAGTGCAATGATCAATTTGTTGATTATTCATTCTAATAATCATTAGATTAATTGTTTCTCAAAATAACCATCTGTTGAAGCGCTAGGGTTAACTTTAAGCGAGACATTTGGTAGCATCCATGCCTTTATACAGATGATCTGAAGACGAGCTCTGGGATAAATAAGAGACTCTACTTAACGGGTCACCAAAATAGAACGACATAACTCAATATCGATTGAGTCCCCGGGGCCTGAAGTGAAGAGAGCCTCTGTGTTATTACTGTACAAAGAGCTCAGACCCCTCAGACATTGATCAGATCGTCCTGCCAAAAGCAGACCTCATCTGGGGAAAATCAGCAGCAGTTTATCTTATTCAGTGCAATTAATTTCAGTGTCGACCGCATTAGGTAATACTGGCGTGTGGCGCCATCGATCTCGATATTTGACAGTTATTTTCCAGCACAAATAAGGGAAGTCTTCGAATCAAAGGAAGTCCAACACTCAGGGAAAAACTCACAGCCAGAACGCGAGAGTGCCGTTTGATGGAATAATGTTCTCATGTATTATTGACAATGGCAACGAAGGAGCTTTTAGAGGTCGACAAGTCATCAGCGACTTCAGAGTTCGTGTTTATGAGTGCCCGCTGCCTATTTATTCATCCAAAACACAATCCAATACTCATCCATTCAGTGGACAATATAATGTGTGTATGTTTAGAAAAGTCTGACTTGTATTTGAGCCTCAGTAGCATTCGGTGCCCTGCTTCAGTTAGAAAATTAGGCATGTGTTTATACAATGTTTGTTTAATTGAATTGCATTTTGTAATAATAATATCTAATATTTTTACATTTTATTATTAAAAATAGTTTTTAATTAGATTTCATATTGCATAGCCCATAAAATTAAAAACATTTTCTCTTTATATTTGAAAATATGATAGATGCAAATTAAATGATTATAATAAATCTATTTGTTTGATTGTTTTATTAACAATCAAAAATCTAAAATTTCCCAGAGGAACCTTCCCGAGGGATTAATAAAGTTCTATCTCTCTAATTATTATTATTATTATTATGCAGGAATTATCCAATACTTTTTTTTTTAAATAGTAATAGTAAATAATTTTAGACCTTCATGGATACAAACTAAATGGTTATTCATAATATATGTAGAGTTACTGTTTGCTTTTTAGACTTATTTTTACATTGTAGTGAATGATTTAATTTAATTTTAATGTAATTTAATAATTTTATTTTATTTTTATTAATTATAATAATTAGTTGTTTTCAGTTTTGCGTCTGTGTGTGTTGGACACTGAGCAACAACATTTTTTAATGATCTTTTTGTATAATATATCATTGTATATTCTATTAAATTAAGTACTTTAAAAATGAAAGGTGCTTAATTTAAATTATTTTCTCTTTATATTTGTACCTTGATAAATGGAAACCAAACAATTACTCATTATAAATGAAAGATGAGTCTGGCATCAGTGCAAAAAAGGTTCACATATTAAAGATCCAAACAAAAGCCTTGCAATAATAACCCTAAAACTGTTATTTTAAACTGGATCTGCTACAGTATAAACACTAAAATACAATAACAGCTCATTTGTCTTTCACAGGTGGAAGTCCTGAAGCGCCTGTGGCCCCTTCATCGCCCTCTTCTGCCCCCGGGTCCGGCCCCGGCATGGAGCCCACAGAGCCAGAGTCTACCTCAGGGTCAGGAGGAGAGGATGGCCGCTCCATCACGCCCAGTCCTCCTGACCCGGAGGAGAACGACCTCGCCGTCAGTCCAGACACAGAGCCGGAGACGGAGGATGAGAAAGCTCTGCGTCTGCTCTACTGCTCGCTCTGTAAGGTGGCCGTCAACTCCGCGTCACAGCTAGACGCTCATAACACCGGTGAGCAGCTCTCAAATGAACAGAATGCATTTAAAATGGCCATCTTGGCATGGTACATTTTTTTTTTTTACAGTTTTTCAGATTTAAGAAAAACAATTTAAGTAATTTGCAGTACTCAACAACTTCTTTATTAAAAAGCTGAGTTTAAAAGAAGAAATGTAAAGCATCAAAACACTATTTAAATACTTATGTTGCCTCAGTTATGATTTTAAGCAAGCTGGGTTGTGAGGACATTTTTCAGACTAATTAGATTACATTAGCATAATAATTGGCAACAAAAAGTACAACGCAAAAGTTTGGCATCAGTATGTTTTTTTTAATAAATTATGAGTGTTTTCATTCAGGGAGGGTGAAATTAGTGTTGTCAAGCAATTGCATTAAAATAAAAGGTTTTTTACACAATATATTTATGTATACTGTTAATATTTGTATGTATATATAAATACACACATGGATGTATATATTTCAGAGAAATGTTATTTTTATGTATTTAATTTATATTTAGAATATAAATATAGACATAAAAAATAGATATAAAAATATGAACTGTATGTGTGTGTATTCATATATACAGAATAAATATACACAGAACACACACAACAAAAACTTTTATTTAGGATGCCGTTAATGGCGATTAATTATTTGACTGCACTAATAAAAATAATTATAATGTTA
>JAUMHI010000058.1:19552800-19567440 GCA_032359435.1 Enteromius unitaeniatus | reverse complement strand
GTACGGAGTGAAGGGGCTGTGTGTGTGAGGGAGAGACGCGTGAGTGACAGAGAGATGAAGAGAGAGCAGGGAAAGGAAATGCAGTTGAACGAATTCGCTGCGTGTTTTAAATAGTGTAAAAGAATAACGAAACGCAATATGTGACGGTCGGTATTATTATTATTTTTTTTTGGTCGGTGTTAAATCTGTGGAGGTCGGAATTTAATCTGTGGCGCACCGCCACAAAAATGAAAATTTAAATGACTCACCCTTCATGTCGAATTCAAACCCATTAGACCTTTGTTCATCTGATAACAGAGAGCCTTCTGAACCTCCATAGACAGCAACACATCTGAAATGATTCAGAAACATAGTAAAAATATTGGTAAAGCAGTGACATCAGTGGATCAACTTCACTTTTGCAACGCTAGGAGAGTACTTTTGACATAAGTCAGGGGAGAATGGTTAAATTATATTCTTTTTCTTTTCTTTGCGCAAAGAAAAGTGTTCTCCTAGTATTGCAAAACAAGTTGATCTACTGATGTCGCATGGACTGTTTTATCAATATTTTTGCTATGTTTCTGAATCATTTCAATTGTATTGCTGTCTACAAAGGGTCAAATATCTGTCTAAATTAATCATAAATATCTTAATTTGTAATTAATGACAAAACTTTTTTTTGGGTGAACTAACCCTTTAAATTTGACTTGTAACATTGACTTTAATTTGGGAAACCTGTTTGAAAACAGTCCGCAGTTGTCTGTTGACATTAGTAGCACAAACATAAAGTTTTAAATGTATGCAGCTGCTTTAATTTGAAATGAATTTAGAATTATAATATATATAACAGGGTTGAAATGACATATCAAGCGCGAGCGAGGGTTTGAAATAAGCTCGTGGGCCCCGTTTCTTCGCATGTACATCTGTTTTTCCCTCTCGCGGAAATGATTTACCGCGCTCACCAGCATCAGTGGTGCGCTCGCTTGTTAATGGCATAGATTAAGTGTGTTTTTCGCGAGCTGGTTGCTGCGGTGGGGCGGAGGAGTCGCGATGCCGACTCAGCATCATGATGTCTGTCGCCCATCGGCGATGTACGATGGCATCGTCTATCGACCCAACCTAATATATAATAGAACATGCATACTCTATAGTGCATGTGCGTGATAATGCATATTCATTAACTGATATTTTCATCAACTTCACCTTTACTTTAAAGGAAAAGTAAACCTTAAAAATGAAAATTCTCATCATCATATCATTCTAAACCTGTACAGTTTTGTTTTTCTCTATGCAACACAGAAGGTGTTATGCTCATTTTCATATTAGTGTATATATTCATTTTATTCAATGAAATTATATGATTGTGTCTGAACATGTAAAAAATATTCTCAACATCATACGATGCAATGAATGCAGTATAAAAATAAAAAAAATAATGTTTGAATATATGCTATAATCATTTTCTATATGGATTGCAGGTCACCTGTATGCAGTGAAAAGAGGAAACGTCTGTGCGAGTGGATGGAGCTGGAAGTCTAATGTGACGCACCATTAGGAGAATCGGTGTGTAACCTGTTTGTTATGAGTAAAAGCATCTCTCTAAACGCAACACTTTTAAACTTTGTGCTATCAAACATTTGAACAATAACAAAGTGCCCACATGTCCCAAAAGAACTATATTTCAATTGTGTGTCGTGTTACACTTTGTAGAAAAAGCAACTGCTAAATGGCAATTAACAACAAAAAGCGCTCTAGAGAGTAAAACAATCTTTCTCGTTCTTTTCCCTCTCTTCTCTTTTGATTGTTCGTTTGAATTAACACCCGAATAAGTGAATCACAAAGACTGACAGTTGTGTTTTTGGCTCAGCTTCTCAGCGTTTGCTTCTATGAAAGTACACACAAACATGAAACAGACGTTATTTGAAATATTTGCTCAGCAGATGCGTTTTCTCTCTCTCTTTTTTTTTTTTTTTTTTTTTTTTAAATAAGTAAAAGAAAAAAAATCCGTCACAGAATAGGAAACGGGGTTGGGAATAAACGCGGTAATTTGGTTCTTCTCTTCATGGATTACTGTCACTCACCATCAGCCACTGTGTGCGCTTGCCAGTCCTGTTTGCAATTTCTGGGCTTGTGCTGTACCTTGAAATATTTGCCAAATGGATTTTATAGAGGCTGTAATTAAATTTAGTCCACCTTCACATGGTTTAGGAGGGCAGAGGCAGTCTCTCTGCATTGAGTGGGTTTTCCTGGTGGTTTTCTCAAACACGTTAAAGCCTTAATGTCCAGATTAACACATTAAATTTGTGATAGTCTAATTCTTGAAGAGAATTTGAGGGGAATTTGCGATGCAAATATGCACCGTTAAAGTGTACAGGTTTTGCACAGAACACAAAAGCTTAACATGAGCTGCAGTTTTCTTTAATACTTTTATAGTTTTCATCCTCAGTTTAATTTTTGTTTTTGTCATTTCATTACATCATTTTTATTATTATTTTCTATTTTATTTCAAGCTATTTCTTTAATAATTTTAGCTGCAGTTTCAGTTTTGCTTACTACTGTATAATAAACCTGGTGACCTTATAAATGTAGCTTACAAGACCATGATGCATATTCCATAATGCATATCCATGATAATGCATATACGTGGACTAATATCATAATCATCTTCACGTCTAGTTTAAAGGTAATAGGTAACCCAAAACTTCAAATGTAGTTTTTACCCATTGTAATGTCAATAAATCAATCACAGAAGATAATCTGAAGAATCTTCAATCTTATCACTACATTATGTCTATTTTATTTGTCAACAGAAACATAAATCAGTCGGTTTACAAAGCCAGATAATGCACTCACATCTAATGTGAGTGTTTGTGCATCTGTGCATAAAAATAAAACCTCAATCGTATTTTGCAGGACTATATATTAAAGTACTTTATATATATATATATATATATATATACAGAGAAATAATGCAGCAGTTGTCACCAGAAAATAAAAAAACCTTTGAAACACTAGTTAAACAAAGAAAGTAGCGCTTTCTTATAAATCATGGTGTGAGCATTAAAAGTGAGACACATGCACCACGACGCACATACACAAATTACTTCCTGTCGGCCCGTAATTACCACTGGTTCGCTGGCCCTTTTGGATAGCAGTTACGGTGACATAATTCATTAGTGTTTGCCCAAAGAAATTATTTGAAATCTTTAAAGTGCTCCTTCAAGCATAATAGCTATTAAGGGGGCCACATGCAAGACTGAAGTGTTAAACGGTTTGTTGAAGTCAGCTGGGGTACAAGAGATGATAAATATAAATGATAGTTAATATACTGCACCAGTGGTTTTTAAAAAATCAAATGCTGCTGCTGACACAGAAGACTGCAGCAGCGGCAGCCCTTCACGGATGCACGCCACAAAATGCACAACGCCCACAAACAACACTTTACTTTCACAACTCTGAGAGGTTAGTGCATTGCTTATGGCTGAGTACACAAATTTGATTACTCGCAACATGTTTTGTACACCTGCAACCCACATACAAACAATAGTCAGTGCGTTCACAGGGTGCAAATACCCTTATTTGATTAAGAACAGTTGAAAACTTTACACTTTAAAAGTAGTAGTTTTTTTTTGGTTCGCTCGCTATGCAATCTACACTTCGAGTTGTTTGTGTTTGGAACTTAATTTGTTCAAACCGCACGTTATAACTGGTGACAAAGCCTTCTGGTAACAATATGTTTTTCCCAATGCTGCAGCAAGGTATTTTTATCATTTATGAGCTTAGGTGCAAATGAATAAAAAGCAGACAACTGTGAAACATGATCACATGTCAGGCGTAGCAGGTGAATATGTAGATTTTGTTTTGTCATTTATACTTTTGTCTTCGAAAACTTGAAAGAAACTTCTTGCTGCCAGGAATGTAGGGCTCCTAAAAGGTAAAAGTTTAAGAATCGGGCCCGGAAAAATATATATGCGTTGATTGATTTTTCATATGCATTTAAACTAAAGTGATATTTCAGATTTTTTTATGAATATTATAACAGTTAATGAACACTAAAATTGAAGCTGAAGCTAAAATTAAAAACATCTCCGTTAACGGAAATAAAAATTATGTAGGCACATATATAATTTCTCAATAGCGCGGCTAAAAAAAATCTAAGGTCGTAGCGGTGCAACCAGCCATTCAAGGGGAAAACAATTATCCACGGCTCTGAAGGTCTCACTGCGGTTCAACAACAGATGCACATTAAGTCTGACGGAAATTGTTGCGTGGCGTCGCATCCAGTATAGACAGCAGAATAGGTTCTATTGTGTTTTGTTGCGTAGCACTGCCCTGTTCACATCTGGTGTAGACAGATGAATCATTTAAGCACCAACACTTTTACCTTTCTTGTAGAATTGTGTGATGTTCTTGTAGAACTTAGTGTTGACCAGATTGTGACATCGTGTCTCGGACCAGAACGATGCGACGCAACAAAATACAATAGAACCTATTCTGCTGTCTATACTGCATGTGGCACGGCAAATTCCCGTATTGGCACAAATGTCTAAGGATTTTCAATGGTCGTTTTGTCGAATCCAGTGTAGACAGACTTTAGCTCTCTTTCAGTGTAGACACAGTGTTAGTTAATCATTTACATGTCAATAATGCACCAAACTTTTGTGCTGGTGTAACCTGTGCAAAAAGTTTCTCTAGAGCCCAGAGGCATATTTTTAAACACTGAAAATGACAAAAACAGTAACACAATAAAGTGTATTAGTAATCGAACTAAGAATAAACAATACTTCTACAGCATTTATTAATCTCAGTTAATGTTCAGTCAATGCATTATTCAAATCACAAGTTTTGTTTGTTAACATTAGTGCACCGAACTAACAATGAATGACTTTTAAGTCATGCACATGCACTATTATTCATAGCGTTATTATAATTGAATGGATGTCTGTGATGCTTATGTCTCTGTTTATACACAGTTTGGCACCTAATCTGGATTTTAGGACTGAATTTGGTTGAAAGAATGACGTAAACTAATAGCCGCTCCCACCGGCAAGGCCTCCTTTGTGAGCGCGGCTTGTTCATTGTCCGCACGGCCGTCTAGTACCATATACACGGCATTCATCGCTTTGTCCGGTCTTTGTGTGTCTCCTTTTGAACCAAACAGCAGGAATTATTAGGGGCTTAACACGGAGAGGGTCCCGGCGTGGCTCTGACGGCATAAGCCTCTTCCCCCGAACCCTTATCCGAGGTTAGAAAGCATCCAAGGCTGTTCTTAACATCATCGAGATCGAGAATTTGAACGAGAGAGAGAGAGAGAGAACGGCGTATTCCCAGAATCGGCTGACGTTTAGGGAATTCCTGGGATTGTTATTATTATTATCGGGTGCTTGAACGTCGTCGGCGTTCTCACAAATGTGTTTTTATTTCGACCGGGGGAGGGGGGGGGGCGATACCGGCGCACCACACCTCAGCGTTTCGGGTCCCGCCAATTTGGGGAGCGTGTGAAATCTGTGGCACCTCTCCTGCATTCCTGGCTGAATCTGTGCCATATCTGTGATGGACTGAGGCAGAAGAGCAGGCAGCCGGGGATGAATACGGCTTAATCTTTACACAGGCCACATGTGTGCGCATGATAACATGGATGCTTTCTTCCTGTGCTGGGTTATTCTCATCCGGCTGCCAGGTTGCTGCCTCGAACAGCCGTGTTTCGCTGCGATATTTAGCTTGCACCAGAAAAGAACGATGGCACCTCCTAAGGAGGGGGTTAATGCATGTTTTTGGAATTGAAGGCAAAAATTGCTGTAATTCCTGACACATTTCGAGAGACAGATACGGCGCCTTTTTGCTGCAGACAATATGTAAAAGCAACTATAAATGGATGGTTGGCTTCTCAGAAGCTGATATTTGATTTAAGACCTTGTTGTGATGGAGATGAGATGAGGTTATTTTGGGACTCTGGTGACAGCCGGATTCTGTTTGATAGAATCGACCGCACGGAGACCCATTGGTCTCGAAATGCAGAATTTATGGCTTTGCATTCACACGTTGTTGTCGTCCTCCTCCCTCCCCTTCTGTTTTTCCCAGGATCACTAAAACATTCATTGTGATTGCATTACCATAAATGATTCTATAGCATCTCCGTATGTAATTATGGCCCGTGTTTCCGCGGCCTTCGGCCTTGAGTTTGGCTGAACCCCAGGTGTAGATCTCGGCTAGTCTAATGAGCAGACACGGACTCCTCTCCTCTCTGAACCGCAGCAGTCCTGCGCTCGGCTCAATTAAAAAACGCAGGACGGTCTGTGATATTAGCACCAAATTAATAGACTCTCACTAATGAATCTATCAGATTCTGTGGGTAGTATATCTTCTACGCAAACGCAGTTGTGTGTTTGGACAGAAAACAAAGGTCTTGCTGAGGTGCCATTACCAATCCAGTCAGCACCCAGAATCAAATAAATGTATTGTAAAGTTTTTAAAATTCATTACATGCATATTTCTTTGTTTGTTTGTTAGATTTATTTTAGAATTTATGCCTTTGTTCGTTTGCATGCTATTAATTAATAAATCTTTTTATTTGCATGTTTGTGTATTTATTTGTTTGGATGTTTATTTAATTTGGATTTATTTCTGCACGTTTTGGATTATTTATCCATTTACTTGTTTTATTTTGTTTTTGTTAATTTGTAAGTATTATTTACTTGGTTTATTGTTTGTATTTGTTTATTTTATGTCTGTTTTATTTTGTGTATTTGACTTTTTTTCATGTTTTATGTATTTATTTTGGATTTATGTTTGTTTCCTTGCATTTATTTATTTAAGTTGGCATGTTGTATTTCTGGATGTATTTTAATTTCACTCTAAGTCTGTTTTCATGTTTTTTTTTCATTTATTTTTTTATTATTATTATTTATTTATTTGTCTGTGTGTTTTATTTTTATTTATTTGTCCGGTTGTATTTATTTACACGTATTTAGGGTTCCATAATTTAAAGAACAAAAATGGAGATGTAGCTTTATGCTCATCCTCTTTTTACTCTGTGCAAACACTTTGTTGTAATTATTATTTCAGCACGTATTTCGCCTTTGCTCTTTGATGTTGCTGTCACACAAAGACATCAGAAATCATGACATCTGTTTCGAAAGCACGTTGTTTGTTTGCAGTAATAATACATCTGCATCTCCTTCATTCACTCCTTAGTTGTTCAAGTAGATACAATTGCAATGTCAGATGCACCTCTAATTGAAAAGTTAATTATCTTTCTGAAGCCATCAGCTGTCACTTACGAGGATCAGATACTGGTATCGTCCCTTGGGAGCGACATTATTTTTGTCGGAATGGTTTGGGACCCTACATTTTGTTGCACGTGAACGTTTGATCACCAAACAGACCATTTATAGCTCACTCTTTAATTGAAGTCAAATTAGCGGTACTATACACAGTGTTTAATTGCACGTAGGAATTGTTTTTTTAAACATGGCTCGACTAACACAATCAAACTTTCCATTAGTCCACTTATGTCTCTTGATGCCTTTGTTATTTTCTCATTACGCTTTATTTGAAACTCCATGACTCCCAAAAATTTCAAGAGAAAGGGATGAAATTATCTGGTGTGTTAACTATTATTCTACAAGGAATGCTTTACCAGGAGTCATGACTTCACCTCTGCAGGCAAACATGACTGTGTTTCTCTCCAACGCTTAGGTTTATTTTTCTCTAAACTCCAAGTGCAACAGTCACAACTGTTTTAATTGGACATCAAAAATTGCTTGTCTGCAAAATGTAGTAACTCACCCAAAACCTTTAATTCACGAATTACCGAAAAATTACAGAAAATGTACTCCCTCTCAGGCTATCCAAGATGCAGATGCAGTTTGTTTCCTCATCAGATTTGTAGAAATGTAGCATTTGCACACCCCTGCAGTGAATGGGTGCCGTCAGAATGAGAGTCCAAACAGCTGATGAAAACATCACCGTAATCCAACCACTCCAGTTCATCAGGTAATGTCTTAAGAAGCCAAAAGCTGTGTGTTTTATGACAAACATCATTAAGGAGTTTAACTTTAAACCCTCCAAATGAGTCCATAATCAACAATAATGCTTCTTCCGGTGAAAAAGACCATCACATGTTTAGTTGTAAGTAGTATTTGATCTTTGCATATTTCTCTTCTGATTCAGACGAGACGGCTTTATCATTTGAAAAAGTAATAGTATGGCTATAGGACTCATATTTTAGCCCAGAAGCATCTTGATGGATTTGCTTCTTACAAACACAGTTTCTCACAAAAACATTCACTGCTGGACTGAAGTGATGTGGATTATTGTGGTGTTTTTATCAGATGTGTGGACTCCCATTCTGACGGCACCCATTCACTACAGAGCATCTATTGGTAAGCAGGTGATGTGATGCTCCATTTCTCCAAATCTAATGAAGAAACAAACACATCCACATCTTCAGTAGATTGAAAAACTATGTTGTAATGTGCCATAAATGATTTGCAGTTAAGTTGATGTTATGCAACATTTCAAATATCATACACTCATATTTGCATATACATATTTGCTATTTACCTACAGGATCTGAACGATTTCTTATAAGAGTCTTTAACGTTACAGGACAGTGTCTGAGAACAATTATTTCTTTGTTAAATATTCTTTTATTATAAATCAGTGCTTCAAGACATTGACATGTTCATTTAAGGCTGAAAAAAATCCCACAAGTGATACTCCTATTTCTGTCGTTCATAAATAGATGTGTCATGAGCTGTCAATCATCTGGTACAATTAAATGTGGGCGTCTTATAGTTATAGTTTAGAGTCAAAGAATTTTTTTTTTTGTCTCCGTGTTTTTTTTTTTTATTATAGGAAGCACATTCTCCATGGTAACAAGTTATCAACACTTTTTTAATATATATGAAAGTGATTCATTCTTTTTAAATTTATATGAATGTTTATATTCTAGAAACACGGGAGATATATGTATACTGTGACCCCACAATGAAGAGTATTTCTTCATTTTAAATGTTGCACTTGCAGAATGTGGCAGAAATTGCAATTCTTTCAGGAGAAATTCATTCAGAGACCGTTTAAGATGAGACATCGTCTCTGTACAGTATTCCCACGGCATGAAACTCACTACAGATTCAGAAATCATTTTTACTGTAATTAGGGAAATACTCTAAATGTCATTTAGAATCTTCATACCACTACAATGACTTCCACACTCTGGCAATTACTCACTGTTACTCATCGTATTGAACGGGACCTCGTGTTTTCGCTCTTTGTTGTGGCACTTTCCGTTTCAAGAACTCCTACGGCTTACTTGAAGCAAACCATCACTGGTCTTTCCACAACAAGCACAAGGAGCCTTGTGTTGATTTGTGCTTCTATTGGTGACAAAATTCACATATAGTATGAAGGGGAAGCGATTAGCATGCTGTTCAAAAAGCAAAAACCGTGACCCTATTTATCCAGAGTGAGTGCATGTATACGGTGCCGTCTCGTTTAAAAGTTGTTGATGAGTATCTCCTGAAATTGAATGATTGCATTACGTTCCACATTTAAATGAGCTTACCAAAATGTGCATTCATGTTACTCTATAAAAGCGATCTGCTCATGTATCCGAGTATCCAAAACAAAGCGTAGTTATTTTAAACTAGCTGTTTAAAAGAATGAAGGTGTGGAAGGAAATGTATGACCTTAAGATTTTGTGGTTGCTTTCACGTTTGTGTGGGTATTTCCTACCAATTATAAAAGACACAACGGTATTGTGGTCATGAGCATTTCTGAAACTACTTACAGTCAATATTAACTTTGATTGTCAACGTTTTATCTTACCTCAATGACGTCTGCATGTCATTTTCACCTGTTTCCCAAATTCACAAGCCCCAGCCTAATCTTTAAAGCCCAGACTTTGTGTTTTAACCGATACGCTTCAGCAAGCAAGCGTCGGGCTTCGAGATGCCATCCGTGCTGTTGAAGAATGCCGGTATGGAAGTGTCCAGCGTTGGCATGCACCGCTTTCGCCTCCAGTGCTCCAATGTGCGTCGCCGCTATCCACCCAAGCCTCCGCACGGTGTCAGACGGCGATATGCGGCAGGAAAGAACGCCACCTCTTATCGGCGCCAATCCAGATTAACTCAAAGACACGCTCCCCCTACATTTCTGGACCCACTTGCTCCATATTTGGGCACCGTTTGACTTGTTTTTGAGCTGTGGCGAACCTAAGGCGAAGGGGGACCCGCAGCCAAGGTGCTCACAATTAGCCACATTTCCCAGGGCTGCAGGCCTGTGGGTTTACTGGACTGCAGAGGCTTAAACCCCCTCGTGTCCCTTCGGGAATCTCGGCCAATTCGGAGCCGCTGGCATCCCTGGAGTGATCCCTGAGAGGTGGATGGGTATGATATGCCTTCCACAAGAGGCCATTTGCATCGTGCTGAATTCAGAAAGGGATAAAGCAAGCGTGTTGGCTGGAGGTGTTTGAAAGCGCGTGGACCGACTGCCTTCACTCCCATAGTTCTGTTCTTTGTTTTCGCATGCGCTAGCGTTTAGAAGTTTGTCGAGTAGAAGTTTAAGTCTCTAAAGCAGTTTTCTATTTGAATATATTTTGAAATTAACATTTATTACTGTGCTGTGCTGAATTTTTAGCATCACTGCTCCAGTCTTCAGTGTGACATGATGCTTATGAAATATATACACACTCTACAATCATAGACTGCAGACATATCCTGTTCAGGGTATGTAAAATGTACAGAAGAATTCAGTCAAATTTGCAATATTGTGAAATAGTTTTACAATTTAAAATAAGTGGTTTCTGTGGAAATGTATTGTAAAAATATAATTTATTCCTGTGAAGAAAAGCTGAATTTTCAGCATCATTGCTCCAATCTTTCCTGTCACACGATCCTTCAGAAGTATATACACGCTCTACAAACATAAACTGCATATATATGCTGTCCTGAAGTACAGCATGCAAAAAATGTACATTAAAAATAGTCAAATTTGTAATATTTGTAAAATATTATAATGATTTAAAATAAGTGGTTACTATGTAAATGTATTTTAAAATATAATTCATTCCAGCGATGCAAAGCACATTTGCTCCAGTCTTCAGTGTGACATGATCCTTCAGAAATCATTCTGTTTGCTCCTCAAGAAACTTTTTGTTTATTAGTATAACTGTTGTTCTTAATACAGTATTTTTATTAAAAACTGTGATACATTTTTGATTTAATAGAGAGTTCACAAGAATAGCTTTTACATTAATATTTTTTTTTACATAATTGTCTACGGTCAACTTCTATAAATTCTTTATCTTTGCTAAATGCATTATTCATGAATGAAACTACTAATTATACAAAGTTTAGGAGTCACAGCTGCATTTAAAGTCATTAAATCTCTTAAATGATCATTTATGATATAGGAGTTTTTTTGTTTATGATTGTTTACATAGTGGTAACCTTAACCACATTTTAACACAAGAAAAGATTAACCTCTTTGCCATTATCCCAAAAAGATTCATAGTGGCTGTAAAGGTATTGAATGTGTTGCAGTCGGCTGAGATGATTTTCCCAAACTTGGTTGTCACTTGTTGGTATTAGTCATGCAGGGTGTGGAAAAGGTTTTGCAGGTTAAGAAATTCATAAGAGATGGTTGCATTGGATTGCAGATGTATTTGGCCTGTTATTTCCATTGCATTTTTCTTCAGGTTTAAAAAGTATCTTAAAATGTGCAAAGTCTAAATATAAAGTCTACCTTTTTAAAAGGTAATACCCTAGTGACAGCTTTTGTCTGAGAGTATAGTTTGATTGTAACAGCTTGAGCATCACATTTCAGCATGAGTTGTTTTATGAATCTGTCATATTGTGACTTGCAAAGAGGCTGTTAGAGAAGGCTGAGGGATTTATTGAGATATTAGCTATAGTGATTTGATGGCAAGGGTTAGAAAAGAAAAAGTGCAGGAGAGAGCCATATCAGGAAACTGGATTAAAGGAAATTTCACCCAAAAATGAAAATGACCCCATATTTTACCCACCCCCAATAGTTATCCTAGGTGTATATAACTTTCTTCTTTCAGACGAACAGAGTCAAGTTTTATTTATTTATTTATTATTATTATTTTTATTCTGTCTCTTCCAAGCTTTGTAATGCTGGTGGATAGTGGCCCTTATTTTGAAGCAGTCATTCTGAACTGCTGCAATACGTACCTATATCAACATAATAAAAATGTACCAGGGTTCACGTATTGCACCTGTGTTTTAGAGCTACTCGTTTCTCTTTGAATCCGCAGCAAAAAGGTGCAGTAAGGCATGTAAAAACAGTGTTGCACAAGAAGTACATAGATATTTATGAGACCAGGTTGAACTATTCCTGTAACATGGGGGTCTTAAAGGTGTAATCCACCCTAAAACAAACTTTTTGTTATGATTAACTCATTCTCATGCCATTTGAAACCGTATGAATTGCTTTCTTTTTCAAGGATGTGACATGTGGCCAGGTATGTGCTCCGCGTTTAACCCATCCAAGTGCAAACACACAGCTGTGAGAAGTGAACAACCACGTGTACACACACACACACACACACACACCATGAACACACACCCGGAGCAGTGGTCAGCTATTGATGCGGCGCCCTAGGAGCAGTTGGGGGAATTGGGACCTTTGGGTTACTCCCTATCCATTAGGCCATGACTGCCCGCTAAATTTTAGGACAGAAAATATTTTTTTTATAATAATATAAAATATTTGAAGTTGATTATTGAAGTATGTTACATAAAAACAATTATATATATTTTTTTTTTCTATTTTTTTATTTTATTTTGAAAATGCCGCTTTTTGTCTCAGCCTAAGTGTGTAAGAAACCAACACAGTCTCACGACCAATTCGTATTTTTATGAGATGGTAAATTTGTGCTAATTCATACAAACTCGTACTACCTCACTTGTATAACTTTGTACAATTTGTCTAAACCCCAGTGACGGGTAGGTTTACAGACGGGGTTAGGTGTAGGTCGTTTGTACAAATTCATATGAATTGGCAACTCGTAAAATACGTACTATTTGGCAAAAATTGTATGAATTTGTTCGAGTGAGGTCATACGAATTTGTCTGCATTAGCCAGCTTGTAAAATATGTATGAATTGCCATGATATCGGATTGCCATAATGATCATTTCTAGCATAAAAGTCCTTTACTCAAATTCTAAGTGAAACTTTGGTAAAAAAAAGTTTATGATTGGACCTGTTTAACTGCACCGCTTTTTTACTAACAAGTATTACGCTCAAATCAACAGACTGTAATTCTTAATTCAGACATCACCTCCCTTTTCTGTGTCAGCTCTACCCAAACGGTTTTGATTAATTTACACAGGAAGTGCTTGTGAAAGAGATTTATATCACAATTCATCTGCAAAATAATCAAATCATTACCAGCTAATGACAGCGGGATGACGGATGATGTGGATATTTGCCCGGTCCCAGTAACACTAGCGCCTGTAGACTCGGAGGATACCGGCCCCACATGTCACAGCCTCTGCGTAATCATGTTTCTGCTGTTCTGAGATCAGCTGCGCAGACAATCCCCGTCTTAATGAAGTCGTCTGAGGCGGCGTCAATTACTGACTTCTGTCACTATCACCGGGGGCAACGAGGTTTGGGAGAAGCGCTCTCTTTGGTTGAGGGATCCCCCATTGCTTTCAATGGAGTGATGTAGAGCACTTGTCAAAAGCAACATGGAATATCGGAGGATTAATTGGTCGGAGAAAAGAAGTGGAAAGTCTCTGTCAAGAGAGCGTAATTGAAACTCATTTCATTCTCGTTTAATCAAACCAGCGCTCTGCTCAGTTGTTTCTATTGGTTGGAATCTCAGACTGAATTTTTTTTCTTATGCATTGTTCTCTTTTTCTTTTTTAAAATTGATTCAAAGTTGACTGTCCAAATGTTTTAAGATTTCTCTTTCACATAAATTCTCTTCTTTTGAATTTCCGTTCATAAAGGAGTCCTGGAAAAATAAACATATCACAGTTTCAGAAATATGAAGCAGCATATGCTTTCAACTTAGTAGTAGTAATAGTATGAAATGTTTCTTGAATTAGAAGGATTTCTTAAGGATCATGTGACCCTGAAGACTTGAGGAAATAATGCTGAAAAATCTCAAATATAAATCTAAATGTAAAATATATTTAAATGGAATAAAAAAAAAAAAATTATAATAATTTACAATCTTACAGTTTTTAATGAATTCAATGATCAAATAAGTATGAATTAAATAAACACAGCACTGATGACCAGAAGATTACTTATATTAATACTTATTATTCAAGAGAATATTTAATATTTTTATTCTGAAGAAAATCTGTCATTATTTACTCCCAGTTCATTCCAAAACCATGAATTTTGCAATATAATTTAAAGTACCCCTATTATGCCAATTTTTTATTTTTGTCAAAGTCATTTCATGTTTACAGGTATGCAAAGTCACAAAAAAAACCTTTAGTTTTCTCCAAAACTGGATTTAATTTTACCCTGTTTCTAATGATTGTTAAACGACTCGTGTGAAGCAGTTGGAAGACTCAGTCTGTCTAAACCCCTCCCTCCCGTGAGCCTCACTGCTGTGATTGGTCAGATGGCGCAGTCCTTTATGATTGGTCTACCGCTACAGCGTGTGTCAG
>JAUMHI010000058.1:19475206-19549175 GCA_032359435.1 Enteromius unitaeniatus | reverse complement strand
GTGAATAATTATATGAACAATTTAAGTTAATAAACAAACATACACACATACATATGCATATGTTTACACACACACACACACACACATTTAGTATACATACATATATATATATGCACTGTCTCTTAATATATCTTGTCAGTGGCGGGGAAAGAGTTAATTTGTGTCTAACAGAAAAGTTTCTTTTCTCTTTTAAAGTTGAAATGTTGTATTTATGTTAGAAGGAGCAGCTGTCCACTGATTGGTTGTGACCCAAAAATCGGTCACCGGTTTGTTATAACACGAAAAACAATGCAAAATGCAAATACTTCAGCCTGATGACAGCAGAATAAGAGTTCTAGAATGTGTGTTCCAGTCATTTTGAAGCAGAGAGGATTTTCTTGTTTCTAAAAAAGTTAAATGTTATTGGGTTGAACTAAAACAACCTCCCAAGACGTTTTTGACCATTTTTGGGGATTTTTTTTTGCCATGCATATTACTAATCACAAATTCTGTTTTAATACAGTACATTCACGGTAGGAAATTTCCAAAATATCTTTGTGGGACATTATCTTTATGTGATGTCTTAATGAATTTTGGCTTAAAAGATAAATCGATGATTTTCTACTTTCAGTTATACTAGGATTTGAGCTCAAGCTGCTCCGTTTTTACAGTAAGTGAACATTATTCACACAAAAAAAATGCGATGCACAGGCTAAAATCATCATGACCTGAGATCAGTTTATGAAACATAAACCCAGTGCTAACTGCTAAGAGTCAGTGATAATATAGTATAATGACTTACTCATTTTTAACCAGGAACACCAAATTAGATAACCGATTTGTCGTTTAAAGCTTTAAAATAACAACGAGAACTGTGCTGTTCACATTCTCTAAAAACTGTAAATTGTTCGCCAAGAACAACAAAATAATAAAACATTCTAAAATTAGACGAGACCTCTGATATTTTGCCCTAGGCGTATTTTTTAGCATAGTAAATATAGCCTGTAATTAAAATGTACCCACTGGATGAAAACAACAGCAGTCTTGGGCTGGCTGTGAGTTGTAAACATTAATTTCAGGGTGTTGTTCAGGGTGAGAGGGAAGGGCTGGGATCTGCTGCTTGCCGTGGTGTTCGCAGATTCATTTATTTCTGTTTCTGTACAAACTGCTGAGTTCTTTTTCAATCTTGCATTTTCCTTTTACTCGCCATTAGACTTGGCTGGCAGAAAAATACGACTCTGTCAACACAATTAAGCTGACTTCCTGTGTCAGACACCCACGCCGTCGCTTTAACACCTACTGTCAGAGCGCGGATGTACCCCAGCACTGCTAATACTGCACTGTTAGCGACTTCTCCAACGCACTCTCAGCTGTTATGGCAGTAGTGGCAGACGGCGTGAAATATTTAGTTTTAAAGTCAACATGACGTCAAAATTAACCCAATTAATTTCCTAATACGTGTGTCTGGTGCGTGGTATTCCAGGTTAATAAAAGGAAAAATGTTTGGCTTTGTAACGCTCAATCAGAACGTAATGATTTGACCCCCCTCTGAAATCTCTTTCCATTTCGCTTGACGTCAGCAAGCTTTCTTATTGTTTCGTGAATCTGTGAATCTGTTTGGGTATTTACCTGCCGTGTTCTAGTATATTTCTCCAGAGTTCGTTTAAAAATCATTTAGTGGAAAGTTTTGCGTTGTAGATCAAACCAACCAGTGCTAAGATGAAAAAAAAAAAGTATGGGTAGCAGTGTTCTCTTCTAGAAAATGTTTTTGTGTTTGTTATTTTTATTATTATTCTCTTTTTATTTCCTTTTCATATACTATATACTATTTCCTTAGAGACACTTTTTTTTCATTTTCCTTATTTAATTTACTTAAAAAGCAATAACAAAATACATACACAGTATATATGCATTATTTGCATATATACTGTGCATATTTACTTTTAGTATTATTTAAAAAAAAATTAAGTTATATGTTATTTTTTTTCCTTTCCTCTGCATGTATGTGTGTGTGTGTGTGTGTGTGTGTGTGTGTATATATATTCACACACACACACACACACACACATATACAATATATAATACCATAATATACAATTAAATGTATCATTTAATATTAATGTAATATTATTTTACATATTATTTATATTAAAGGTAATAAAATAAAATTGTATTATTATCTTTTAATAAAATAAGAAATAAAAAAGTTGTGTATTGTTTTTTTTTTGTTATTATACATATATGAGTATGTACACAATATATATATAAATAAATAGGAAATATCATCCCACCTTAGAGCAATTCATATATAAAATGTGTTGCATTTATATAAACACATGCAGATATTTTGAGGGTTAATAGGTCTTACAGATGCTCTGCAGTGATGCACACAATGTTGATGGTGTTTTACCTTGTAGCTGCTACTGTACTGTGAACTTTGGCAGTGCTGCATTATCCAAGCGTCACCCAGAACTGTCTGCTTTAAAAGGCTTGTTTTATGATTTGCATTAATGTGTGTAAATCAAAGCTGCTCAGTGTTTCTTTCCAGCACACATGAAGCCCTCTTGTGGTCACTCTGGGGAACAGCCTCGTCCTGTTTTCTCCATCCACATGACGGTGAGCCGAATCCAAAGGCAGTCCTGCAGTGTCAGATATTCTCTGTGCTCTTCATACTGTATCACTCTCTCAGACTCGAGGAGTTTCCCCCGATCTCTCCCGCTCGAGATTACTCCCCTGAAACTAATGTGTGACAGTGATTCATACAGAGAACCTGAAAATTATGAATGCCACTGATAAATGAAACCATCTTGGCTTTTGTGGAGTCCCGAAGCCACTATTTGGGCGAGTTTTCTGAGAAGCAGTTACAATGTGATGGTGACAAGAAACGGCTGTAACGATAACTGCGGGTATTTGAATTAATATTCGGCCAATACGGCAAATAATCACTCTGAATCAGTTCGATGAATTGAAAATGAATTCTCTTCCATTTTTTAAAACCAGAAACACGCGGTCGAAGGCGCTTTAGAAAGCATTGACAGATTTTCTCTGCGATTATGTAAATTTTGGCCTAGTTATCAAGTCCGAGGTGTCAGTGTTTTTGGAAATTTACAGATGCTTGTTTCCGTGATGTTAGGTTAAACTTAGCACACTGTAGCAGCCACCTTTCCATTCACAACAATCATACCGCAACAAACACACAAATGCACAAACATATTTGGACAAGCACCCTTGAGCTTGTACTGGAGCAACAGGTGATGCTTGCCAAGTCTTTACTGAAAGGTTGTGTAGGTGAGAACAGAGAGCATTGGAACACACTTTGCTCAGTGCTTTTTTTTTGTTGTTTTTTTACGCTGCTCACCTCAGACTTTGATATAATATTCCCACATGTGTGTTCTAGAAAATAAAGTTGCTTTGAAATCTACAGCTCATCCTAAAAACGTGTAAATTAGTGTCAAGCGTGAAGAGTGCTGTTGTTACGGCCAACCCCGCTGCTTCCTGAAGCATCAGCCTTTTGCAGGCATTTTTGTATTTTCTTTTTTTGCGTCAGTTCATTTAAAACGACATTTTAAAGTGCATATGTGCGATGATAAAACACAGGCCTGTCCACACTGATTTCAAGTGAATATTACCAGTTCTGTCATCAAACAAGCTACCTTTAAAATGATTGAAGCACAAATTCTCCCAACCTGTCCTGGTGGTCATGATGTTACAGCACTTTCTGGTCTGCTCTATTCATTTAAGGTTTCCTCATGTTGCATCTTGTTTGTAATTTCTGTATGATTACGATGCATGTTTGCATTACTGTAATGAATAAGCATGCTGCCATTGTTCTGTGTGTGGATGTGAAGTAACTGAGAGGAGTTAAAAAATTCGAATTCTTTTAGATCAGGATTTTTTTCATCCAAACTTCGTCTTTAGAATCTAAACTGTGTGCGGAGTTACTTATTTCCCCTTCATGAAAGGGAGGAAATGCTGAAGCTGTACTGGAAATCTGCATCGGAGCTGATGCTATCTGATGTATGTTTATGTCGGATAAATGTCAAATGAACTGTTGTAAAAGCTTTCTAATAACGCGAGCTTCGGGTCGGATGACTCACATTTGAAAGGATCCATTCTCATCATCATATCTGGTGCAAAACTCCTGCAGAGCTACAGTTTGAATAGTTTCATTTTCCGCATTGAATATTAAAATAAAAATCCATATGGTAGATCTTTGTTTTTATCGCGAGGTGTTTTTTTTTTTAAATTAATATCTCCCACTGCTAGTAAATGGAGCACCGAATAAAATATTAAAATCATTTTTAATGAGAGAAAATTGTAAGAGTAGGTTATAAAGCGTTAATTCTGTGCGACGATTTACAACTTTAAGGCATAAATTGGCGCTTTAGTGTGCCTCTGAAAAATAAATGATTAAAACGGACAATTCACGACTCCTAAATCAGAAATGAGAGAAAATTCTATTGTGCAAACTTTAGAAAATTAACCTACACTGAAGCGACGTGATGATTATTATTCTATGGAATAAATTAGCGTGCGCTTCAAATGCGCATTTACTTCTTTTCGCTCTCTCTGTATTTATTGGGATTTTAATCTCACGCGCGCGTAATTGAAAACTTATTGATCTATAAACAAGCTCTAAAAATCTAATGTTTTCTCGTGATCCCGTATTAAGATCCGCGTGTGTGTGTGTGAAGTCGCACATGAAATCAAATGACTAGAAGTGTAAACACACCGTGGCTGCGGATGGCAAGTTTTAAATAATTTTATACAGTCCTCCTTCCTGACATTTTTTAACATGTGGTGTGTAAATATGAGAATGGCTGAGTGTGAAAGTGGATGAGTCCCTGGAGAGCGCGCATGGAGACGCGCCGCTCCAAAAATCAAAGTGGGGCAAGAAGACGCGGTGCGCCACAGCTGGCAGATCGTCTTATGTCGACGGGGAGGGGCGGTTCGTTTACCTGACACCCCTCTTGTCGAGCTCGAACCCTCCCCCTTCTCTTGCGCTTCTATCCCGCATCGCAGCCCACGTTGCGCGCAGTCCGTGCGCTCTCAACTTCAGGGACATCTCCATCTCCATCAGCGAGCAGAGCTGCGGACGCCCGCCGGCTTTGGATCTCTGAACGCGGGGACGAAGTTAAACGAGCCTTCTCAACTTTTGGATGGAAAACGAGTGCTTTGGCGGAGACCGCTAACTTCTTTAAGGTATTGTCGTATTTCTTTTCTGTCTCGGATGTCTCTGAGCATCTGCTCCGAACGCAGAGCTGCTGTATATTTAACGACCAGTCAGATGGGTTTGCTGTCCTGTCTTGTCAATAGATAAACAATTGACAGCGAGGGTGGAAAAATCATTGGTGCCTGCGTTCAGGTGCAGCTGATTTTCTTCCAATTCTTCTTTTATGCACTGCATATTGGTTGCAAAATTGGACTGCAAATCTCTTAATGTAGATTTCTATTATTATTTTTTTTTTTATATATAAGTGGCAGAAGTTCATATTTAGATAGTGACTTGACAGGGGGATTATTTATAACCATAAATGTTCAGCACACACTTATTGCATTTACACTTGTGCATATATGTGCAGAAGATCTAAATAGGAAAAAAAAAAAAGAGAAAGAAACAAAAATCCAATTTTATGGAGTCAAGAGGCAGACATGCTCCTAAATAAGATGAAATGACTAATACGACTAAATGATTCTAAATAAAACTGACTGTCAGCCTGCAGAGAATCACATCACACTGTTTTCTTTTTTGCTGGTGTGATGTAAAACTTTACGTCTCTGCTTTAATAGGAGGATGTAGCGGTCAGGACCCCGTGCAACTAAGTGTGACACTCACACTTGTAAACATAAGAAAGACTGATATGCATTTATGTGTGAAGAAAAAAGGCGACAGATCTGACTTTAGGCAGTTAAGATGCCGACACACTTTAAGGGGTTGTCAAGTGCATGTTAGTCAGAATATCTGTTCTTTTTGCACTCGTTTGAATTGATTTCAAATATCTGTTGGGGAAAATACTAATAATCAGTGTGTGTTCAGCAGCTAAGTGCTAAAAATAACCAACAATAATCAATCATTTCAAACCTGAAATGCTTGCAAATCAAATAAAAATATCTCTGCATCTCTATGCTTTTAATTTCTATCTACCGCTCTTAATTGGCAATTATATGGGGTGTGATAGAATAAATTATATTACAAAGTGGTTCATTAAATGTTGCGTTTAGATTTATGTACATTACTGTTATGGTTATGGGTAGCGACCGTACATTACTATTATTATGTTTAATTTTGATATGTTGATGATGAAGAGCAGAGAGCAGTTGAAGGAAGTGCATGGTGTTCATGTGGACAAGGTGCTGTCCACAAATCATATTTGTTCAAATGAGACTGCAGCGGTGCACATTGATGTGCGTGTAATGAATTAATCGCTGATAATATTCTGGAATTCAGTCTAGTGTTTAGTGCACCCTTGGAATATTATTTATATGTGTGACTGACACGCTTTTTGCAGTGCACGGTATATCTGGTTCCTCATTAACAGGTCAGTGTGGTAAAAACGAGGTTATTCTTCTTGAGATTACTAGTTATCTGGGGTAGAATTAGTGCGGTTGATCTGGTCAGTGTTTCTCAGAATAGAGCTTGTGAGCTTTTCCTGCCAGCGTCAGGTTTGCTTCTTGTAAGTGCTGTTTGACATCAAAGTGGCTTCTATTATGCAGGTTTTTCTTAACTTGTTTCATTCTGACATCTTCTCTAGGGTGTCACATTAATGTACAGTCTGCTGATGTGAAACCGCGTGGGTACCCTTGATCTCGACTCAAACTTGTTAACCTTTTTTTACATTTTTTTTTTTTTTTTTTTTTATTGGCATCACCTAACCCCATTTCCACGGCTGGTTGTTGTTGTTCAGATACTCACTGTGATATGATAACCCAGCCTGATTCATAATCTGCACCGATATCGCTGTTCCAAATCTCAGTGGGCCAGTCTGGCACGCTCGGATGGACCGTAAATAACGAAGCTGCTATACGGTGTACAGACGTGTGTTAAAAATGATAGTAGGACACACATCTGCTCAGATCAATGCTGTCAGTTAGGCCCTAAATGCACAGCACATCCTCGAGCATCAAATAACAACAGGAAGTAGCTTCTGAGCTTCTAAGGTGATATCGTTCAGCTCCTCGTACTGCAAGTAGCCTGCAAATTCGGGGGTCGGAAAGGTCAAAGCACTCTCTGAACACATAATAACTCCTCCTAACGTGGAGACACGAAGTTGCATCTTTGTCAGGGAGAAACGCTCACCGCCGGTCGCCCTCCCGACCCTTTGAGACCAATTATCCAACGGTTATTTTCAGCGTGCACCTGAGAGCATAATCAAGACAACTCGTCCTTGATGAATTATTTCCACTCCGTCTCGCTTGATTTGTCCCGTTGTAAGTGACAGCAATCGAGGTGCAACCTAAAATTCCTCACCTCCCAGATGAAGAGCTTCTTGGTTGGTCTGTGTCTGATTCATGTATAGCGAAGTCAAGAGTGATTCCTGGGGTAAAACCATTAATCGTCTTTACCGCGGCGGTAATGAACGCTAGGCTGAAATAACAGCTCAGCAAAGAGAAGAATTATACTTGTGGTTAGAGCACGGTAAATACCTGTTTAGCTGCCAGAGTATGCATTTATTAGACTGTCGCCAGCAAATAAGAGGTCTGTCTCGTTTTTTAATATGTGGCTGCTTGGAGATTCCACCCTGTTTGGAAAGAGCTGTTATGATTTCTAATCGTTAGGATAGGTAACAATGAATCAGAGACTTTTGATGACAAGCTCAAACCAGTTTGGGAAAAAAGAAGAAGAAAGGAAAATTTAAGGATTGTTTGTGCATACTTGGGCTCTGAGTCAAGCATGTAAAACGGCAGACGATCACATGCAACTCGAGAATAATTTAGCCACGTTTTCCAACTTTTTCCTGAGATGATTTGCATATTTCAACAGCGATTTGACGCTGGTGCTAAAATCCGCATCTCGTCTCGTGTTTGATTCCTCAAGCTCAAAGTCTTTTTTTTATTTTTTTTATATATATATATATATATATATTATTACGTGTTTGCCTGCTTTTATCTGGTTTTGAGAATCGGCACCGTATCTTTTGAGAGGACAAAGCATCCAAAGTGCGTCATGTCGATTTGGTCATGCTTAGGCTAAATGACATTTGTGTAAAATCAGAAGAGCAATATAATCATTCTCCGCAGCACCATCACTAATACAATTTGAAATACGCACTCAGTTCCACCTTAAACCTTTTTAAATTTTGCATAACCTAAATTTAGACACTCCATATGTTTTGATCTCACGTTATTGTCTGCTATTTCTATGCTTGTCGTTATCCGATCTGTGTAGGTTTTCTCGAATCCTTTGTTCTGGTAAGGCGACACAAAGAAAGCAGTATGTATCAGAGGAATGCACATACTGCAAAAGATCAGGGTTTTAATACCCACCCACATACTCGCAACAAACAATTAAAGAAGATACTCTCTTTTACAGTGCGAAGGCACACACATGCACTTATAGAGATTTGGAGGGACGCAGATTAACGCCATACAAATCTTTGCCTTTGCAGTATAGTCAACTGAAAGAATCAAGGGCTTTCATTTGTTGCTTTTGATTTTTTTCGTGCACACACACACACGTATAGAGAAACACTGAAAGACAAGGAAGAAGTAAAACTGCAATAAAGTGAAATTGATAAAACTGTAAATCCTTCCCATTGTCACCAGGGCTGTGTAGAAGTTTGCGTTTATGTACTCGCCATATGCTTTTATGCAGAACTTAAAAGGTGCACATGCATGTTCCTTGTAAGATCTGAACCTGATGACCTTGGGCTCGGTGCTGTGCGTTTTTCAAAATAAAGCTTCCAAAAAGGAAAGGAATTTTCGGTGCCATGGAAAGGCTTATTTGCATCTTTCGGTGCACACTTTACTGCAGGAAAAAAAAAAAAAAAAAACGAGAGAAGCATGCTCGCTCCTTATCTTTAGAATACGCGTGTTAAATGTTACAAGTGAGAGTACTGCACTCATTTTGAAAGATGAAAGCAGAATAAAAACGAGCCAAAATGTGGAGCCGCGTAAAACTTTGTGAATGACGGGCGTTGCAATTCTGCTCAAACTTCTGCGGGCACAGTATCTGCTGCGTGGGCCCACGCGTTGCATCTCAGCAAACCTTGGACAAAAAAGAGCTTTTTTCCCCTCTCCCTGTCGCTTTAACTCTATTAATACACGAGGCAGAAATTAGAGAGCTAATTATTCGATCATGTGATTCTGCCCCACTGCAGTGACAAAAAAGTAATTTCCCGGGCCTTGAAACTGATCTCACTTGATCGTTAGATGACGGATTTGTTTTATAATTCGATAAAAGCGAGGAATAAACAAGCGATGAGCCGATAAAGAGCCTCTCTCGTGTGCTCGGAGGGAGTAATTGTTTTTAAATAATTAATACGGATTCCTGAGGGAGATTCAAAGAGCAGGATCTTTTGTTGTTGTCGTTCGCTTGTGTGCAGCCGGACTTTCACTGATTTAAAAGTCTCACGCACTTTATTTGGCAGGTGTTCAGATGCCAGCAAGCCACAGGGGGACTTTTACAGTGTACACTAGAGGTTCAGCTACACAGTACGCACTAGACAGAAATGACTGTTCACTGTGCTGCACGCCGCCGCATGCATTAAATAATTAGCCTGTACATATAAAGTGATGGAGTTAGACTCCCCTCACGCACCTAAGTCTATTACTGCAGGTTATTTTTATTATTTAATACACTTACGAGTCATGTGAGTCGTGCACAGTCAACTGCAAACTACTGTATCAATGTGTGCTCGAGTAACACGGCTCCTCTCTTCTGTCTAAAAATGTGCCAGCCACCAATATTCAGAGACCGTAATGAGTTCCACGTTTTCGTGTTTCCAGGAAATGTTTGTTTTGAATGCATCTAATGGAGATTTGTATACTGCCCATTTGCCTCCGCGTTGATTCAGTGTCTCTGTTCGGTATGTGGTGGGCACTGATGACTCTACCCCATGCTGTTTGTGTTATCAAACTGCCGAGATGCTCTTGGCTCTGATTTATAACACTACCTCAAATAATCTTGTTAATGCACATTTAACATTGCGGAAGTGGCAAGCACATAGACTAAACAACACCTACGCGTGCGAGCAGTCAGAATAGCGCTGGTGAAATGTGCCGAGTGATAAACTGCCTCCAGTGCAGCTAAAAAGAGGAAGACCGTACTGTCTTGTTGTCATAGGGGTTTCTAACTTTGGATGTACACTTACACATATTGTGTTACTATTCCGGGGGAAACCGGATGAGCTTATAAAAAAAAAATAATAATAAGGAATGCAACATAAGAAGATGCCATACAATAGAAAAATAGTGTTAAAATCCTCTGTGCTTGAGGATTTCAGGTTTTTTTGTTCAACTTTTTTTTAGAAATATGAATAAATAAAAAAAATTCAGAATTAAAAACATTGATTTTTTTAACTCAAGTAAATTAAAGAAGTATAAAGTAACATTTTTGCAACATTGTTTATGCGTTTGTGTATTTGTTTATCATTATTTTCTTTTTTTTAAAGCACTAGCATATCAGTATTCTTTAGTGTTTGCTCTGAGCGTGCTACAAATATTGGCATTTTCAACTCTTCAATTGTGTTTACCCTTCTTTAAATGGGCGAGAGCTGAATTATAACCACAGTTGATCAAATCATTTCTGCTCTGTGAATCTGCATGCCCTTCTGTATGTCAGAGTTGGTGTTGTTGGGTGGTGTGTGTGTGTGTGTGCCAGGGCTCTTGGCAGTGTCTGCACCTGTTGGCAGCATCAGGACCCTCCTGGCAAAGCCGGCAGAAATTGTGTGATGCTCTTGTACGAGTGCAGAGGAGACTGCAGCCACAGCACGTCAACATGGCGGCCACGCTCCGCTTACCACTGCGCCCGGCCCGCGTTTCCATTTTACTGTGGAAATAAAGACTGGACCGATGCTACCGCAAAATTCAGAGCCAGTTATGGATTTTGGGAGCAAAAATGCACCGGATAAATATTATTTGCTACAATTGGCAGTTTGAATAGATTAAATAGTTTAAGCTACGTATTTTTATTTGATATCCTGAATGTGTCTTGTGCAAGAGAGTCATTGCGGTTGATGTACAGTTGGCTGAATTAGTTTTGGCCTGATCTCGAGCATCGCTGTAGCTGCTGCGCCACCCAATGTGTTGCACAAGAACTAACATCTCGAGACAGCAAAAAAACGAGCTCCGTGCAAATTCACATCAACTCCGGAAACGCGTTCAGCATTGTACAAATGCCGTGCGACATATGTCGCATTCATGTGCGACATTAAAAATCAAACAAAAAACAATCACTTTCTGGTGTTGAATTGATGAGCGGATTTGGCCACCCGTTGTAAAGCATCCATATTTTTTGGTCATCACTGTTCTCTTCCATTTCCTGTTTTTAACAGCAGTGATACTTAGTGTTCTAGTTCAGCACCTCTGCTGATTTCATATAGCTTTATCACCTTCAGTTTCATGTCTATACATGTCACACACTCCTGCTTTTAAAAACACATTTTACTGTCTTCACTATAATTAATTATTGGGCCCATTAGTCATTATAATTGTTGATTCTGACACGGGCATGTGCTTGGTTACCTTTAAAACTCATCTTCTTTTTTTTTTTTACAATAAATAAACAATATATTTTACTCTCACTTGGCGTTATAATAACATACAGTAGCAGAAACAAAGTTCATAGACGTTTGAGTATATGTCTGTATGTATTTGTTTTATTCCAGGTATACTTCTTTATATATTAAATGCAGTGTTGAAATCATAAACATAGTATGTTAGCACACACAGACCTGTGAAAGTCATTTAACCAGTCAGGATGTGGTGTTACTTGCAAACCAGGAGTGACTACAAATGACCCTTGCACATATTTCTGCGTGACTGTTATCAGTATACAGTGTGCCTTTGTTTTGTTTTTTTATTTATAGTAATGTACATTCCAGTGTATATAACATATAACGCCCCTGTAATTATTATTATTGGGTTTTATTTGTGGGCATCTTTTTCAATTCATTCCTGTTTTGATGTCAAAATAATGAAGAGTTTTAGGTTAATGCATCTACATTTTCTCATAAATAATCACTCTGTAAATATTTTTTAACTAGTGTGCATTCATTTATTTTTCTATCATATTTGCATAAATGAGATCTCTCTCCGTGTCTGTGTGTGTTCGTGCAGGGTTGGTCGTTTGCTGTCACCTGCACGCGCGCGCGTGTGTGTGTGTGTGTCATGCACCAGCATCACTGACAGATGGCGTGTCCTTTTGCTATAAGAAATATTGTACTCTTGAGGCTCTTTTGCAACTTTTTAAAACAGAACCGCGTCAAACCCCCGCTATAACATCATCGCTCTCGTTCACACGATCATTCGCGTTTGCTTCCTTCCCGATTCTGCTGATCAACTCCTCATTAACATCTCAGCACACACCATCGGGATCAAAATCCACACGCTCACAAACAAATAGCGTTTATTTCGTGACCCCAAAAAATGCAAAGTGATTTTATTGTGTTGTTCGGTGAACGTGCATCCTGTGTGTGTGTGTGTGTGTGTACAGGATGTGTGTGTAGATTCAGTAATAAATGCAGAACCGCCTCACTCTAATCAAGCTGATTAAAAATTCCTGCGCGCGTGCAGGCGGAAATCCACCATCATCATCCTCGTTCTCCGGCACTTTTACTTTATTTTCGCGTCCATCCTCCTCCAGGACAGCGACAGACGCGGGGAGGACCAGAAATCCGTCTTCAATCGCGTCGTTTAGGAGGTTTAGAGATGAGGAGAAGCGGCAGGCAGCGCGGAGAGGGAGGGATGAGCCGATGCAACTCATAATTTAATGGGGACAGAGAGAGAGAGAGAGCGAGAGAGAGAGAGAGAGACGGAGAGAGAGACACGCACAGAGAGAAGGGAAACAGAAAGAAAAGGACCGAGCGCGAATGTTACAAATGTAACAAGCGGAAGATACAATGTAGCGCTGACGTGCGTCAGGAATGTTCGGATGCTTTGACGTTTCATTCGACGTTCGGAAGTGTATCGCGCACTTTTAAAGCTGCTTTGGATCCGCAGATCGGCTCGAGATGAGACGGCAGGTCGCCGGGGCTTCGTGCTGTTGTTTGGCCAGATGAGAGGCGATTCACGACCGCTTCTGTTCCTGTAGGCGCGTATTGTTGAAGCTCAACGGGATGTGTAGGGAACGCTGGCGGGTACTTTTATTTTTAAGCGTTATTCTGCGCACAGAACGGACGGTGGATGCGATCGTAAACTCTATTGAACTCTAGACTCACCGGAGATCGTTGCATTTCGGCTTGATTGCACGCGTCTACGGTGTTTAGCTCTCATCACATTTTAAAGTACTTTGCGCTTCGTCTATATGCTTCTGCGAGGATCACGCGCTGTCATTCTTGCCATAGCGTATGATATTAGGACGATCTGGAAGTTTTTGATCCTTCAGGATAGAATAGCTGACGTTAAACTGATATTCGAGTGAAGTTTGTGCTCCTCCTGCCAAAACTTGAAGACGCTGTTCATCCACAGCTCCTTTTATATGTTCTGCTTAAAGTGGTGAGTTCAAGCTTGTTGGATGGTTTGAATTATTGTGTTATTATTATAAATGTTTTTTTTTTTTTTTTTATCTTAAACAAACAAAAATCTGAATATTAGATATCTAGATATTTTTCATCATTGAATTCTGTGTTATGCACCTACAATGTAAATGTAATTATCTAAATGTGTTATATGCCCCAATCAACCTGCTTTAGATTGCATCAGAGAATTTAAAGGATGAAGTAGAAATGTTTTTAGGATAACCCTAGCTCATTTTTGCTATTAACATAAGCTTTTCTTTTCTAGAAAAGGACGAGTAGTTCATCTTTCTATGCATCCTCTATACCTGTTCTGTTAGTTTTTAAATGAAGTCACATAAGTTCATCTGGTGTGGAATTCATTGTTGCATGTCTGATGTCTTGTTTGGCCTGTTTGATGAAATCTAACCCCTGTCTGTCATGGTGTCTGGTGCAATGTTCCTTTATCGCTGTGAAAGCAATGTTGAGACAAGGTGCACGTCCCTTTTCCGGTAATCTTAGATAATCCCATGCCTTTCTTTTGTTTTGCCAAAACTTTTTTGGGCTGTCACTAAATACAAACAGTTACCAGCAAAACATGCGTTTTCTTCACTTCAGTCAGGAATTCAGGGTCTTTCAGTTTTATACCAAGAGATCTGATCTGCTAAATATTTCACAGCCTGTCTTTCTTGTATGGAAAGGTTCATTGTGCGGTGCGCTGATCGCTGAAGTGGACTCCTCTGCACATTAATGTGACCGTACAAAAACTAGCTTGTTTGCTCTCCACATGGGATTCTGCAGTGGGTTAGACATACATAATACAATGTGATCGTTGCATGAAGCATTGTAAATGCCATGTAACATTAGGCTTGATTTGACATTTCGGTCTACATGGAAGAGACGGAGTTTGTGTTGCAATTTCATTGTTTTTTAGGTTCAGTACTCTTTAGAACTGGGTGAAAAAAGTTGACAGGGTTTATTTTATGGTCCTGACAGCGCTGCTTTTCCTTGTTATTTTTTCCCTTTAGGTGACAGTGAGCAGTGGTGCTGAGAGCCATGGAACATCTCAGCGAAACATGCCAGGGGAAGGAGAACTGTGAGATGGTCAACAATCTGAACGACACCAAGGCCCCTCCGGCCAAAATGGCCCGCCTGGAACAGAACGGAAGCCCACTGGGCAGGTCTCGCCTAGGTAGCACTGGAGCGAAACTCTCCGGAGTGCACTTCAAACCCCCTGGACATCATCTGAAGGCCTGCCACAAGAGGGGTGAGTTTGCTTTTTCTAACCACTGCACACTTAAAAATATAAAGGTTCCAAAAGGGGGTTTTCACGGTGGTTCCCCAAACAACCTGTCAGTGTGAAGAATATTTTAAATATCTGAAGGGTCACTATAAAGAACTTTTTGTGCATTTGAGAGGTTCTCGTTGATGGTTCCATGAAGCAATTTGTCTGTCCATTCAAATTTGGACCAATGATATTTCACAATGGGTGGGGCTACCGGGTGTTAAATCACTCAGAAACCCAAATGATTTTATGTTGTGACCATGGACGGTTAGGACACTTACATCAGGCATCTGATTATATTATGATGTAAACATGCAAAGTAGTTTGCAGATTTTATGTGTGTTGCATAGCTTTGCCACCAGCAGCATTTCTGAGAGTACATTTAATAGTTAATGTAAGCACATTTGTATTGTTCTTATAGAAAACGGTCACTGTAGTGCTTTGTCTGCTGTTTTGGTAGGTCACAGAAATCTTTTGAAATTGGAAATTTTGATTTGATTATTTTATTTGTGGCTGATTTTAGAGCATTGGTATGTATTTGGGCATTTTTATGCTCTGGAATTATTTGAAGAAAAAAATCACTGCTAGCAATAATAATTTACACACACACACACACACACACTGCAGATACTGTATATAAAGGGAAACTTTTAGCTACAACAACTAGCGTCAGTTGTTCACGTTCCCCGGCCGTATTCTATAGCTCTCTGGGTAACCGTTATTATTATTTATGGGAAAAAGTGAACTTTTGCTGAGTGCTTGCTGAACTTTGGAAGCTACTGTATTCATTGTTTCAGCTGAATAATATTTACCATGGGCTTTTCTCAGCTCTCTGGAAACAAAGCGTGTATTGATCCCGAAATGAACCGACACAGCAGTCTTTATTGTTAGATCTTTATCTATTAAAAATGGAAAAGCTTCGATTCAGCACATTCCCTGGCATCTGCTTATGATTACCCTATTTATTGATTGTTTTCCAGAAAACGGTCGCATTCTTAGGAAACTGCGACCGCGAGGAGCAGAAATATGATTTATTACGATTGCCCCGGATAGACGGCGTTGATATTACCCCCAGCCGGAATTAAACCCTGTAAAAATAAAGATCCTGGGTCCAAGAGATCATGAAGTTCCTGAAATTTCATCACCGCAGTGTTGCAGCTGGCTGGTATTATGTGATATTTGCACAGTAAACCCGAACACATGACAGCTTTGGACAGAGATTCTTGGTTTTTTTTTTCTTTCTTTTTTTTTTTCTCTGATAGCGGCACGCTGTTTACACAGACTCATAAACCTCAAGGCTATACGGTACATTGGGAGCCACTGCACAGCATCATGGGAAGGGTACTGGGATCTGCCTGAAGAAGTATTCTAATGTGATTTCAGCACCTTAACAATAAAGAAAGCGCTAAAGCCGCGATGAGCTCTAACCTTTTAGTGTGCTAACGCGTTTAAATAGCAGAGCTGTTTCGTTGACGTCGTTTCTGCTGGTTCTGCGTTCTGAGCTAATTATGCCTGTTACAATGTTGCTTTACTGTAACACTGTTACAGTGGAGGATAAACAATTGATAACACGGCCTTGCATAAAAAAATAATTTCAACTGATTTGACAAAAAAAACTTTTTTTTTTTTTAATAAAGATTTTTTTAAATTTACAAAATAAGATGACAATATTTTTCATATTGTATATGTATCAGATTAAAGTTTTGTTTTTAATGACTGTATAATTGTATGCATGTATCATTTGGCTTACAATTAGTAAACAAGTTGAAGAATATGCTCTATTACAACCCTGTCAAAGAACATTACATGCAAAGTACTTTGGTACTGTTAAAAATAGTTCTGTTTTATTGCGAAATTAATACATTTATTCAGCAAGGATGCCTTAAATTGATTAGAAGTGACAGTAAATAAATGTATAATGTTACAAAAGATTCTGTTTCAAATAAATTCTATGGGTGAAGTTTCACTTTTAATGGCAGAAGATTATATATGTATCATTTAACTTCTGCAGAAATAATCCATGCAGTGTCAGAAAACATACGTTTATGAATAAATAAGCTTTTAATATGGCTCATGTTTACTGGCTGCGATTCTAACCTTGAAATCAGCAAAATAATGGCATTCTTGTGAAGATCAGCTGATAATGGAACAAATAGTTGTGAATGATCTCCGGTGAAGATGGGAATAGTTGTGTTTGTGGTGGGTTTTCTGCTGATTAAGGGATAATAGAAGACTCTTTCACCTTACAAATGCATAATTTTGTGAGAAAATACAATACTGAAAAGGCATCCCAAAATTCATGCAAGATGGTGTTATCAGAGGCTGCATGCAAAGGCCAATGTCATTATTATTCCTTCCACCTTTATGCTTAGGATTTAAGCATAAAAAAATTGTTTTTTTCTAAATTGTCACCCTAGCAACCACATAGCAACGTTCTGAAATGAAAACAACTTGTATGTCTGTTTGAGCATACTTTGCATTCGCATTTTTGGCTGAATATGTTGTTGAAAATGTGTGGCGTTTTAGCATCTCCCTGTTGTGTTGCAGCGGTGTAAAGCTTGCTCTCTTGTTTCTGCTAGGTAACATGCTGCCAGTGTTTTGTGTGGTGGAGCACTACGAGAGCCCCATCGAGTTTGACAGCAAAGAGGAACATGCTGAGTTCGTTCTGGTCAGGAAGGACATGCTCTTCAACCAGCTAATCGAGATGGCCCTGCTCTCCCTGGGCTACTCGCACAGTTCGGCTGCACAGGCTAAAGGTACGGCGCGTTTTTGTCATCCTAAACATGGCGTACAGACACAGCGATACCTATTTATCCAGAATGTGCATGTGTTTTTTTGTGTTTTCTTTTTTTTTTTTTTGCTGTTAGATCAGAATCATGAGTCATAAAATGCCGGGCAGATGCTCGGATATTTTTGGAGGCTAAACAGAGATATTTTTGGAGTGATTTGTTGGCTGTGTTCTGGTAGTGCATACATGCTGCTGCTCGGGCTGACCTGATGCCTGATGAGGTCAGGGGGGTTGTGGGTAGAGGCAGGAACACACAGGTGCACCTCCTGCTCTCTGTAATCACACTTTTCTCAATGGGAACGAGTGTGGAGGTGGGCCTGCGGTTTCTAATTGCTTGCTTTATGGAGTTGGGGGCTATTTTAAGAGCCGTAGCCTTCAGCCTGTAATTTATTGCAGGCTGTCCATCATAATTTATTTTTTCTTTGCGTCTTCTGGATCTTTTTTTTTTTTTTTTTTTCCTGTTACTCATTTAGTGCCAGTCGACAGACAACATATGGTTGAGCAATATTTTTTTTAAAGAATGCTGTTTTGCAACCCTGTATATAAAAAAAAAAAAAATCATGATATTACCATGAAAATGAACTTCAGAAAGACCACGAATCTTGTGGGCAGTCAACATACACATTTCATGCAAATAGAGCTATTCACAAATAGAGTTTGGCATTGGAATATTTGATTACGTTAATCAGCAATGCTGTGACATTTAATATCGTTATTTATCAGGGATGTAATAAGTTGATGAAAAGTCGATCCTGAAAAAAGTATCAGTTACAAAAAGAATACAAAGCAGTGCTTTATTCATTGGGAAAAAATAATTTTTTGAAACATTCACACAGAAAACTGTTATTTGAAATTACAATAATATTCCAGTGTTACTGAGTTTACTGTAATTTTGATCAAATAAATGCAGTCTTGGTGAGTTTCAGAAACTATAACTTTTATATATATATATATATATATATATATATATATATATAAAGCATAAACAAATATTAGTTCAAATTGTCAGTTTAATTACATTTCGGCCTTAAGTGTATTTATAACCAACATTTCTCTTGCCATCTTGGATCCTCTTTTTAATTAACCCTGTCACAATGCATTATGAGATTGTGCTGTTTGCAAAAGATGCATGTGTTGCTGCTTGCAAAAGGAGATTGCTATGAATCCTGCCTATGTAGGCAGTTCACTAGATTTTGAGTGAAATCACTGTGATGCTAATACCACGGTGTTCTCTGAAGTATGCTACTATACAAATGACTATTTAGAAGCATGGTGCATGAATATGATTATCAAATATAGTGCTTCTAAAAAGCTGTCATGTGAGTGTCTGTCTGTGGTAAATGGTGTCACCTCACCGCAGGTCTGATTCAGGTGGGCAAGTGGAACCCCGTGCCTCTTTCCTACGTGACAGATGCCCCCGACGCCACAGTGGCGGACATGTTACAGGATGTGTACCATGTGGTCACGCTGAAAATCCAGCTACACAGGTCAGTGTTTCCCATGTACTGTACCCACAGTGTCACCACATACAGTGCTGTTTTTCCCACAAGCCACTGCTGTGGGCAAACACAGACACACCTCTTCCTTTTTCTGTAGACATCCATGTACATCTGTCTGTCTCTGTCTCGATGTCGTCTCCAGAGGCTGTGTGGCTGTCTCACACTTGAAGGTGTGCTGGATCCAGTCTCTCTGTTTCTTTGTGTGTGTGTGTCTGTACGTGTTAATCGCACATCACAGCCGTCCTACCGCTCACCCAATTACTCTAGTGTTTTAAAGAACTATAAAACCATCAATATTTAATTATTAATCTGGGAAGCCTTTTTTATAACATGAATTCAAGACTTAGAATGTCATTTTTACTTGCAGCGTCAGCTTATTTCACCATAACAAGCCATTTATTTACATACAATAAAAAAATGGGATTTTCTTTAAAGCTTTTTAAACACACACTGTGACATTTAGTATCATTTCTTATTTGTTGTATATTATTATTTAGTTCGTTTCAGTCAAAAGGAATGTATAGACGGGTATATGCATGTGTGGACACGCACATACACACCAATACTGATTCTACATCGTTGTGATATGTTCAGTTTTCCTTGTCTGCCATTGGTCAGACAAACATTCGACTAGTTAAATCCGTTTGTCTGATCGATCGCAGACTGTTTGAAAACAGTCATTGTTTTTGCACTTCCTTTTTTTTACACTAGTAGCGCAGAAATGACGCCCTTAGCTGTAATTTTCATGGCATGCTGGCGTTGAACATCTCTGAATGTTTTTGGTTTTTTTGCATGGAGTGTTGCGATATTTTCTTGGCAGCTTGCCGTTTATTGCGTCCTATTGAACAAGCGTTCATTAATGACACCCTGAATGCAGCTGTGTTTTCTCCGTTGATTTGATGGTGGATTTTTTTTTTTTTTTTCCCGACACACATGCATAAATGTTCTAAATACTGGATTTTTTTTTTTTTTTTTTTTTTAAATGAAATATTTCGACGACAGAGGATGCTGGACCATTTTAATGTATCTAGTGTCGAAATCTAGATGGAAACACCTTAAATTGTTTTAGCAAGCACATCAAGGCAGGAAGGTAGAAGTAACGTGAAATAATAGTCGCCACATGCAGCTGATGTATAATTCATGCATCAATACAGCAGATGTGTTGTATAAAGTAATTAACTAATCAGAACAATCAGGAGAGAGAGAGAGAGGAGAGAGACTCCAGATGCATCTGCCTCATGCGCCAAATGAAATCTGTCTGTCTTAGAGGGACGCTTGCAGCAGGAAAGCAAAGCCCAGTGCTCACCGTCCTCTCTCTTTCTCTCTCTCTTTTGTTTCCCTTTTCCATCTCTCTCTTGTTCTATCCCTTCCTGCAGTTGTCCTAAACTGGAAGACCTTCCTCCAGAGCAGTGGACCCACTCTACAGTAAGAAATGCGCTCAAGGAGTTACTCAAAGACATGAACCAGAGCTCTCTGGCAAAAGAATGTCCCTTATCACAGGTGCTGGAGCCTTCCACGTCTAGTTGCCAAGATTGCAAGTGTCCCTTTTCAAATGCCCAGAGTTTGATAGAGTGGAAATGGACAGAATTGCCATAGAAATCCAAATCAATAGCCATTGTCATCCCCGTAGATTAATGCACTTTATTTTGATGCTGTTGCAGCAGTGCTAGCTGTTGTGAATGCGAGTATTGTGGGGTGAACAATGGGTGAACCACAATGTTCTTGATAATGCATTACAAGCTGTGAACTGTTATGGGTGAATCTCACGAAACCTGTCAGCGTGTCGTGTTTTAACTTTAGAATCTGTGGAGAGAATTATGCTTGCTTGTAGAAGATATTTGAAGAGTTTTTTTGCATGGTTTTTACTATACATTTTGGTCAGTTGCAGATCGCGTTCTTATTATCATAATGCAAAAAAAACCTAAATTACTTATTTGATTTATTTGTATGAAAATAAAAAAAATAGTAAATTAAGTATTTCCTCTGAGATTTTACACACAAAAATAATACATTTCAAATATTTGAAGGAATAGTTCACCCAAAAATGAAAATTCTGTCAGCTGGCCGGCTGATTTGGGTCACCACTGACTTCAATAGTAGAAAAATAATTACTATGGAAGTCAATGGTGACCCACAACAGCCTGCTTACAAACTTTTTTTCTAAATATTTTCCTCAACTACTCAAAGGTGAGTAAACGATGACAGAATTTTCATTTTTGGGTGAACTATTCCTTTAAGATAAATTAGGGGGGGGAAAAAAACCTAAACTTCCAGACTGTTAGTAAGGAGAATTGTGCTTTAGTTAATACTAAAATGTATTATTTTAATATTAAATAAAGTATTAATATAGCATGATAGTGTTGTTTGGAGTCTTTATACAGAATATATATATTTTTTTATACTGAGACATAAAACCAACAGACTATACAGTACAGAATTGTAGGGAAGTCTGCTTAAAGTATTGATCCTAAAAGAAAATAGGCTTAATTTTTATGTGAATTAACTATTCATTTATACCACATGTTTAATTTATACTCCAAAAAAAGTCTTGTGTAATAAAAATTCACGATAATAAAAATCTAACAAGAATAATCAGGAAGAAAGTGAAGCATAAAACACCAATGAGAAAATCTTCTTAATAGTATTGAAAATAATGCTAATTTTTAAGTAAAAAAAAAATGTAATTAAGTAAAATATAATTTCTTTTTTTTTATGATTTATCCCTCTCGAATTTGTTTTGAAATGTCACCTGGGTGTGTTTCCATGAGGTTCGCCCTTAAAACCACAATGGATTTAAAGGAAAGTCGAGTGTTTCAGCTTGTGTGTTGGCACAATCGCTGTCTATTTCATCTCAGGGAAGCCCGTTCTTTACCGGCAGGTGTGTGTGTGGTGATGTAAAGAGTCCCAGGGTGCTGTTCAGGCAGCGCAGGGGCTGGGCCGCTCCACATCTCTCTAATCACTCTGTTTACAGTCCATATGTGAGCTATTCCCACTGAGCAGCGGCCCGGTACTTACACTGAATTAGAGTCCGCACACAGCTCGCTTGCTGTAGGCTGGGCGGCCCGCAAGCGTGTGCTGCAATTTTCGGGGGAGGGGGAAGTTTTCTGCTTTTGTTGTTTCTGATTTCTCTTGCTGCCGTGAAAGAGTGTCTTTCACTAAATTTAGTCGTTGCTTCTCCTGTAAGTACAGGATGCTTGTATCAGGGTTGTATTTGATGGGTAACCTAGTAGAGGTGACCTTTCTGTTTAGGGTGAATAGTCTTGCTGTTGTACAGGAAGAGTTGGAGAGATCAGGCCTATTTAAGAACGAACGCCAACTTTTATAGGATTAGCGACGTCTTGATACTCCAAACGGTAATCCGTGCTCTTGAAAAGGTCGATGAATGGAGAATTAGGCCAGAATAGATGGGGATTGTGAATTTAGTGCTTCTGTACGAAGATGCGTTGCATGTTCAAGTTTTTATGATTATGCACGTTTATATAACTTTGTGTATGAGTATTTTAGTCATTCTTAAAAGAAGCCTTATGTAATTATGGACTGTCATACCCCAACCAGACATTTTTCTTAGTAAGGCTAGCAAGTCGGACAGAGTTCCACTAAATCATGGCTCTTGATATGTTGTTCAAAGTTACAGTAGATTTCATTTGACTTTTAACCCAAAAGTCATTGTGTGAGAAGCTGAGTAAATGGCCAGAGGAAAAAAAAACCGGCCAAATGTGTTGAGCATGTGCTTTCCCATGACTATACGTTTTCTAGTTATTATTGTGTTATTACCGGTATAACAAACTAGGGATGGGTTTGTTAAGGTTATCAATACCACTTATCGATGCAGTACTTTAACAGTACTCTTATTGGTACTTTTTTGTTGTGTTTTTAATATTAAAAAAATTATAATAATATAAAACTAATTGAGAACAGAATGAACAACACTTTTATTAAATGTAAAATAATAATCTGTAGCCTAACAAACGGCAATGTTTAAGCAAATATTACACAAATAAAACAAATGACCTTATAAAGAATGGACAGTGGTTACAGTCGGGGCATGAAGGTAGGTTGCAAGAGGACTAACAGTTGTTAACTGCAGCTTTAACCCAAAAAGTTGCAAAATGCAGCTAAACATTCATGTTTTGTTCAGACACACATTCAGATATATTAACTGTGTTTGGTGTTATGTACAAATACATTTTTAAGGTAAGCTCTGCTTTATATTAAAATTTTCTGTTTTAATTTTCTGTCTTTATTTCTTAACAAGCATAGTTTACTATTATCCATCTATTTGTAAATGCAGTGCTGTAAAGGCATTTTTAGTGTTTAAAATGTATTTAGGCTACTGCAGAAAAAAAAAAACTAAATATGTATATTACTACTTTTAATGCAACCAAAATGTGTATTAAATTCTTAACATTACTGTAATATACTAATTTAGAGAGACCTTATGCTTATGCTAGCAGTCTTCCAAAATAACGACATAATTAATTATAAATGTTTTCTTATGCAAGATTTTTTTATTTTAAAATGCATGAAAGCCGTCCTTCTGTCAGATGCAGGTTAATAAGTAAAAACGAGCTGTGCAGATTCAGTGTCTACGTGGTTTATTGTCAGTGACATTATTTTGTCGTTATTTTCGTAACTGGTTATGAAATAAAAAGTCTCTCACTTCAGAAAAGCGAACTATCCTGTCCTGTCAAATGTTTATGCCGTGTTCGTTGCATGCATAAATTTGCTTTAATTTTACTCTCTAACTATATAGTGGGTCGCGGCTTGATGACCATGGGACACTGTGGGTCCCAAGCCCAAACCAGTTGAAGACCACTGCTTCAGATCGTACGGTGTTCACTCTATTAAGCATGAGCTTTCGTGTTGTGCGTGCGTGAGCTCTGTGTACCGCAGAACCTATGTGCGGAACAGACTGACATTTCGTGCGTGAGATTGCCAATGATAAGTGCAGGCAAAGTTCTTTAATGTTATCGCAAATTAGAAAAGGTTAAAATATGCTAGGTAATGATTATTTAGCAATAAATAGAAAATGTTTTTTTTTTTCTGCAGTGAACATGCAGAAACGTAATTGTCAGAGCTTATTGATACCTCTGTCTTTTAAAATTAAAAAAAAAAAATGTAGATGGATAAAAACGGAGACGATAAGATATTGGAACAAATAAACGAGAAGAAATATCGGCATGGCGTTTCCGAAATGGAGAGAGCTTCGCGAAAACCTCGGACTGGACAAAAGAGACTCCGCTCTTGCATGCGTTTTAATAAACGGCTAAGCAAATATATATTTATCATTGTGTAAGTAATAGTCATGTACAGGTGGTTCGGTGATTAAATGGATAGAAATGAGCTTTTCATCCGTGAACGTGCTTCTTCGTTGCGTAAATTTTGCACTTGTTATCATTTTGAAAATGCGAACTCTAGTGGCAAATTCTTACATATTTTGTTTTTGAGTACAGTTTTGATTCCCATCCCTATAACAAACAACCAAACAAAAAACATGAGCCCTGGAAAGGCACTATTTATGTTTAACATTTAAATAAAAAAATGTTCTTATTATAACATTTTAACATAATATTATATCATATATTGGTATTTAGCAATACTTGCACTATAAATAATCATATTACATAACATGCATAATATAACAATAATAATATCGTAATAATATAATATTGTTAATAATGATATCGATGTTTACGCTGCTATATATAAAATAAATAGATCAAATTGAGCCACCTAAAAAGTTAAGTTCTGTGTATATATATATTATGAAATAATACAAGGCTCAACAAACCCACCAGTTGAGCTCAATAATTGACCAGCTGACCCAATCCTAGTTCTTGGATATTGTTTTTAGCAGAATATAATTCACCTTCCATCAGACCATTTTTCTGCGCACTGCTAGAGAAAGGAGAAAAGTAAATTACTCGTCCAGGTTTGTGCACCGCCCCTCCCGCTCATCAGCCGTCTTTCAGCACACGTATGTTTCCCTGTGATCAAACTTAACCCCTGTGTCCCCTCAGACGACTGCAACAATAGATCTCCCCACCCACCCCATGGCCCTGAAAGAGCAGCTGTGTAGTTGCATAGCAGCAAATAGCCGTCAAATGCCATCTTTGCCTGGGTTTGACATGGGCTTTCCCCCCTTTCTCATGCAATGGACGAAAAAGAAGCTGTAATTAAGACGTTTTTAAAGAAAAAAAAAATGAAAAGGAGGGGGAATTAACCCACTTCTCCAACACAATGCGAACAGTCTCTCCGCAGGGAGACTAAAAGATGGCATGTAAGAAGGAAGTACAAACAGTTAGCGCCTAGATAGATACGGAGCGTTTTCATGAGGCTCTCCCGTGACGGAAAGCCAAATAGATGGTTCAGGTCGATAGCGGCGTGACAGACTTCCTGGGCTCACCGATAAGCCTCGCGATGGTTATCTTTTAAAGAGGCTTGTCCCGTTACCTGTTGATGGCTTCTGGCGTTCGGTATGCTGAGGGGTTTATCCGTGTGGTGGATGCGTCTCGGGAGTTTGAGACGAGTGATTAATGAACGGAGCTTTTCACAACATCTGTGTCAACTGTACCCAATATGAGCGTCTGACTCGCATCAGATCTCAAACAGATCTTTGATGACTCATGAAATCTTGGTAATTTCATTTCACTTCTATTGTTAGTCGATGGTTTTGTTTGTAAGCCTTCCACCCTGGCTGTTGTTTGAGATCAGCGATAAAAGAAGCCGTGACATTTTAAAACGCCAGTTGGCCTTCAGATGTGCAGCTTGAACCTGGCCTGCTATCAGCATGGCGCTGCGCTTTCAAATTCCGCCCTTGCTTTTGGAGAGGGTCTTCTGCTCATCTTGGATAGCGTTATACACTTTTCATTTCTACGGCAGCGCAAGCTTTGGCAGTAAAGGTTAATAGTCCTTCTCAAGCGTACACAGAGATGTGTACTTTGGTGAGTGGTTAACCCTCGTCTGGCTGGTCCTGCTGAACGGTGCACCTGTTCGTGGTGGAAAAAGGTTCCAAAATAATTTTTGTGCCCGATGCTGTTGGAGGACCTTTTAAAAATCCACGTTGTGCCCTAGTTCTCCTAAAGTATTATATGGAACATAAAAGGCTCATTTTTTTGATCAAGTTGTGTAATATTTGGTGATTTCAAAGGAGAACAGTTTAAATGTCATTTAAGAACTATTCAGAATTCCAAATGATGCGTTTTTAAATTCTTCATGATGTCATAGGAGAACTTTTCCTCCATAGGAACAGTTTAAATTTGCACATTAAGCAAAAGTTGCATATGATGTTATAGAAGAGCATATGATGCCATAGAGAAAATCAGGCTCTGTATTATGGAATAAAAATTTAAATGCATCAAAAGAAGATACAAATTCCATTCCATATGATGTCACGGAAGAACATTTTAACGTTTAAACTTCACATGAGAGCATGTAAGAACTATTTAAATTTGCATAGTAAGAATAAATTCTATATGATGTCATGGAAGGGTGTTTTTTTTTTCCCCCATATGAAATCATAAAACCATTTCCATATTATTATTTTATTAGTAAAACGCAGATCCATATGATATAGTAGAGCCTTTATAAATTTAATGGGATATAACTGACCTATTTAAATGTGATTTTATGTGACGTCATAGAAGTGCCTTTTAAAATTCAGTTTGATGTCATAAGAGAGTTAATTTCTTTGACTCTGTATGTATGGGAGAATAGAAGAAACACGGAAGAAAGTTTACATTTAAATGTTATGCAATAAGCAAATGCTTTCATATGATGACACAGAGTCCATTTTTAAGTTCTAGATGTGATAGAAAAGCTAGTTTAAATGTAAAAAATACATCAGATCAATGATGAATAATTTGAATCATGTTTTATGTGATGTGATAGAAGAGCCTTTTTAAAGTGCATACATATAATGCCATAAGAGTGTTTTGAACTCTATATATCATAGCAGCCCATGTCATAGAGAACATGTATGATTTTGAAGGGGAAAAAAAACAGGTCATACACAAACCTATAATCTAACTTCAAAAACCAATCTCCAAAGAAGCTTATAGTCACATCGAGAACCCTTCAGAGGGAAAATGGTTCTTGATAAGAGATGCGTAACTGCTGCTGAAGAGCCTTCATTCTGAGAGCGCATCTCTAGGTCTTCAAGATGCATCGGAGCGTTTGGAAACAGGAATGCTGAAGTTATCCATAAACTCAAACTCTATTGTAAGCTGCGAAGCCCCCCTCCTCCCCACCTCCAGGTCCCCAAGTGCTCATGTTATAAAAATGATAAAGCTGCCGTACCTGTAATTTAAAAACAGATGGTTTCATCTTTTGAATATTTATAACAATCAAAACAATTTCTGCGCTATGTAGCCCAGGGCTATTAGGGTGTTAAGTGTTGGGTTTAATGAAAAAGAATCTCAGCTTTTCTTTTTTTTTTTTTGGAGTGGAATGTATTAAAATAGAAGAAGAAAAAAGCAGAGGAGATGAATAGGAAGCGTGCTGTTAGGGCAGCGAGGAGACGTGAACTCGTTGTGTGGTCTCAACATGCAACTCCGGCTGTGAAAACAGATTGCGAATATGAGTTGCATTCATATAGGGCAGAAATCCCCAAAGCATCATCTGCTTTGCTGTCTGCCTCACAGAGCCTCCTGGATGCATCCGCTTTCATACTCTGTGGCATTTGTTAAAGGGACATGTTTTTATTTTTTTTAGTTTATATTACTTCAGAAAAACAAATTGTGCATGAATCGCATTGCTAATGTTTTTTGGATCAAGATATGACACTGATGCATATAATGCTGAGTTGTGCGTAGCACAGGATTTCTTGACAGACTTTGTTATTGTACTGCGAGTAAACATACATTTTAAAAAGCGCTTGCAATTTTGTCTTGCAGAGTATGATTTCTTCAATTGTTAACAGCACTTACTATGCAAATGTGTCTGCGGCGAAGTGTCAAGAATTCGGACGCTGGTATAAACATTTCAAGAAGACAAAAGACATGATAGGTAAGCAGAATGCTAAATGAAAATGAATCATCACATCTATCTGTCTGTGTGTCTTTCTACGTATCTTACTGTCTATATAATCGTCTAATCTCTCGTCTATATACGTGTCTCTCTGGTTATTTCTTGGTCTGCCTATATTTGCTTCACTCACTTTCCATTTGACTATTTATCTCTCTGGTGATCAGTCTGTCTCTATTGTATCTATTGACTATTTGTCCGTCTGTCTCTTTATTCTTTAGATTCAGTTAAAATGCAAATCTAACGAAACCTGTCAAATATAGATCTATGTTTAAGACGAAACCTCTTTACGACTGAAATTCCGTCCGAAATAATAATCAACAGTGCTGTGATTGTTCAAGTGTTCAAACACGCACCTGTCAGTCAGTCAATCAGGTTGTTATATTGGAGCTCTTGACATCTGCCTCTTGTTTCCTGTTCACACATCCACTTTTACCCCAACTAACGCTCTGTTTCTCTCTCCACACCTGTGAATGTGTGTGTTGCGTGTTTGTGTGTTCGCCTGCGCAGTCGTGCGCCAGCCCTCCCAGCTGGAGGGCTACCTGGGGACGTGTGTCCTCCACGACAGTCCACGTGCCACCACGTTAGGTAGGTCACGTGACGCACCGCAACTCCCCCACTTTACTATTCATGAGCGCATGTGCTCACTTTCCAACAGCGGCAACACTGTAACTTTGCGTTAACGCAGGCAGGCCGAGATGCCGCATGAGTGGAACGATTAGTGTCATGATAACACATACAAACAATGTACATTAACACTTTGGTCTTTAGTTGTAATGTCTGCCGAGTCAAATCAAATTTGTTTGTATAGCGCTTTTTACAATCCACATTGTTCAAAGCATCTTTACTGAAAAATGTTTAGAATATCTTAATGTCAATGCTCTGTAGTCGCTTTAGCAGATTAGAGCCGGGAGATGATAGACTTTATATTTTGGAATGATGCAAGCAATGAAGCAGTATATGTGTGTAACATATATAAAAAACAAAATGTACACACACAACTTTATATAAAAAGATGGGTAATAATATAAATATATAAACATTCATGCAGCCGAGATTTGTTATATAGCCAAGCTTTGATATATACCTGGGAAATAATATATGATAAAGACAATCATGCTTTTGAGGTTTGTTATGTAGTGAGAGAACTCTTTAAGTGACTGCACTGTATCTGGTATAAACTCACATATAGTTTTTCATTTTGTCCGAATCAGGCAAGTTTCTAGCAACACATTTCTAGCTTCAAAAAAACTGAATGCAAGAATGTTGGTAACCAAACAGTTACTGGTAGCCATTGCCTTCCAAAGATTTTTTTTTCTTATTATGGAAGTCAATAGCCACTAGTAGCTACTGGTGTTTGGTTATTAACAGTATTCAAAATATGTGACCCTTAACTACAAAACCAGTTTTAAGTCACTGGGGTGTATTTATAGCAATAGCCAAAAATACATTGTATGAGTCAAAATGATATATTTTTTTTAATGCCAAAATTCATTAGGATGTTAAGTAAAGATACTTTGTGAATTTTCTTCTGTAGATGTATCTAAACATAGTTTTGTATTAGTAATACATATTGCTAAGAACCCCATTTATTAGCTCTCAGATGAGGTATTAATCTCAACTTGGAAAAACTTCCCTTAGGACAGTTTCCTATTGCTCCTGGGTCACATCTTCCGTGCTCAACAGAAAAACACACAAGTTAAGTAAATAAGGATTTTTTTGAGTGAACTATTAAAGGCTGTTATTTTTCTTTTTATTGCCGTGACGCTGTTTTGAAACGGCGTGTACTGTATGAAGCGCTGCATACCTGTAAAATAATTCAACTTGACTTTTATCCATTCAGTTTAATCAGTTTACGCATTCCCTGGGAATCGAACCCATGACCATTGCATTATTGTCGAAACTGCAGGAATGCAAAGCCACGGCAGAGTTTTGCCAAGGTTGTAGGTTTAGCTCCCAGAGAACAGCGTGAATGATATAGTGCATGTCTCAAACGCACTCTCTATTGCAACCAGTGCGCAGTGAGTTGCTTTTTGCAAACGGTCAGCGAGAGGCAGGTCGTGCAATATCTTGCGGAGTGTGGCGAGCCGTCTCTAGCGCAGCAGCGCTCCCATTGAAACGCAGCCGGGCTGGAGAGCGAGCGCCCGCCGTGCCGTGGGGTTTTACCTCCCTCCCCTCAGCCCACATTCTCTCTCCCATTGTGCTCCTAATCCCAGCCTGCTTTGTGGCGAATTCCACAGGAGGGACTCCGGTTCTCTGTCTGTGTCGCCGCCGCTGCAAACGGGGCCTGCGAACGCTTTCTTCCAACCTTTTCAATTTGCAAGGAAAAGCGTGTGCCCCCCAGCAGTTTTCAACACCAAAAAGACAACTGAGAGGCATAGCGTAACATCAGAGCACAGGAATGAGGGGGATTATGGGAGAGCTTTGATTATTACCCAATTTTTTTGTTTGTTTTTTTTCTTTCCCAGCACTTTCTGCTGATATTGAAAAGAACAGCCGCGGCTTTGTGATCGCTGTCAGTTAAGACACATGTTTGCGTCCTTGTGCTTATTGTGCGTATCTCTGGAGAGTTTCCACGCGCTTAATCTGGTTTTTATCTTCTTGTTGAAATATTTATATTTTGATGATTTGCCATAATGCTTTTTTTGCGCTCCATAAAATCCGTAAGATTGTGATGGAGTTGTGCGGCGGGTGTGCTAGTAGGTGATGGCCATTGTATTTTTTTTTTTGAAGTAATATCTTTCAACTGAATACCTGTGTTTCAAGAATGCGCAACGCTTTAAGTCCTTTAAAGATTGGTTTGCTATATTTACTCACCTTTACATTGTTTCAAATCCGTGTGTTGTCATTTGTTCCATGCAACACAAAAAGAGACATTTTAATAAATCTTCATCCAGCTCTTTTTGATTATTCAGTGACCACATCTGTCAATAAGCTGCAATACAAAAAACCCCATTAAGAGCAGTCCACATTTCAGAATAGTGACAGATTATGAATTTAGAATTATTGTTTTAAATTCATACATTCATAATCACTTTAGAATTTTCTGGTTTTCAAGCAGGTTTGCCTCTGAGCTTATCGATTTAAAAGAATCAAAGTCATTTATAGCCTCAAAGGGCATCAAATAGTTGCCGTTTTTTCAATCCGCTCAGCCTGGCTAGTTTTAAAGGCCGTGCTCTGGGCTTCCAGCGCAACACGGTTATATTTAGACTTTCCTAAAATTTCATATTAGCCAGCTTGTGTACCTTGTTTTAGAATTAAGAGCATAAAGGACGATTCAGTCCATGTGAAGGCGTCCTGCGCGCTGCTTTAGCAGAGCACCCACACTGGCTTGTTATTGCTCACATGATTTGGCCATGGACATTATAAACTAATTTCTGGTGCTGCCAATTTATGCAGATACAGGTCACACACTGTGCCCCATTATATTAGAGAGGTTGTGCTGGGTTACTGTAGTAATGGCAGGCTGGAAAGGGCTTGATTAGTGTTTTTGTAGCTTAAAGCTTTTGCTTTTTGACTTCAGGTCATGTATTGATGTGTTTTGGGTTAACTTCTGTTCATCACAGAGTAGTGATAAGGCAATTAATCACTCGTCTTTGTCCAGTTAAGTGATACAGCATTTTCTGTATGTATTACTTTATGTAAAATATATTTTATTATTTAATATTAACTAACTTTTCTGATGTTTTATTAATGACAAAAGTACTTTTGCTAGTCAATCAATACCTACGGTACATAAATGTTTAGTTTAGTAATATGTAATACAGTTTGGAATTACATTTGGGAAAGATGGATGAGATACGAATGGAAACACTGTCACTTCATCTTAAGGGCAATGTAAAAGGGTAAGATAAATAAAATTAAAAAAAATATTATTTCTGCATTAGATTTAATAGACCTACCACTGTCTATTTTGGTGTTATATGAATCCACCAACACAGTATTCCCAAGAAAAAGATAAAAGCCCTCACCGTGTTCTCTATTAATGACTGTTTACATGAATAATTACTTGAGACAATATTTACTTAATTGAGAAATGCTTGCACTACATGCCACTAATTTAATTAGTTCATATTTATATTAATATTTCATTTTCTTTTTAATGGAGTAGATTAGATGCTGTGGTTTTGAATTTAGTCTCTAAAATCATGAAATTCCGCAGATTTTGTGGTCGGTTACGGTTACTATAACCAAGCTCTTGTTTAAACTAACATCAGCAGCATCTTTTATTGATGCAAACCAAACCCTGTTTATTAACGCGTTTCATCTTCTTTGTGTCCACCTGTAGCTGAGATGGACAGTCTGTCTGATCTTTCTCCACCCGGAACCAACCACCTCAGCTTCAGTCAGCAGCCCATCCCGGGCAGCACGGCCGAGCAGTCCCCTTCCCCGGTGCCCCTGTCCCACAGCAGTCAGGCCCCTGGCCGCGCCCAGCTCCCCGGTCTGCACCCGGGCCTGGTGTCCACCCCCATCAGCCCTCAGCTGGTGAATCAGCAGATCGTCATGGCTCAGATACTCAACCAGCAGTACGCCGTCAACCGTCTCCTGGCCCAGCAGTCTCTGAGCCAGCAGTACCTCAACCACCCGCCCGTCAACCGCGCACTCAACAAACCGCTGGACGCACAGGTGTCCACCAACGCCGAGGTCTCATCAGAGATCTACCAGTGGGTCAGAGATGAGCTGAAGAGGGCGGGAATCTCCCAGGCCGTGTTCGCTCGTGTGGCCTTCAACAGGACACAGGTACATGCATGTGGATAATAACATGTGTCCCTGGCCCACAAAACTGGTCATAAGGGTCAATTTTTGAAAGTGAGATTTTGTTAGGATAGGACGATATTTGGCCCTGAAATTAGAAGAACTGACAGCAAAAATTAGAAAAATTGGGATATGGTAAAAGTAGAGGAGTTTTCACCAGATATTACCAAAATCTTTTAAGAAATATTAACTGAGAAAAAAAGCGTTATAAAAACCAAATCAAGCATCTTTCAGCAAACTGTTTAGTTACAAAGTTAAAGCAAATAACAAAAAAATATATTATTTTTAATTTGATTTAATAAAAGCATGTAAAATAAAAGTTAGATAACATTGAAGTATTTAATAAAAAATATTATATAATCATTAAAATATTATTTGTACATTACAACAATACTATTATTCACACTTAAAATTTGAAATGTAAATTATTTTATAAATAAAACTTAAATGAAACGCATTAAGCTTTTATTTTGGTGGAAAGGGAGCCCATAAGAAGGAGTTATAAGAGACCCAAATATACAAAGCATTAGTTAACAAGCTGCACGTATGTAAATGAACACTCTAAAACACATAGCACATATTTCTTTAAAATGATTTTATTTTCATGTTTCGTGCAGCCTAAACATGTACTGTAGAGTGATTCAAATCTGGGTTTTCTGTCAGTTTGGATGCTGGCAGCTGCCTATGTAGGTGGTGTCCAGTAAGGCAGCTCACTAGGTTTTGTAACACAGTGATTAAGAATGTTTTGGGAGATGTCTGTCAAATGATTTTGTTGATGATTATAAATGCTGAATCATATCCCCAGCTCCGCCCCAGCCCCATACATCAGCTGTGACATGTTTGTGTGATGCTTGCCACTACATGCTCCGTACATCATTAAAATTCAGCCATTCCTTGCTAATATAGTGACAGCAGAGCACTCGCAGTTAGATGCTTTATCTGCTTTTATTTTGGGACCAACACAGAGCACCCAATCGTCCAGGTAATGTCAGGACAAAGAGCAAGTGAGCACTTTCATCACATTTTATCACATCTCATCCTTCAATCAGAAACTTCCTGGCAGGAGGAACCGATCACTGACTCACGTCTTTGGATTCACACACCCATGGTTTTGACCTTGTTTTTTGTAACTGCACGCAATCTGTTGTCAGCGCTGAGCTGGGACAGGACACTTATTAGCGGTGTGAGCCAAGGCAGACATCACTATTATTATTGTTCAATCAAGTTATTACAGTTTCCAACCACAAACTGTGCATGAATGATACCTCAAATTGAGGGAGGTGTGTGCATTCTGCACAATACTTATTATTTGAGTATTTTATTACTTAGTATTTATTTTATTACTTAGCATTTGGGAATTCACTATTAATTATTTTAATTGAATCACTAAGGTTTTAATCAATAAGGTTTTATTTTCCTGATACTAAGCAAAACGACCACAGATTATTACATGATCAATATACTTTAAGTGGAAATGTAGTTGTTGTAAAACAGTTCTGATATCTGGATCATGAAAGATTAATATTATGATGGTTTTTTTTAAGACCCAATTGGGGTCCTATTTTTCTCAGTAATACTCCCTTAGACTGCATTTATTTAAGGAAAAATACAGTAAAAAATCATATTGTGAAACTACATTATATATATATATATATAATAAAACAACATGCTTAAACTGAAAATGGTTATCTTAAAATGTAGTTTTAATATATATATATATATATATATATATTACAACAAATATGCAAAATAAAAAAAAAATACAATTAAAACAAAAAAGTATTTAAAAAAATAACCCAAAAATGTAAACTGATTCTAATAGTTGATCAGTCATATTAAAACTACACTGGTGGAAAAAAAAGTTTTAGCAGACATAATATCTGTACCATATTGTGACGTAAAATATCACAATACACGAAAACACCCCTAGCAATGACTGGGAAAGTTGTCAGACAAACTGAGCATTGTGGGGATTTTTCACTAGTTGTTATTAGCACAGTCCCGCCTTGACAACTGTCTGCCATCATCAGGTGAGACAAAGAGAGACGTACCTGGCTGTGTGCCAGCGGCGGGGGGTGGGGGCTGGCTCGGCCGCGGACCGTCACCGCAGCACGCATGAGCGACTGTTGCTGGTGACAGCGGGAAGATAATGTCTCGCGACGTTCTGCATAAAACCCCCGTTTGGCAGGAAGTGACTTTGATGTTGTGTTAGAGCGATAGGAATCTATAGGAATCAGGGGCCGCGTCATGACAGGCGTGTTTGCACAAATTGGCGTTTAGTTGCGCTGGGAAGAATTTGCAACATGCATTTTTTTTGTTGTTTTTTTCCACAGAGCCCTTAAATATTTATTGTGCATTCCTCCCCACACATGAGTGATGGCTGCTTGTGATGGCATGCCGTAGCTTCTCAGAGTCAGAAAGTTTGTGGCTTTTGGTGCCCCATTTTTAGATTTTATTATGCAAGTGCATAAACCTTGATGGTGTGTGATAGTTACACTTTCAGTCAAATACTGACGAGTCTTAGCTTAGCAACTGTTGCCATCTACCAGATTTTCCAGCTGCCTTGTATCTGTTCTGATCTACACTACTCATAAAATACTTGGGTCAGTTTTAGGTGGTTTTAAAAGACTTATTTGACTAAACATACACAAAATAATATTACAGTTTAAAAATAAGTGTTTTATATTTGAATATATTTTAAAATATAATTCATGTATATGATGCAAAGCTGAATTTTCTGCATTGTTCCTCTAGTCTTCAGTGTCACACGATCCTTCAGAAATAAAATTAAATGCTTTAAGAAACATTTCTAATGATCAATGGTGAAAACTATTGATTCTGTTATTTTTCATGTCTTTTACTGTCACTTTTTTGATCAATTGAATGCATTTTTGCTGAATATAAATATTCATTTATTTTAAATTGTTAAAATTGAAGTATAAAAAAAAATATTAAGCATCGAGTATAAGTGAAAAAACAGAACAATTGCGTTGTAGAAACATTAGGAACGTCAGATTTTTTTTTTTTTTCTTCAGTTATTTGAAGAAGCGATTCTGATTTACAATCTTTGCACGTGTAAAATCTTTGTGATATAATATCCATTAAATGATTAGCACTGCATGAGTGCAGTTTTTGACTGAAGAGCACTGAAAAACAGAAACATCCAGTTAATTCCTAAGGGATATTAGGGTGGGCGGAGCTTATTGACGGGTCAATTGCTTTGTTACAGATGGAGTGGAGAGAATGTTTTAATTGTTGCACTTGTAGTGATTGCTCTTTGCTAAGAGGACAATGCATGTATTTCTGTGTCTCTCCCAGGGTCTTCTCTCGGAGATTCTTAGAAAAGAGGAAGACCCCAAGACCGCCTCTCAGTCGCTCCTGGTCAACCTTCGAGCGATGCAGAACTTCCTACAGTTACCGGAGGCAGAGCGCGATCGCATCTACCAGGACGAGAGGGAGCGTAGCTTGACCGCAGCCTCTGCTATGGGCCCTGCGCCGCTCATCAGCACCCCTCCCACACGCCCTGTACAGGTACCACACTCACAATATCACTATAGTGAGCGCTGAAAGATCCACTTGTATGTGCTTTGTTGAGTAAGATGCATGCTGTAGGGTTGCAACCCTTGATGCAAGGCATGTATTGTATTTTCGTATTGTTTTCCAGTTGAAATATCTATCCATCCTTAAAATGAGATCAGTTTATTTGGGTAAATGTTACTTGACAGAGAGAATACATCATGAGTTAATTTCTCTTACTTGATTGGCAAATGTTTTGTTTTTTTTTAATGCAGAAATCTAACAGATTTAAATAGGCTCTTTGGTTTATTTATAATTATAAAAAAATCTTGAGTTAGATTAATTTTTCTTATTCTGTTTTAATGTTTATGATTTACACTTAAATCTTAAATGAGTTCTCTCTTAGTTATAGCTTATAAAAACTCGAAAATAATAAAACAAGACATAATTGTTAAAACTTAATTTTTTTATTTTTTTATTATTACTCTATTCAGATCTTATAAAAAACAATAAATAAAAAAAGTGTCAGACAATAAAAAATCTACTTACTAAATGTACTAAAATCAGCTAAATTAAAACAGAAAATATAAAAATAAAGTTTCATTTAAAATGTAAAAATATAAAATATACAATATATAAATGTAAAAAAAAAAACCCAATACTTTTCCTCACTCAATGGACAGTTTTTCTTTTCTAGCTTATGCATCAATCTGACAGACTTAAATAGGTGCTCTCTTATTTCTGGCTTGTTTGTATTTTTATACAGTTTTGTTTCTCAATAAAATGTTAATTTAAGGATGTTAATTTTTACTGGGAGGCAATGCAAAAATACCAAAAATACGTGCACTGATAATTCAGTCACAGTAAGACCACTAACATGCTTTAACAAAGTAAATGGGGTCATGTTGAATTTAAATAGATTCTGTATTCTCACTTATGTAAATGTAGGTGGAATTGAACACTCAGACTCGGTTTCAGCACAAATATTTAGCATGCTCTCACTCTCTAACATAATGAGTGATTAACTAAGGTATGTTTTTCATCAGTCATCGTCAGAGTATTTGCTTTTCACACGCATACATTCCTGAGGACCCCCACCAACTGCAGGAAAAATGACTTCATTTCAATATCAGAATTACTCACAGCAGCTTTTCTCACAGGATTGCACTAACAATGAAAGACTGGGAAACCTGTTTGGTAAAGGCAATAATGTTGGCCGTTGTGTTTGGTGTGGCCAGTGGCCCAGAGATGATGAAATGACAGTGTCTCATAGAAATGTGTTGGTCAGGAGCTCACACATGAAGGTTTATACAAGCACACAACCACAAGAACACCATCACAACCCGGTGTTTGAGTGCAGACCGGCATTTTCCAATGCAAAAGATCATTTTATTACTGTTTTCAGTCACTAGTCAATTTTGCTTGTTACATGACGGCCTAGTGAAAAGAGAACATTTTAAATGTTTATGATATTTCAGTTTATTTGTGGCTGTAAATCGTAAAGACTTGTCTTTAAAGGCTGTTTTCTCAAAATAAGACTCCTACATACAATAAACTATACCATTATATGCTTCTATATAATTCTAGGCATGCAAAACCTACAATTTAAAGTGGAAAAATTAAATATCCAAAGTCCCCTCTGTGTTCATTTTTAACTCTAATGTCACCTTTAATTAAAACATTTTTGAAACTGGCTTTGTCCAAGATTCAGATTACTGTTCTGTAAGCTTATGCAAATGAATGCATATTTAATTATATAATGGCTCTTTTGCATATTTAAATGTTACATTTCAGCAAACTTGTAATACAAGTTTGATTTGTCCTGTGATTGGTTTATTAAAATCATCCGTTAGCATCTTGAAATATTAGGTTTATGCATTGTAAATGTTACGCATTTAGCAGGTGCTTTTATTCAAATATTAAATGCACCACCTCTATTATTAAAATTCTCTCTAGTTATTAGCGATTACCAATGCAAACGTGTCGGTACATCAATGCATCCGCATTCGGAGGAAACGTTTAGTGCAGGAAAGTGCTTTCTTTCCCTCCGAACTCTTCAAGCAGGGCCGGAAAGGTATGCAGAGCCTCCTTCAAACGCAGTTGAGTGTGTCTTAGTAGATCGGACACAAAGCCTTCCTGTGTGTGATGGACTGAGGAGGCTCTTTTATACAGGAGACAAACTCCCTCACACACACAGAATGTGTAAAGACCGAAATGTCATCAGTGTTCACTCAAGTGTGCACGCATTTGTGTGTGCGCTTGCTTGCATCATGTCCTAGTGTGTGTGTGTGTGTGTGCAAACCAGATGCTGCTTTCCTGTTCAGATCCCATTATCAGATGGTTCTGTAACCTGATTATTCAGCAACTGCGCCTAATTCGTCAGTCTCGCACAGAGCTCGGCAAAAGTCTCTATTATCTGATGATATTTGTATAAATTGGTGAAATTTTGAATCAAAGGGCATATCGTTGCACTGCTTGACACACATAATGGCTGTGTTCCAAAACATAGGATGCTGCCTATGCAGCAAGGAAGCACACTAACTCATTAGTAACTGCTTTGGAACATTACTTAGGCTGCAAAAAGCATAATAAGCATCTAATAGACATAACAATGTTTAGCCGACACATATATTAGGTTATTTTTGTTACTGATTTTATTTCACTTTATTAGTGCTTTTTAGTATTTAATGAATTCTGTAATATTCTAAACCTTATTAGAAATACTTTTTGCCCTTATGTGTATTTATATGTATCTTTAGATTCACTTTGTTGTCTTTTGTTGAGCCTGTCATGAGGATAGATAAATGAAGATAACGTTTCGTCTGTCGTTGCCTTTTTTGTATAAACATATATGCGATAAAGCAGGCCCAAGTAGCGGGAAGTCTTTGGATGCATGGCAGCTTGATGCTGACAAATATGAGTGAGATGTTCACAGGATTTTCTGCTGTAAATCAGCAGGGTGGCACGTCTTGCAGTGCTGCAAGGCATTTATGACGCCCATAAAAGCAGATGTGAAGGTATGTTTCCCACATACGTTAATGGATCGTCAGACAGTGTTCGAGTTTGCACACGCTCATCTCTTGATAATTAGATGTGGACACAAAATAACTCAGCCTAGACACTGATGCTTCACATGTAAACGACTGCTGTAGGTGCCACTGACAGCCTCTTCAGTGGTTCTGTGGTGGCAGTTTGGAGTCATGTTTTTAAAAAAAAAGTTATAGCCATGTTTTCATTTGCTGCAGAAATGAGTGCTGCTATGATAGAAATCTGATCAAGCGTTACTAAAGTATTCTGATTAGATTTAAGTGTTATGTTAACCAGTTGTTTCACATATTTGTGTGTGTGTGTGTTCACAGCCCAGAAGAGAGGAGTGTAACAATGTGAGACCAGAAGACTGGAATCCCAGAATTCCAGTGGGCATCTCTCCTGTGAGTGCACATATGGTACATTGTTTATGCAAAATGTGATGCATGATTTTGTAGGTAGACTCCTACATACGATAAACTATACCATTATATGCTTATATATAATTCTACAATTTAAAGCTTTTTTTTTTTTTGAAAAAAGTGATGCATGATTTTGTCCTTGATTATAAACCTATGTAAATGTATATTATTTAAAAATAAATAAATAAATAAAGAAATGACAATGCATAATATTTATGGATGTTTTTCTCTTATTTATTAAAAATGATTGTTGTTTTACTATTATGTCAGATATAGATATATATTCGTTTCATAGATATGTTTTTTTAAACTTCTTCTTCGACTTCGTCTCTTCTGCTCACTTTTTTGAATGGGAACTGCAATAAATATATTTGGGGGGATTCTTTGATGAATCACTGAACCGTTTATGTGAAATGGAAATCTTTTGTAACTATATAAAAGTCTTTACTTTCAGTTTTAATCATGCATCCTTCCTGAAACATCTTATTCATTTCTTTCATTCATTCTTAAATTAGGAAACTTCTGAACTATATGTATATAAATAACGAATATTAATAAGTAAAAAGTATGTCCGTCTGCCTAACTTTTTTATTACATTTTTTTTTCTCTTCGCTCAGGTGAAGCCCAACCCTATGACCTCAGAGTGGAATGGTAAATCTGAGAACTGCGTGTTAAACATCAACTCCTCCATCTACGACGAGATCCAGCAGGAGATGAAGAGGGCCAAAGTGTCCCAGGCCATGTTCGCCAAGGTCGCCGCTTCAAAGAGCCAGGTACGGCCCGACCCGCCCTCCGACTTTTGACTTTCACTAGCCTGTCACGCTCAAAGCGCTCATCCGGTTGACAAAACATTGTCAAACATTCCTGTGTACAGTCTACAGAAAGCTCAGATAGTGAGATAAAAGCGTTAAAGGAGAGCTTTGTTAAGCCTCGCAGGTAGAGCAGCGGCGTAATGACTTGCGCCGCTTTATTGTGGGTTTGCGAACAGCAGACAGTGTTGCAACATAAAACAAATGTGTTTATATAATTCAGCTGTGCAACGACCACACCGTTATCTCGCATAGCGAACAGCCTTCTGCTGAATACAGGCCTCTGTGAGAGACATTACCGTCTGTTTTAGCCTATTAAAACTAATTAAAGAAACGCAAGGCGAGCCCCATTATTAAAGGTTTCACATATCTATGTGCACACTTAAAGGTTTTCACAATTACATCTGATGGGGGGAGAAACGCGAATAAAAGCCCTAAATTATCGAGAAATATCAGCAGGTTTTTGCTGATTGCACTGATTACGGTGCCAGATACTTTTGTTTCACCAAATTACAGTTTGATGCACAAACCACTGTTTTTGTCAAAGGGAGTTCAAAGCCAAGAAGGGTGGAGGAGAGAGAAGACAAACCGGGGCATTTATTCACGTAAGATTCTCGTATAAAATGACGGTTTGAGAGAAAAGAGCCCTCTTTCTGCCTCTCTCTGCAGTCCTGCCTGAGCCTGTGTGCTCCATTCATGGCTGGTGTGAATGTGAATTGAGCAGCAGATAAGAACTGTGCTAATTACGCAGCTGAAAAAGGGGCCTGGGAGAGCACTTATCTCCGGCTCCATCTCGTAATGTGCGCTCCCCGGGCAGCTGGTACCCCCTCCTTCCCCTTCCCAGCCCCCTCCAGCGGGGCCCACGGGGGCCGCCGGCTGAATGTCCGGCCGGTGCCGAGCGCCTGGCGGAGCTGGTGCCGACGCCGAGCGATCGTAGTTACAAAACGGCCACTGCGGTGTCGTAATTAGCAGTGGGGAAACTCTCTTCCGATTGAGGCGTGACGATTGAAGAATTGTAGAGGGAAGTCGACTGGTATCGGCCGTGATTAGTCGGATTTCACTGTGATCAGACAGTTTGGGTCACTATAATAAAGAATAATGATCATTCTTGTCTGAAAATATGCATTTAGTCATTTTACAAGGCCACGGGTCAAAGCTACATTTCTTGTTGAAAACCATTTTGCTGCTTTGTGTTTTTGTGGAACCCGTAATCCAATCTTTTAATTCTTTGACGTTCAAAGAACAGCATTTATTTGAAAAAGAAACTTTTGTAGCAATACAAATATTGTGACTGTCACTTTTTATCAATTGAATGCACACTTGATTAATTAATTTCTTGTAACTTTGGCGCTTTAATGCATTTCAAATGGTAATGACAATAATAATAATAATGTTTTATTGTTTATAACAGGCCAAAGCAATATACAAATTATGTTCTTAATACTTTGTTTTTTATGGCAGAATGGCAAAGAAAAATATATAAAATTTATTCTAATTGAACATCAAAGAATTACAGTAAAAGTTCCTATAAAAGAAACCTCAAAGTTTTACTTCAACATGCAAAAATTTAAGTTTGGCTTAATTTGAAGAAATTATGAAAGAAATGTATTGTACAGTAGAATGCACTTATAAAAGTAAAAACAATAAGTCATTATATAGTTATTAAAACAGTATTTGTTGAGGAATATCACACAACCATAGAAAATTTCATATGGATTTGATTATCACCATTTTTGCTTTATTTGAATTAGTGTTAAAACAATTAAGAAAAAAGATATATAATTTGGGAGGGGGGGCAATTTTATAATTTAATTTTAATATATTTTAAAATTTCAATTTTAAATAACAAATTTGTACTAAATCAAATAAAAAAAAATTAACTGAAAAACTAGCTACTTAATTAAAAATTTTATATAATATAATTTTATAAAACAAACCAACAAAACTGAATAGATTTAATAGGGCCATAATGTTAACTCGGGTACATTTCAATAATATTGACTGATACATTTGATGTTAGTATTAATAAATGCTTTCAAAGTATTTTTCACAATTAGTTCAAATATAGTAAACTAATGCTAGAAAGTGGACTCTTATTGTAAACTGTAGCCACAACCTGTGTTTGTGTCTATCCCTCTCGCCCCTGCCTGGCTAAAGGATCTCAGGGTCCTGGACGGCATGTGGTGGGAGGCGTTTTGCCGTATGGTTATCTTCCGTGGCGTGTCGGATTAATTGGCGCGTCCATCAGTGCAGGAATCCTCATCCGTAGCGGAGGTAGACTGCAGCAGCTCTGGCCGCAGCACACGCTACAGATCTGGCACAGGCCACGACTTTGGCTTCCGCAGCCATGGGGCTCCAGGCTCGGCCCAGCTCTGCCCTCCTCAAGAGCCATGGAGAGGGGAGGCGCAGCGCTCGTCCCCTGGGCTTTCAAAGCCGTAAACAGTAGTTTGAGGGGGTTAAAGAGAACCGTGTGTGTGTGTGTACCTGCTTACTCATGTGACCGTGTGTATGGCTGTGGTGTAAATGAGTGTGTGTGTGTGTGCTGTTTATTGGGGGATGGGCACTGGATCGGAGCCATGCTGTCCCCCTCTCTGGGCACACATCCATACAGGACGTGAGTGCCAGGCTTTATCTATTTGGTGGCACTTTCATATTCCGAGTAGCATTTCAATTAATTTCTCCTCCTGCACCACAGAAAAACCAGCGTTTTCGCAGCTTATAAACCAAAAAGAAGCACAAAAACCATTATTTGTGCGCTCTCTTTGACGTCCAGTGCAGAGTTCTTGAAATCGTGACATTTTAGAGGTGAAAAGCAAGCTGTTGAGGTTCCTAGTGGTGAATTTCCTTCCTTCCCACCCTCAGTGGAGGATATTTTCAGGAGGTTTTATTTGGAGTATCATTCATATGGCGCAGTTTATGAACCTAAATTTAAGGACAACATGAAGTGCTCTTCACAACTAATTTTATTATGTAATTTAGTGATGTTTTTTTTTTTTTTTTAAGGAATCAGGATAAGGTACAAACGTTTCTCTTTATACACACAAAATATAAAAAATATTGAAAATATTAAAAATATTTAGTAATAGTATAAAGGACTTTACTGTCACATTTGATAAATTATTTGTCTGTCATTGCTGAATAAAACTAAAAATTATTTTTATTTTAAAAAATATATTTTTGTGTAAAATGTAGATTTTAATAATCGTTCGATTCAGTTTTTCATTCTAATAATATATTACATTCAAAAATAATTAGATGTAATTGTTATAAAATTATTAGGAATTTAATCATTTATAGTTCAGAATAGAACCAGAGATATGGAGGAAAACAAAACAGGATAACTTTTACAGTATAAGTTAAAGATTAAAAATGATATAGAGCATGCAAATATTTATCAAATATTTTGGAATAACACGCACCGATGAATCATTCACAATAATACCAGGAACATGTAATATTACGTAAAAAGGTTCGGTTTTGATTTCATGTTGAGTAGATTTAGAGGTTTGTTAAATTCCCTCATTTTGAATATGAGCAACAGTGAAAGTGACGTATGACTGAGCAAACACCACTAATACAGACATGACAGCGCTGAACTGGCATTCACAGAGCTCTGCTGGGGCTAAGAGAATAGAGAGAAGAAGAGCATTATGGGAGTTGTGCTGACACCCTCTGATGGTGAATACAATCACGGCCCCTGTTGTCAGATGACAAGCCCTTTAGAACCCAGAGCCATTCCCTCAGAGTGACCCGTCTCTCTCTCTCTGTGTCTCTGTATGTCTCTCTCTCGCTCCTGGAAGAGGCTGTGGTAATTAGCAGGGCTCTAATGAGACAGAATGTCAGTGATCTGCCGCAGTACAGGGGGGCAGGCGATAGGCCGGTGTGTGTATGAAGGGGGGTAGAGGAGGCTGTGCCATCTGTCACTGAGCGCCTGGCTCGCTGCTCTCTAGGGAGGAACAGTGGGTCGGCAAAAAGAGAGAGAAAGAGAGAATGTGCAGGATAGACTGTATATCGACACGCGATTGTAATTTCAACCTGTGGGTGACCGATATGACCCAATTGACCCTTCGCAAAAACACGCCCTCCTTGGTTACTGTTGCTGTGTCCGAAAAACAGTGCTGGTACTTTAAGTATGAAACACAGTCTTAGCTTTCAATTTTTGTCTTTTTAAAAGAAATTCAAACAATAAATGGGGTTTAATTTGTCTTGACAGATCGCTGTATTGTCTGTTCAAGCAGCACGTGAACCGATCGTCTTTTCATGTTAATTAAAACATAAAACAAACATCTGAATGTCTTCCATTTCAACTGCAGTAAGAAGTCAATGCACAACATTTTTCAAGTTCAAGTCCACTGATTAATCTACTCTCCTGTCTGATTTCATTGGCGGATGTTATGATTGGTCAGATCGCCTGTCAATCAAGCTCTTTGCGAACGTTCAGTAGTGTCTTGCCTTTTTTCTTTTTCTTTTTTTCAGTTATTTTAAGAAATTTGAGTTGTCTGTTTGTTTGTTTTGCATTTTTTCGCCAGCATTTTTATTTAGCTTTATTTCTTTTTATTGATTTTCTTCCATTTGCAAGTTTCCAATTTACAAATGACAAACAGTTACACTAGCAATTAACCACTATTCATCAACCTGGCATATCAATTGGCCCAAAGATCTTAATATTTTTCACACTAGCTACTATTTATTAAAATTCCGTTTACAAATATTTTTTCAATGCCATATTGATGACATCACCTTGCACTCGGGGGTGTCGTTGAGTCTAGTTAATTTGAGACTGAGATCTTCCCTCCCCCTGATAACACCTGCGTCTTGACTAGCAAGTACGCTGTGATGTAAACCACAGTCTTTTGGCTGTTCATTTCATCAGCTCTGTTCGAGCTGTTCCTGGGGGCGGGGCCTAATCCACATTTAGCTTGTATTTTGTCTAGACGCATGGTCTGCAGCCGCATGTCTGCATTTACTTTCATTAAGTCACGAGAAGCCAAAGCCGGATGCAAACGAAATTACACTCCTATATGGAAGTTCGGTCCTCCCTCTTCCTGTTCCGACAGCCCCTATAATTTCACTGAGAATATATATTTTTCATTATCGTGCTTCATTTTGAAGAGTTGTTTGTTTACGGTTATGAATTCACTGCCTCCCAGGGGCGTGTGCGAGGCAGATGGGAGCGGCAGGCCTGTGAGAGCGGAAATAGGGCCATGACTGTTTATTAATTGATTTATTTATTTATCTGGCTGCCTGGTTATTAGGTTGCCTGGGAAACAGCTGCAGTTCCCCTGTATTATTAAAGACACAATATTCGTGAACCAGAGACCCAGATGTCTGGGAAATTAATTCCGCATATGATTTATCGCAGCACGCACCTCCAAACGAAGCTTTTTCCTTGTCGTTTAACGCGTTGGTTGACCGTCTTCTGGTTCTCCGGCTAGTTCTCCATCTGTCTGCTTTCTCTCTCTCCTCGGCACCTAAGGTAGTGTTAGAGGTGGCCCGGTTTCACGCGCTCTCCTCTGTCAGACCACACAGGGCTTGTTCTGAGGCCCATTCTCGCTAATCTGATCAGGCAGGCAAATACGCCGGGAAAAGCGGCTTTAATGATCCCCCTAATTACCTCAAGTCAATACCAACTGTATTATTAGACTCCGGGAAAATATTCCATTAGGGTCCCCCCCGTGGGACTCACCGCACGTAGCGATGTCACGCGCCGCGCGCCCCCATGCTTGTAATTAATTTTATTTACACACGCAGGAATGCACAAGGTCGCACCTGCAGCCCGGAGCCGCCTCGCCCGGCCCCCGACTCGCCCGCTTAATCAGATCTGTCATAATTACCATTCTGCATGCTTCTGACACACGCTGCGAAATATTTCAATTTAACTGCAGCCAATGGCTGTGGCAGACGCCGCTCTGCTCGCCGCTCGCCCACGGCGTACGGAGGCGGACCGGACCTGCTCCCTCCCTTTCTTTGCTCTCTTCCTTCTGGTTTTCTGCAACTTTTTGGACATTAGCGACCAGTAAATTGATCCATTATTGACCAATGCTCTTGAACGCTTGGTATCTTTTACTCATCATGCAATCGTTTAAAAAAAAAAACTAAAAAAATTGTAGTTGTGAAATTTTCAGAAGTTGTCCATGTACTGGAATATTATGAAGTGAATGTATTACACACACGCAAATATATATATATACACATAAACAGATTAACATACACGTGTATATATATTTATATAGATAGAGAGAGAGTTTCTTTGCAAAAACAGAACTCTTTTAAAAACGGAACATTTTTTATTTTTAAATTTGTATTGTGCTATTATTTATTTATTTACTTTACCTAATTAAAATAACCAAACTGCAATTTGTTTGGGATTAATCTGAATGCACAATGAAAAAACGTGATTCTTTAAAAAAAAATGTTTTTGCAAATGAACTCTTCATTGTTTGTTATACACACTACCAAAAAAGACACTCTGACTCTTCACAATAAAACAATTCATCAAACACCATCAAATGCTTCAAAAACCTCTGTCATAAAAGTTAACAACTTGATATATTTTTGCCGTTTTAAAGCAAACTTGTGTTAATTAAGAGTGCTGTTGGAGCTGACATGTACAATTTGCAGGTTTTATGCAGTTTTAATCTATAATTCAATAAGATCAGGCATGATTTATCTGCTTAATTACTCTCTGATATTAGCAATTAAACTCCAGCTTTGAATTAAATCTCAATCACACGCTTGTAATTGATGGACTAGCGTTTTCTCATAGGTTGCTTGTGTGTCGAGGGCTCCTTTGTTTGAATTATGTTGCGATCAACCTACTTACACTTTGCGTTAGGGCTGTTTTTTCCTTTTCCTTCAGGTCTCTTGAAAAAGTTAACCTAGTTACAGGCCACCAGATCTGCAGAAAAAAAGTTATTGACATTGTATCACTTTGTACACTTATTGTGTAAGGTGCACAGTATGTAGAGTTGTTTTTGGGTAGTTGTTTGTCAGTTAAGCTCACATAGGTGTCCGATTCTTTATTTACTACAGCATAGCAGGTATCGCACAATTTTGAATAAGCGTACTTACATTTTTGCGAAAATACCAAGCAAATGCGATTTTCAATCAAAAACAACCAGACCATTTCAGCTCATTTTTTATTTGCTAATTCTTAAAACATTACAAATGTTTACAATAAATGACACTTGCTCAAATTTTTTGTTGATTTGTTTCCAATGCAATGCGTTTCTAAAATGCATCTTTAGCATCTAAATACTTTTTGGGGCCAAAGTGCATTATGACTTCTAGAAAGCGCTCGAGGAATGTTATCGGCGTCATGCATGTCGTTTAGCAGGTATTCAGCACAAACTGTAATAACCCTTTTGTCTTTACTTAGAGATCTCAGATAGATAGATAGATAGATAGATAGATAGACAAACAGTCATGCATTATTGATCCCTGAGGGGAATTTTTCATGAAAACAACGCTATACGTTTACATGTTGCAATCAAACAAGTCAAGACAGAACATGCATAGCATGCGTCTATAGCATTAAATGCATGCTTAGAAATATGGACGTGCAACACAATAAGCGCTCTGAATATCTTCATACCGGTGTAAGTTCATTTTCCACGGTTAGTTTCAACAGAGCAAAGAATCTTGGCCGTTTATTGCTTAAAAGGAAACTCTATATCGCGCCCTTGAGTTCGGAGGTTTGCAATGCATCCCTATTTTAAATATATTTGTAGCCCAAGGATGAAGGCAGTAGGAGTGTTTGCTTGACCACATCTGTGGAGAACGGATGCCTTTCTGTGTGTTTAGAGTTCATCTGGGGCACTGGCCTCATTTTCTCTTGCTCCATGCCAAAACCATTTGAATAAATACTGGGAGCAGATCTATTTGCATAGTAAGATATCCAAAAAGGCAGGCCGTTCTCGGCCTATTTTCGGCCCCCTCTTTTCTTTATTTTGCTTATTGTTGCAGAAGATTCACATATGCTGCGCGAGCGCATTAATATATTTCAGCCAACAGATGGACTTGACGCGCATGCAGCGGGTCCAATTCCTTCACTCGTACATCCGCAAACCCCACACACGTTCACTCTTAGGGCCCGGCACGCAGACGAAAACAGGTTTGAACATACTGTATTATCTTTTGAATTGATCTGCATGACACTGTCTGCCAAAGCTGAGTCGGTGCCAGATTCAGGAGGGGCGGTAGAGCAGGAAACAATGATGCTTTGTCTGTTGAACACTGCAGCCCTCTGCCTGACATCAAGATGTTTGTTTCTCGCTTTTGTTTTTACTTCAGCGCGCTCGAGACTGAAGCCATAACAATGGATTAGCATCTTTATTTAAAAACAATGGAAAAGAGCGAAAAAGAAAGAATAGTTCTTTAACATCTGCCCCCAGACTGCGGTTTTTGACAGTTTGTGTGTTTGTTTAATAGAGGAGCCTGGGTACGCCCTCAGGTCTATAGGGGCTGTATCTCCACCGAAACTTGCTGACTTGTTTGAGAACAGCAGCCAGCGAAGTGATGACTGATAAGCGAACAGTCGTGGCGTAGAGGGCAGAGCGCTGATCTGGAGACGGCCATGACCGGCTGATCTGACACAATTCGTATAGTCCCGTACTTTATAGTAAGCCAAATTAGGACTGGTGTTCGGAGGTGTACTGTTCGTCAGCTGTGGACACGTGTATGTATTCGCCAATATATAGGAAATATAAAATCTATAATAAAATTACATGGATAAAGGCCTTTGTTTTAAATTATTTATTTAAATGAAATTTAAATATAATATCAAAACAACAAAAATGTCAATGTGCATATATTTATACGTTTAAACTTTAAATTAAAATTAATAAATACTATAACTGTCTAATTTATATTTAAATATGTAAATTTGTATAAATAATATTTATTTAAATTATTTAAATAATACTGTAATTCATCTGCTGTGTTTTGTTTTTTATTTTATGCTTTTTTGTTTTTAAAATATAAAGTACAAAAAATTATTTTAAGAAATTATAAAATAGCTTGTTGTTGGTTTTTTGGTTTTGTAAATTATAAAAAAAGATATATATATATATATAAATATGTGTATATGCGTATATGTGTGTATTTATATTTTATTTATTTTCTAGTTTTATTGGTGGCATTCAGTGTAAATTGATCTGCTCCAAACCTATTTAATGTTATTACTCTTACCAAGAGGTACAAAATAATTTTTTGTTATCTGATAAAATTATGTAGGTAAGAAATTGCCCTCTTCAATTTTGTTTTAGTTTGTAACGTTAAAAAAACCCTTTTGTTTCGTTAAAAGTTTCCCATTAACCTTTCAAAATGCATATCTCCAATACTATTTTCTGTAAGGTACTTACTTGACGATCATCACAAAACAAGTACACACTTTCAGCGCGTAGTAGAAGTATACAAACTGGGACGTGGCCCAGTGATGCTGGGGAGCTGTTGGCTGATTCGGGACCGGTGGAGACATCGAAGTCCAAGTGATTTGAGACTGGTATCATCTCAGGAGTCTGAGGCCTGGCAGAACAGGGTGAGCGGAGGGGACGATAAGGAGTAAATGAGATAATAAAAAGGTGTTGATGGCACCATGTGACTGTGATGTGGAAGACCGCAACTGTCTGGAGCTCCTGAACTCAATCCCAAGGTTATTAATGTGTTCGCTGGCATCTGGGTCCGGGTGAGGGACATAAACACCACGCTGTTCTCTCACAGTAGTGTCCTGTGCTTGTCTCATTGGCAGCTTGTGACCGCTCGGCCCTCACACTCATAGACACACCGTATCCTGCTTAGTTGAGTGAATCTTGCGCATGAATTCAGCCATTGTGCACCAGAGAAATATTTTTATCAGAATGTACCACTGCTATTTATACCCCGAACACAATGCTCTGAGGCTCTGGTGGGCTGCCTGGACCCTTTCTGTACATGCCACTTGACCTGTCCAGCCGTCCATGACATTTATAGATGTTTTTATATGTTTATACACAAGTATAAAGTTGAGTAGTAAATGGGTGAAGCTAAAATTTTAAAACATTTTAAGATCGTATTTTGGGTTGTAGACTCCGTCTCATGCTACCACTAGAGTGAAAGCACCGCCAGCATTCAGAAGTGACCAAAACATCAGCCAGAAAGCATAGCAACTGAGAAGTGGTCTGTGGTCACCACCTGCAGAAGCACTACTTTATTGGGGGTGTCTAATTGCTTATAATTTCCACCTGTTATTTATTCCAATTGCACAACAGCATGTGAAACCGATTGTCAGGAAGTGTTGTTTCCACAGAAGTTTGATTGCCTTGGAGTTACATTGAAAATTGTGCAGTCTGAACTCACAAAGTAGTCACATCACAGATCTTTTCACACTGCGTGACTATCTGGGGTATCATTCAGTGGCTGCTGCAGGGGGTTTCACAACAGGAAGAATTGCCGACAACTTTGTCTCACTGCCAAACGCACGAAAAGTGACAGGAAACAACGCAAGGTCACGTGAACAAGATCGGAGTTCTCACGTGAGACTGGGATTATTATTAAAAATGATAGCAAGCAAAAGAAGCTTGCCATATAAATTGGATATTTACCTTCTATACTTTCGTAACTCCTCCCCCAACATCCCGCTGTTGCTCTCTCATTGGCTGTAAGTAATGGCAGATGTTATGTGTCAGAACGCTTCGCTGACAGGGCCAGATATTTAGCATGCCAAATATCTCAGGGGTGTCGGCGACACATTCTCTCAGATCGTGTCTTTGATTTGTGTGAACGAGCACCGATTTGCCGTGTTTTCTCAAAACCTGTCGCCGAGTCAAAATCGTGCAGTCTGAACTCGGCGTTAGCGTTCCCTTTATGTTTTTGAGCAGTTTATTTCTCATCTAGAGCCTCAAAGATGATTATACGAATTTTTTAGAATTTTTTTTAATCTCTATAAAAGCTCAGACATTTACAATATCATTAAATTTACTCCACATTTTTTCTTCCTGTAACTATTAACTGATTAGTCATTTTTATTTCTCCTAATAATTTTAGAAAGAACTTTTAAAACAAAGTTGATGCCTAATGAAGCACAATTCACTTTTACCAACACTAGGCAAGCTATAGTCCATGTTAGTTCTACATGACTCATTTTCCTATCTCCATATTCTCCAAAAATAAACTCTTCTTTATAGTGTTTGTCAGATTTCACCAAGCAAACCCCAGTAACGTGTGTGTATCCAGAGCGACTCTTCTCTGTGCGAGCGCTCTGTTTATGGTAAGACAGTGGAAGCAATGCAATTGGACAAATACAAGCGCTTTTTCAGGTCTTCAAGGCTCAGAGAGCATTACACTATCTGTGTGGCTGCCCAATGCAAAGTGTTTATTGTTGTGTTTTTGTTCTATAATGCAACAGCATTAATGCTAATACCTCTGTTGACTTTTTTCGGGTTTGGTTGCATGGAGATTTTTTTTTTGTAGCTCGTTGTTTGGCTCTGTGGGATTTGTTTGGCGTTTTATCCGCAGATGTTTGATTGAGGATTATTTTATGATAGTGCACTTAATGGCTGCGATAAGGGGCGTGCGTGTTTGAACCGCGTCGGGCTACAGACATCACAGCAGGAAAGGGACTCAAATCCCCACGCGTGCAAATAAAACAAAATGCGACAATAAACGTGGCAAAGGAACAAGGTGAGCTGTGATGAGCCTCTCTCACTCGCTCTCTGGGGCTTTGCATGGCTTTTGGGAGGAGCGGGAACATGGGACAACAGAAATGCTGAGTTATCTTTGCCATGCAGCGCTCTGGTGTGGCTCTGGCTCCTGCTCCGTGTGTGTGTGTATGTGTGTGTGTGTGCTGGGTAATCCTGTGGAAATGAAAGGTGCTGCCACACACTGGCCTGGAGATTACGGCATCACGTTTGTAAGTGTGCCAGGACTCGACTGCTGGAACACACACTAGAGCTCCCTTTTCCTTTTTTCTTTTCCTAAAACTAGGATTTGACCATGCTTTATATTAGGAATGGGAATCATAAGGAATTGAATGGTTCCAGCTCCTTAACCAATCCATTAACGATTCCTTTAGTACTTCTCAGGAAGACACAATAATATTTAACACATACAGTACATACCTTTGTTTGTTTACTTCATTAGTTATGAAAGTATTGCGTGAGAAGTTATTAAACCTTGTTTTGTTTGACTTCTTGAATATTGATTATATATAATTATGTTCACATAAAGGTTTTGATTTTGCATTGCAGCCATGCATAGTATAACTCTTCAACTATAATAATTCTTTCCTAAACCGTGGGGAAGGTGTAATGTTGAAATGGTCACTATGCTCTTCAAAAAATATTTAATGAATACAAAACAGTTGAGCAAGTATGCATTACATTTGTCGAAAGTGATAAATACACTTTAAATAAATGCTATTCTGAAATAATAGCATAAAAATATGCAAATCAATATGATTTCTGAAGAATCATGTGACACTGAAGACTGGAGTAATGATGCTGAAAATTCAGCTTTGCATCAAAGGAATAAATTACTTTTGAAAATATATTCACATAGAATACAGTTATTGTAAATTCTAATAATATTTCACATTTTTTTAGCACAATAAATGCAGCTTTGGTGAGCGTAAGAGACGACTTACCAACCCCAAACTTTTGATACCTAGTGTGCATGAAAAGTCTTTAAGTGGTTTTTCTTTTTAACCAGCGTTAGTTAGGTTGAGTTGTAGTTTTGTTTGTCTGACGTGTTTTCTTGGTGTTCTCCTGCAGGGCTGGTTGTGTGAACTGCTGCGCTGGAAAGAGGACCCGTCTCCGGAGAACCGCACGCTCTGGGAGAACCTGTCCATGATCCGCCGGTTCCTCTGTCTGTCCCAAATGGAACGTGACGCTATATATGAGCAGGAGAGCAATGGAGGACAGCAGCACCATGCAGACAGACCTCCTCACCTGCTGCACATGCCCACCGACCCATTACAGGTCAGTGTCACAAACACACACAATATACACTCCGAAAAACTGGTAGCCTTGTCTGTTTTTTGGCATACCTTAAACATACACACTAGTACCTCAAGTGTACATATTAGTAACTAAATCTTAACTAGAATACTACACTCTCAAAAACAAAAAAGCTATGTTTTCCTGCCATTTCCACTTGGAATGGTTTACATCTGGTAACCATATGGTAATGCCGTATTTATTTAATTTATTTTAAATAAAAACATGTCTGTTCATGATCATTTGAAGTTTGGAGGTGCCATGTAACTTTTCAAGCGCAGGTAATTTCACACTCCGCTGCTGTGTAAGCAAAACAGTCATTAGCAACATCATTTGTCTGCATTTAGATATTAAGGACAGCTAGCTATTTTAATAAATTCATCACTATTCCGAATCCATATTTAATCACAAAAATCCCACAGTTCTTGTGGTTACAGCTGTGTGTTTGATCAGATATTATTTTGTTTACTAGCAAGCATATGGTCATTCCGAGAAAAAAAGCATGCGGGGAAGAAAAACATTTATTCGCTTCCATTTTCATCACTTAAGACGACGAGATGCTTGCATGGCTGCCGGAGGTTTCAAAATTTGCAGATCAGATGTCTACTAAAACACGTGGTTACACTTGACAATTAGGTTTCATTTGTTTACATTCGTTAACTAAAGATTCAACTAAAAATGAACATACTTATACAGCATGTTAGTGCGCGTTCATTTCAACATTTACTACTGAGTTGCATGCACAATTATCCCACGAAACACAAGATTACGTAGAGTACTGTGATTTTTACCATGGTTAAAAAGGCACAACTTAAAGCTAATTCCGTAGACTTGCATTGAATTAAGGAAGTTCTTTTATGGTAGAACCTTCTGCATCAGTATTTATTTCAAAATGTAAAGTTGTACTCCAACTTCAATTAAACGCATGTCAGATGTTGACCTTGATGTACAGAAATCCTTACTCATGTACCATTTATTTCTGCTCATTGTATTCCCGTGTCTTTGATATGTTATCAGGAGACTGGCATATTTACAAAAAGTGTTATCAAGCGTTACTGTTCCTCTTGGGAATGTCCCAGGAAAAGCAGTCTGTATGGTGTATGGAAAACAGCAGCTGCCGGTTACAATGGCCTAAACTCGCAAACAATGGCGCATTTCAGAGCAAATGTGTCATATGTTTACGCCGACGTGAAAGTGGCCTAAACACAGACACTGATAGCGCTCACACGCCGCACATCTCTCACGATGAGATCTTGCCACATATTGAGGCTGTATTTACCACATTAAGCAACCGCTTTTGAATAGGACTTGATAAGCAATCAACAGACCGGCACTGTTTATGTGAATATTCTGATGAAAGAGTTTGCATTGGTGTTACAGCCGAGCATTAACAGAACAGGTAAAGCTATAAAATCTGTGCATCTGATTGCTAGATGTGGGCGACGTAGCCAAAATCATATATCATAATATGAGTCATTTAATAGCGCAGTAATGGCACAATATGGTTATTTTTGCTGTAAAAAGCACAAACTTTTCTTTTCTTTTCTTTTTTTTTTTTATTATTTTAGGAAATTTGGAACTTTTAGGAATTATGAAACACTTGAATTCAAAATATAAGACTCCGAAAAGGAGCTTTGATTTAAAGTTTTAAACTTTTGTGAATCAACCAAATTATTAATTTGCCATGAAAGTATTTTAACATGGAAAACTAACTTGTAGCTATATTATTTAATTTTTAAATGGTAATGAACTAAAACCAATATATTATTAGATATTTAAATTAATAGATTTGTTCCTAACAAATGAGTAATTCGATGCTATTGACACAACTTCAAATTATTATTAAAAAAAGTAATAGATTTATAACAAAATACAACAAAGAAAACCTTTGTTGGACATTTAGCATGCTTCTAATTTAATTTTATTATGTCAAATAAAACCTAAAAAATTAAGTCTATTAATTTGAGATTGTTGCACTAATGTTAAACACTTAAAAACTAAAAAAAAAAAGTATAGTTCGAGTATAGAGTATAGTTCAGACACATTCAAAACTTAAACCAATAGATCAAATTATTCCAAACAAATAAATAAATGCACATCATGGTAAATTTTTTATTAATAAGCACTTGAGTTCTTTTGTTGTAAAATAGCTTATGCAATTGGATATGAAAAAGTAATTTAAGACCGAAAACGGTAGTTTGACATGTAGCATATTTGTCTCTTGTCCCTCTCAGACTCATCAACAGCCTCCCACTCAGCTCCAAGCACCGCTGCCCCTGCCGCACCCCTCTCAGCCTCCTCTATCCCAGCAGCCCCTGCAGCAGCAACAGCAGCAGACGGGACCACGACTGCCCCCGAGGCAGCCCTCCACGGCATCGCCTGCCGAGACCGAGGACGAGAGCCGCTGTAAGAGCCGCCAGGGCAACCGCATCTCCATGGAGGCGCTGGGCATCCTGCAGAGCTTCATTCAGGACGTGGGCCTGTACCCAGACGAGGAGGCCATCCACACGCTCTCAGCACAGCTGGACTTGCCCAAACACACCATCATCAAGTTCTTCCAGAACCAGCGCTTCTACATCAACCACGCTGGGAAGCTGAGAGAACCACCCCTGGGCTTCCTCTCCAACAACAACAACAACAAGGACGAGGGCCTGACGGACTTCAAGGACGGCGAGCTGCTGACCGAGCTGGACGAGAGCGTGCAGACCAACAGCACCATGTTCTCCATTAAAATCGAAGAGCACCTGGCGCCTGAAACGCACGCCATGGGACAGGCCCAAACTGAGCAGGAGGCAAAAGAGTAACGGACGGCTTTCTTTTGCTTCCGGTTTTATTCTCATTCACTCTTGTCTGTGTTCCATGAGCGAAGACTTTTTACACAAGACTGAATAATACAGAGATGATTAACTTTCACAGTTTTTGTAAAGCGTGGATTATTTCACTGTAAAGACTCGTGCATTATTTCAATAATCTGCACAACGAAACAAAATGTAAAAAGAAAACTCCTAAAGGAATAGTTCACTCCTAAATGAAAGTTTTCTTTCAAGTGAATGGCAACTTGGGCTGTCGAGCTTGGAAATGCATAAAATAAGTTCAATATGATTATGATTTTTTATTTTTTTTGGCTGTAAATAAAAACTGAAAGATATTAGTAACCTTTTTAATTTATTTTAGCGTTTTATTATTTATTTAAAAAAAAAAATTCTTTTCCTAATGGACTAAGACCAAGAGGGCAAATTATCCATAACTGATATATATGGTGTTATATATCACGCGAACAGTATAAATATCACAGATTGGTTACGCGAACTGCATTGATGGCCCCAGTTCTCATTCACTTGCATTATATAGTAAAGAGCGGCCAGGCTGTTCTTCGGAAGTCACTTTCTGCCAGAATTTTCATGTTTGCGTGAACCATTCCTTCAAGCGAACAGTATGTTGCTGACTGCACTTGTTGTCTGTTGTTTTTACACTGATTTTGAGCTACTGATTTTAAAAAAAGGAAAGTCAACGGAGTTTCATAGACTTTGATGTGTACGTATGTGATGTGAACTGGATTTTTTAAGGAAAAAAAAAAAAAAAGATGCATGACATTGTAGAAGTGGGGTCGACAAAGGCCTTAATGATGAGGTACTGAGTCGAGCAATGTTGGCTAATGAGTTCTTCTCTTTAAAAGAGAGAGGGGAAAAAAGGATAGCTCAGTCTCTGGATCCCTATGACCTGCAGGTAAACCGAGAGAAAACGGCTCAGTCTTATTATTTGGTTTGAAGAAATATAAATATATATATATAGACATATATTAATTGTAAAAAAGTATACAGTCTTAAAGAAACTATGCCAACAAATGCCTTGTACTATATGGCACTGCCGATGTTAGATTATTTTGCAAAACTTTGGTCACTGTAAAATCCTGGATTCCCACAGTTTCAAATGTGAATCACAAGCATCGTCCCGCATTATTTATTTTGCGTTCAGATGTAATTTCGTTTGGGGAACGTTTGCGTCCCCCAGCGCTTTTCGTTTTACTGATCTTTTTCTATTTATAAATGTAATTTTGATGGGCAGTAAAATCAGAAGTGTCTTAACGTTTTAAATGGAAAATGTGCTTTAACGGTTGCCTAAAAAAGTGCTGTATGTCAAGCAACTCATGCTACGAGCTTCACAATTAATGTTGTATGCAATTTTTACTATCATGCAAATAAGCTTAGGTAAACGACTAACCTATAGAGACCACCTTAGAGAGAAAAACATATGCAATTTGTGTGAAAAATCGTTGTTTGCAATGTGTCTTCCTTTGGTTAACGATCCAATTCAAAGCTATTCCTGTATAAATATGATGTATAAAAAAGTGGTTCTTTTTTTATGAGTTTATTGCAATGAGAACACCAGTTATTTTGTTACGACTGACTGTTTTATAAGTGTTTCTCGGTTTCTTTATGCAGAAATGTTCTAACTAGGAGTGGTTACTGATTGTTAATGACACAATTAAACTGTTTGTATTGTACTCCAAATCTTTGCTGCGTTCATGTGCTTTCGAGAATCTTCGAGTCAGACAAGCACGCTTCTTCTGCGAGGAACCAACTCCCGGGCGGAGGAAGGCGGGATGAAGTCGTATTAGAAGCGTGTTTAAGGGTAAATAGACGGCAGGTGTTAAGGCCCTGTTAATGAGCTGATCTGCGGGGACTGGAGGTGTAAAGCTGTGAAGGTGCTTTGACTTCCCCAACAACTCCAGGTGAAGCTCTGAGACACGTATGGAAATCTGGCTCGCCCATATGGAGGTAAATCATCGGTGACCTCTGCCTGAAACATCACTGCGGTGTGCAGCAGGTGTTTTCAGAGAAGATAATCCTACTTTGTTGCTTTTGACTTCAGGATGAGGGTAAGTTTAAATGGAAATAGCTCTAAACAAATCAACGTGCAGCACAGTAAATGACTTGTTTTGATTTTCTCAGAAACTCTGTATATGCGTATATAAGTGTGGCAGGGGATCAAGGCGAGTGTGTACATAACTGTAATATAAAAATACACAATTTTGCAGTTGTGCGAGTTGTTTGCTAAACTGAGCACAACCGTTTGTTGTCGGACTCACGGCAGTTCGTTATTATTGCAAGTTACTGCAACTTTTTTTTTTTTTTTTTCATTACAAGTATGTGAAGTTAAATATTTTAATGTGTACTGTACACTAGCAGGTATCAAATTTCATGAAAATGTTAAATAAAATTCCTTACACCATAGAGGCCCTCGACTGAAATGTGTTCCAGTGACAGAAGAGCTGCTCCTGTTTGTATTTTAGCTCATAAAATTTCACTTTGAAATGAATTTTTTTAATATATATATATATATCCATTTTCACCACAACCCTAAAACCATATAAAAATGTATATTAATAGCAAAAACAAATATGCATAAAAAATATTTGAAACACACACTACTGCTATGTCGTACTATATCAATAATAGTAATAAAAAAAAATGAAATTAAATACTTTAAAATAGCTAGTTGCCAAGGGACTTTTCATTTAGTTCGAATTGAAGTGCTAAATTAATTAAAAATAAAATTTTTATGGGCATATTAAAAAAGAAAAACAACACCGTTTCAAACCCTTAACAAAAAACGATGTTCTTGATTTATAAGGTTTCACAATTCAGATAATTGTGGTATTTATTTTCCGTCACCAGTACAATACAAAATATACTAAGTGCGTTATAAAAAAGACACACGTCCTGTATTAGGTAGTCCAGATGTTAAATATGGTGGATGACATCTAATTTGCATACAGTAATTTAGCATATACTACATACTGCAGAAAGATTAGTATGTGACTATGCTTTTCTTTGAGAATACTCAACTCAATATTTTACTTGGAGAATAAATGAAGATTCAACAGGTTGACACGATAATGACAGGTTTTGGCTCATAGTGGGAGTATGCAACAATCACCCATCAGCCCTTTGGGAATGTGCAGTAAATCAAACAGGAAATGCAGCAGAAACACTAATAAATGTATAAACTAACTTTAGCACCCAGCTGTTGGTTTTCTTTTAAGACATAGAGGCCACAGAAGGAGTGATATGGGTTAATATTAATATAAACATGGAGTTCATGTTGCTCATGTACTTTCTAAACAAATGTTTTTGGTCTTTTTGAGAAGAATTAATTAAATGAAATTAGGCATATAGCAGATTCAAATTTGCCATATTGCTTGTCATAAAATTAATTCATTATAAAATATTGCATTACTGTCTACAAATCTTTGAAACGCATAGTTTTACTTAATGTCATTAACCTTGTAAACTTCAAGATGAAATCCAGTGATTGTTTCATCTAAATGTCAAGTTGACTGGAGAGCACATCAAAAGACAGATATAAATGCATCCTGTCATATTCAGCTGTCTGTAGAGTCTGTTCAGGGATTATTGATGTAATGCTTCAAATGATATACCCTGTTATTATAAATTTGCTCCATTTTCTTTTTCAAAATCTGAGTCATTAGTCTAAAATCAGCAAACTGCTCAAGCTAGGGCTTCTTGGAACAACCTTATGGATATTAATGTGTGTTTTTGTGTTTACCCTTATATTTAAAGTTTTCTGAATTCTCTCTTATATGAAGCATCATTGTTAAACTAATTTTTAGTGACGTTTAGGAATGATGTATTGACTTTACCCCAGATAGCGCTGAAAAACCGTATCCCTTGTAATAATTGAAACATCTATATGCGTTTCATTTTATGAGCAATAAAACAGGTTAGTTCATTGCTTGACTTCACCATAATTAGTATAGCATTTAATTTGATCAAAACCTTTCTGTAATTTCAAATTAGTTTCGTATCGAAGCTGTATGTTTCCAAGACCTTTTGTACCATTAGTCAAAACAGAATCAGAATTTTTCATTGTTGTTGAATGTAGATTCACGTTAAAACATTATCTTTATATGATGAGCACTAAAAGATGGAATAAATGACATTGCCATCTTTTAGTATACGCTTATCATGTATGGACAAACGCTCTATCAGATGCCACAAGAAAACAACAAACGGTGCATTGCATGTTGCATGTTCATATTGCATTTTTGGGGGTTTTTTTGGAGAGGGCAATGTCCCTCTTGCTGCCTCAGAGAAAGCGTACTGGTTTGTACGTGTTGCTGTTGTAAATGGGGTAGATGTGTTGAACAAGTGAACAGCAGCAGCTCTCAGCACAGCTGGATGGCCTGATAAAACCATAAGAGCCATCCAGTCCAAACAGCCTGATAGATTCAAAGCTAGCGCGGCTCCTCTGAGCAGACATCTGAAGAGGCAAGAGGGCAGAGGCAGGCTGAACTCAAATCCTTACTCAGTAGCCAGAATCTCACCTGCCACAAGCTCCATACTCCAAAACTGCACACGAGATGCAAACTGCTTGTACTTTTTTGCAGCATGTATACTGTGCAAACATTTTTTTTTTCATGCATGAAGGATTCAGATGACATGATGCGTTTGTCAAAATGTGCAACCAATACTGCTATTTGTCATCTTTTATTTGCCCTTGGGTTGTTCCGACCTCGTTTCCTTTCATCCGTGAAACGCAAAGATACTGCATATCATTTAACATGCTACTATTAAAAATTACTAGACAGTACAAAGTATGCACTGCACAGAAGAGGGTAGGCAGCGTGCTAGCGTTCCATTCTGAACGCAGCCGAGGAGTGTAATCAGATTCAGGTGGACTCGGGAGGTCCAATCAGATTTAGGTCTGTGGCCTGATGACTAATTAGATCTGTAGTCTCTTGATCAGTTACTTCCAAGCCTGTGGTCTCTGCACTGAACGAGTATTGCTCAGCTCAATTAACCCACCCCAAACTCGGCGCCTTACAAAAATAATCGAATTTAATGGTGTAATTGTGCAGCAAGGCACCATTTTACCCCGCTGTAAACATATGCAATAGATTCAAACCTGAACAAAGCACTGATGACCCTCTACAAAGCAGGTCGGTGGAGATCAAGATATCATCATGCTCAATATTTATCAGCGACGATCTCAAACACCTCCACTTTGCGGCTAAATTGAGATGTTGCCAAGCAACCACATGGTATAGTGCCAGGAGCGCAGCTTTACAGCATCCCCAGTTGTGTCTTTTATCTCTTAGAAACACTAGACGGTCTGCCTTTTTCTGTAGAACAGGTTTAAAGGTGTCACACAAAACAAGCAACTGCACACTGCGATGCGTTCCGATGGCATAAGTTTATGTGGTGGCATGTAATTGTGGTTTCTGTGTGTGCAAATAGTGGTTTGCAAAGGCCAGTATTGCTTTTACTGTTGCTTAACACTGAAAAAAGGATTTTTATGTTTTTTAGATTAAAACATAAACAAAGATTATTGTGGTTTATTTTACAAAAATTTCACTCTTTCTACTTTAGAATTTCACATTTTGTGCTATGTGTTAATTAAAATAGTTTTCTTGATGTATTTGCAGGATAAAAGGTTTAAGCATTAAACTGATACTCAACTTGCTGTCCTAATCAATTGGATTTGTATAACCTTTCTTTATTGGCTTTTCACAATGTACATTTACAAAGAAAGAGACAAAGTAAAAAAACGGGGGGGGGGTCAAATGGGTGAAAAAAACATTTTTATTTTAAGCCATATTTAGAATTGTGTCAGTAGACAACCACATACCTACAGTATATGCTAAAATATTGCGACACATGTTTTGAAAAGGCAAGCATAATATATTTTTCGTACTTCAGTACTGTATGTTTTGTTTTTACATCCAATCATTTTGCAAATTCATTTAGCATTGCCGAAGCAGACAGACTGTAGTTCGCTTTAAAAAATGTGAATAATTTTGCCTCATGTGTAATAGAATGAGCAAAAAGAAATCCTGTAGACTCACAAAGGGAGATTTTGAGCTATACAGTATTTTGACTTTCCAGTGGGCAACCATTCATAACATCCTATAGCAACACCTGGGCACTGTGAGGCATGTTTTGTATAAAAAAGCATTTTTGTGTTTTCTTAAATATATACTTAAGTTTGTTACCCCTTCAGTCTAATCACTTCGACGTTACATATTTGCTTTGAGCTTTTACTAAAGGCCAATGAATATTGGCGTGCACTGATTGTGCTCAGGTGCACCTCATCACTGCGTGAATATAACAGGGCACGCGCACAGTGCACATGCAGCTTTTCGCTTCAGAGCCGTTGTTTTGGAGCTGGAGATCCCCGGGCTTTCGTTTGTGAAGAAGGTGAAGGAGATCATCCCCAAGAGGAGTGCGCCGTGGCGGTCCATTTGTGTCCCCCATCTCCCAGGCTGGCCTATCCACTGTCAGGGACTTGGCCTGGCTGGCTGCTGAGAGGCAGAGTCGTCGAGCTGGCCGCGGGCGCGGAACCCCGCCTGCTCAGGGGCAGGCCAAAAACACCCGGAGAGGCGGGAAGCGCTCCTGAGACCAGCAGCCCGGAGGTGATGAGATCTGCTCTTCGGTGGACGTCGAGACCATCTCTGTCCCCACTCCTGGAGGAGGGCCAAGAGACTCTGTGCATTCACCTGCGTCGGCCCACGGGTCGGCGGTACCCACAATTTCACAGAAAGAGCAATTTCTCACACCTCCGGGCTCAGTGTCCGGAGGTCCCCATCTAACACAACTTTTGTCTTTACAGATGCTGACCCAGGATGCTGCGTCGCTAGCGCGGGAGCCAGGGAGACAGGTAAGCGCTGTGAGATGCAGCCAGACGATTCGTCCCTGTCCCCGTTCCCTTGATACCCCTGTCGACGCGGCTCAGAGCCTGGATATCGCTCCCGGCCTCCTCGCAGTGGTTGATTCGGACGGTACGCCTCGGCTATGCGATTCAGTTCACCAGGCGCCCACCTCGGTATCGCGGCATTCGCTCTACCTCGGTCCAGACAGAGAGCCTAGCCGTCGTACTGCGCACGGAGATTGCTGTCCTACTGGCAAAGGAAGCAATCGAGCCTGTCCCTCCCGCCGAGATGAGATCGGGGTTTTACAGCCCTTATTTCATCGTGCCCAAGAAGAGTGGTGGGTTGAGGCCGATCCTGGATCTGAGAGTTCTGAATCTGTCTCTTCTCAATATGGCATTCAAGATGCTCACTCTGAAGTGCATACTGACATGTATTCGGAGCCAGGATTGGTTTGCAGCCATTGACCTGAAGGACGAATACTTTCATGTCTCGATTCTGCCACGCCAAAGACCCCTGCTGCGGTTTGCATTCGAGGGTCGAGCATATCAGTATCGCGTCTTACCCTTTGGCCTGTCCCTGTCTCCCCGAGTCTTCACGAAGGTCGCGGAGGGTGCCCTCTCCCCGCTATGGCAGATGGGCATTCGCATTCTCAACTATCTCGACGACTGGCTAATAATAGCTCACTCGAAGGATCAGTTGTGCATGCACAGGGACATAGTGCTCTGGCACCTCAGCCATCTGGATCTTCAGGTCAACCGAGAGAAGAGCAAACTCTCCCCGGTGCAGAGGATCTCTTATCTCGGTATGGAGCTGGACTCGATCGATATGACCGCCACCTCACCACCGAGCGCGCGTGGGACATGCTGAACCACCTAGATGCGTTCAGGCACAAGAAAGCGGTTCCTCTCAAAACTTTTCAGAGGCTCCTGGGGCATTTGGCAGCTGCAGCCGTGGTTACGCCGCTGGGGTTGTTACATATGAGACCGCTTCAGCGATGGTTACACGATCGGGTCCCGAGATGGGCATGGCACCGTGGCACACTTCGGATCTGCGTTCCTCGGAGTTTCGCTGCCTTTTCAGCCCGTGGGACAATCCTGCTTTCCTACGGGTTGGGGTACCCCTAGGACAGGTTTCGAGACATGTTGTGGTCAACACGGATGCCTCTCTTACGGGCTGGGGTGCTGTATGCAACGGGCAAGCAGCCTCGGGTCCCTGGACAGGTGTCCGACTGCGCTGGCACATTAATTGCCTAGAGCTGATGGCAGTGTTTCTCGTGCTGCAGCATTTTCTTCCCAAGCTGCGCCACAAGCACGTGTTAGTCCGGACGGAAAACACTGCGCCTGTTGCGTACATCAACAAACAAGGAGTCACAAGCGGCTGAAATCTTTGTGCACTATTCATGTTCCAGGGCTACTCAACCGTGCAAAGGCAGATCCTGAGACCCCGGCCCGGCTATGTGCCCAAGGTTTCAACCACGCCTTTCCGAGATCAGGTGGTGAACCTGCAAGCTCTGCCCCGGGAGGAGGCAGACCCAGCCTTAGAGTTATTGTGTCCTGTACGTGCGCTGCGCCTCTACATCGACCATACTCGGTGCTTCAGACCCTCTCAGCAGCTCTTTATCTGCTTCGGTGGTCAGCAGAAAGGGAATGCTGTCACCAAATAGAGGTTGGCTCACTGGGTGATAGAAGCCATCTGGCCTATTTATACCAGGGAGTTTTCTTCAAAAACATGAATATCACTTTAAATGTTTTCTGGGGTTCTTGCTGTCAAGTGCTTACGCAAGCAGCACACACCAAAATCTAATGCTGGTTCACTGGCTAGTTTGTTTTTTCTTTCTTTTTTTCCCCCAGCAGGAATGGTTCAGGCGGGGTAAAATACTCTGAACAACACAACCATAGCCATTTACTCACTAGGTGTCCACTTATTCATTTTCAGGAAATTTAGCTGAAGTGGTCTCTTATTATCTGAAGTACTAATTGAACCTATTTTCCTTTTCGAAGCCTGTCTACCTGCATTCATTTTAAAGCAATAACTCATGGATGAGCAACACCACTCATTGGCAACCACTCACACTGATGGCTCCACTTATGTGGTGACCAAAACAGCAGCACCTCCCCACAGTCAGATCACGAATCGCAGTGACTTCATCTCTACATTATGCAATTTAAACACGGTCAATATCCAGTTCTAACCTATAGTTTTCCTGTTGTGTTGAAAGTGTTGAATTTCTTATACTGTAGGCTACAAGTCCTAATATACAGATCTGATTTGCATCAAGGATATAAAAAGATTATTGCTGTGAATAGTTATTACTACCTAAAATTCAACAATAGAAGCAATAATGTAGTGTTGTTGTTTCTCTAATATGTTGTAACTTAAACAAAGTGCTTGTACTTGACATAAAATTATAAGTTAGACATTAAGGGCCAGTTTCCCGAACAGAGTTTAAGACTAGTCCCAGATTAAAAAAAATGTTAGAGCTGTCTAAAGTGGAAAAAGCTTTCACTGACGTACCTTAAAATACATTACTGCCAGGTAATGCTTTTTTGTAAGAGATGTTTCTGAAAACTACTTAAATGTCCTAAATTAGCAAAGACCTAGTCCTGGCTTAATCTAATGCCTGTCTGGGAAACAGCCCCTAAGTTAGTTATTTAAAGGAATAGTTCAACCAAAAATAAAAACTTGTGAGTTGTTTCAAATCTGTATGAATTTCTTTGTTTGGCAGAACACAAAGGAGGATATTTTGAAGAAAGTTTGTAAGCAGGCTGTTTTGGGTCACCATTGACTTAGTAGGGAAAGAAATACTATAGAAGTCAATGGTCACCCAAAACAGCCTGCTTACAAACTTACTTCAAAATCTTTCTTTGTGTTTGGCAGAACAACCAAATTCATTCCATTAAATTCAACCCATTTAAACCTGTTATCTTAACTGACACCCCATCCCCTTGGTGGGCCCCCTTAGTTACTTGACCATATTGAATTAAATCCTAATGTAATTATGACAAACTACATATCATTGGAAGGTCTATGACTCCTAAATAGCTATTTTTACCCCTTTTTGTAAGAGAATTATGTAGGGAAAGTAAAAGATTAATTTATGACAAGAGTGTACCTTGAAAATCTACATCATAACAGTTCAGTTTTTTGCCACAGAAAGTTGCTTTGTCACGTTTTAGAAATAATACAAAATTATATATCAATTGAAAATCTCAAAATTCATCCTTTGAAACCGATTTTAAAATTAGACATTGCATTCTCATGGAAATGGTGCACCAAAATCATGTTACAAAATGTTTTCGTTTATGCATTATAAGAATGCAAGTTTGGATAGTGCACCTTAATGTCTATGTTCAAAACTTGTTTCAGAAGAATCTTATTGCATGCTTATGTGCAAAGGAACCTTCGGTTTTTTTGCAGCCTCTGAACTGATCACTTTATGTTAAAGCTAGAGGGAAAAACATTGCATTTGGTTGTTAAATGTAAACTTCAGGGTCCTTAAGCAAAACCAGTGGGTTAATGGATACCATTTCACTTTGTTACTCAAAAACCCCTATGATGTTCTCTGATCATGAGAAATCCTTTTAACAACGCTTAATTTAACAAAAATCATGTGCCGAGGCGTTTGTGGTACAGTAGGTAAGTCGACGGCTAAGCCGCTAACATTTAAGCCTGACAGTCCTTTCTGCCGTTAATGTGACAAGCGAAATACCACTTCATGTTGGGCTTCTCACACCTGTTTGTTTAAACTATCAATGAATATAATTTCCACCTGGATCTACTTTAGCCAAACCAAGACAAAACCGAAAAACAGTACGCCGCTAGACCGACCATACACACGCAACTTCACCTAGCTAGCCATCATGAAGAGGAAAAAAGCGCATGAAAACAAATAAAGATAAAACCGAAAAAATGGTTTTAAGTGTTTGAATGGATGGAACAGCTGTGGAGGGATGAATAACTCGTTAGCTCTGTGCATTTTAAGCCATTATACCCGCACCTCTCACCTAGCCTCATTTGCAAAAAGGACAGGATTGAGGTGCTAATTAACGTGATAAAGAGTTGAGCAAATCTGATGGTGGCGCTGGATTTTGGAGGGAAAAAATAATCTGTTACATCTGTATTCTCCAACACTCAGAAAGGTGTGACTTTCATGTTTAATTAATTAAACGTTCTCTTTAACTGTATCTTGACAAATACAAGCCAATTAGAAATGGAGGAGAAATGTTTGTGACTAATTAATGGTTGATTTCAGGGGAAAAAGTCTAAAACTTGGAACAGATTTAACTTGCAACAGTAGTCTCACACCTGGATTTTCACAGCACTAAATGCTGATTAGCAGGAAAATGAACCATGGTGTGGTGCAGTTAAAGTGAAGCATCACCTCTCAACGCTTTAACGGAGATGAATAGGGCTAATTCACCAGCTATGGGTGGGGCTGTTGCATTAATTGAACGCAGGCGAAACTGCAAAGGAACACATCTCTGTTTTGTGGCTGATTTACCTCGGTTTGTTTGAAGCCCGCTTTAAAATAATTGCTCCTCAAGTGGTTTTGCTCTCGCTTTGGGGTTATTGCAAAATAAAAGTCCTTTATCTATGTTTTAAACTGTGTATGTCACTGTCATGTCAGCTTTGCAGTAGCTTTAATGACCAGTTGATTGAAAGAAATGACACAAAGTTGTTGTTTTTTGCGATTATTGGGTTGGTGTTTACTTTAGGATCATTCTAATAATTTTTATATAACATTACATTTTTATCAATATTTGGCTGTGCAATTATAGTAACAAAAATAAAAAAAATTCTTGTGTAACAGACATCAAATTGAAGCTTGTTGCTGTGATAAATCCCCAGAGACATTCGGATCCATTTGCAGCTTTTAATAGAGTAGTCAGGCAGGCAAAAGTCGGTACACAGTAAATCAGAATTATCAGAGGCAGGCAGAAATCGTAGTCGTTGAAGAGGCAGAACAAATTAGGGCCGGCAGCGAGAATCAATAGACCAGAGAACAATCCAAAATCAGCCCAGAATAACCTACAGGAATAAACGCTTAGTAATGACACCGTGGCAATGCTCTCGTTTAAATAGTCGATGAAATGAGAAACACCTGTGAGCGGAATTAGACAAGGTACGTGGGCAATATGAGTCTGGGTAGGAACGTTAATACTCAGGCGATGGTTCCTGCTGCTGAGTTCCGAGGAAGGCCACAGAGGCGCGGCTTGTGACAGTTGCCAAGGCAAAATTTTCATGTTATTTAATGAAGTAAAATAGCTAAAAAAAAAAAAAACTAATAAATAATAATAATATCAACAACAATTTAAAAAAACTAACAAAACACAGCAGCATTATTAATATGAAAACAGACAATATGCAAATCAAATATAACAAATTACAATAGTATATCAATTATACTAAAGTAACACTGCACTCAAAAAAATTATTCATTGGAGGAACTCAATTTAATTGAGGGCAGGATTTCCATCCAATAAATATGTGTAGCACCAACTCATAAAAAACTAATAAATCCAATGAAATGTAATTGAGTTGGGTCAACTCAATTTGATCAAATATAGTTTTAATGAAATTGATACATTTCATGCTTGTTGAACTCAAACTAAAACATTTGACTGGAAAATAAATTAATAGGAAGACATCCTTTTACACTGAGAATTTAGATTTTCTTAACACTAGGCATTAGCCAAATTGTGCATAACATAAGTTTTCATACTTCCGTGGCATGCCCTGAGTATTTTTTATTATTATTAAAATTAGCTTTGATTCATGTTAGCAGGTCCCCAAGCACATGCTTTACACTTTACCACAGTGGGAACCCCCCAGAACAGATCTTTAAAAATACAAAAATAAAAGAGCATTATACATAAACAAATCTCCCAATTTTATAATCTTAATAGAAAATGCCTAAAATAACATGTTGTTTCAAGATTTTCTATCCCTGTGCAAAGCATGATGGGAAGGGGAAACAAAACAGAACTGTTTCAAGTCGGGTTTAACACGATGCAGTTGATTAAAAAGAGAACCAAACATAATGGTGTTCAATGAAATAGATTTTTTTTTTTAATAAACTGAACTATGGAAACTGGAGAATAATTTTTTTTGAGTGTGGAGTGAAGTCAAACGGAGAGTATCTTCATGGTTTTTATGCAAGTTTTTGATGTTTGTTTGCATTTACTAGCCAAACTTGAGTGTTTAGTTTTATTGTGTTCTTGGCAAGGATGAGCATATTCTTGGAAATATTTGTGAAATTCTGGTAATAAACTGAGAAATTAACTAACATGCATGATTTAATTATGACTTATTAGTAAGACTTGACTTTAGACCTGAATCCTGTTATTTGCAACTTTTAAATAGATTAAATATGGCATAAAAAACTTAATTATGAGATTTGTCCAGTAATGTAAGTAATGCAGGAAAGAAGAACAACCTTTTTATTACCATTAATTTAAAATTAGCTTTTGGATACTAATGCAGAAGTTTGCTTAACAGTAGGGCTGGGATATATAGATTAAAATAATGTTTGTCAATACACAGTATATCTTGTGCCTGAAGAAGCCTTGATTTTTTCTTTTTTTTTTCTTTCTCTTCTCTCTTTTCATTTTAACAAAACATCCATTGTCGCTAGTTTAAATTTAATGAGAGAGCAAAAAAATATTTTTTACAATAAATGTATTAACAGAAGTGCATTACAATCATGTGAATTTTCATAATGTTTATAGCCAGAAAATGATTTGTTATTTTTGAGCGGTTTGGATTTGTATAGGACGCGATATGTATCGCTTGCTTTACAACAATCTTTTTTCTAATTTGTGCACAACACATGTTGAAGTGCTTTAACTTGGTCACAGGAAATTTGACTTGTTTTTTTCCTTTTTTGATGTATGTGTAAGTTTATATCCATCGTCACCCAATAGTTCATACGCAGCACATAGACTGACAGAACAAAAGCCCAGAGTCATTAAATGCCACAACACGCACATCAGTCTCTCGTACCACTGAATTGTTAAATGATGCTGTACAACATCATCATTTCCCTAACTAGACAGCTCCACAATTCATCCAGAGTGCATTTCTTCTCTTATCGGGAGCTGCGCTTTTCAGACACGTCATTTCCGAGTAATTCACACATGCTGAAACCCGTCTAAAAAGAGCAGAGCGACACAAATAACATCACCGTAATCCCAGACAGGATATGCTCTAATAATAAAAGTCTGTCAGAGAATTTCACAGTATTGAGTACAAAACGAGATTTCAGCACGGCCATAAAAGTGCCCTTTGTGCCTCAGCGTTTCCCACAATTCAACCCGAGCAAAATGAACATTCTCTTGGGAACAGGATCTGTCATGCTTTTTCAAGTACTGTATGTTTAAGTCAATGAACTCCAAAAATAAGAGTTTCATATCATCTACTCGCACTTAGTTGCATTTTAACATCTTTTAAAATGGTGATTAGTTGATTTGAAAGACTTCTGGGAAGTTGACAAGCTGTGGTGTGACATTTTATACCTATTTTTAAACCATTTTTTGCAATCTTTTTTTAATTGCTATGCATGCTTCTTCATGCACTCATATTAATTAAGAGACCAAATTGAGTTTTGTCTTGTTTTCCGGTCAAAACATGCATAAATATCTTTAATATCAAATGCTTGAATTAAATTGATCATGTTTTTTCAGAGAATATATCTTAAGGAGAGACACTGCTGGCAAAACCCCTGCTTTTTTGTGCACCTGTTAAAAGAAAACGCCACTGTTTTTTCATTTTCCACTATGTTCTTCTCTCAAATTAGACGAGTTGGTACATATCTCTCTCATCTCTGTGCATGCACTTAATTGCTCTAGCGCATGGCGCCACTATGTTAGCATTTAGCTTAGTTTCATTCGTTCCCTAGGATCCAAACAGGAATGATTTTAGAAAACACCAAACACTTCCACGTTTTCCCTATTTAAAGACAGTTACACAAGTTACACAAGTTAGTACGGTGGGACAAAATAAAAAAAAATTTTTTTTTAAGCGGATTAAAAAAAGATAACTATAATGTATGGTGAAAGAGCACTTCGCAGCACTTCAACCTCGGAGCAATAATATCAGTCCTTGGTTGTATTGACGGAATTGAGAGTTTTCAGGAGTGATGATATTACTGCTCAGAGGTCAAAGTGCTGCAAAATGCTCTTCTGCCACACCTTAAAAAAAAATTTTATCTCAAAATGAGCCATACATCTCCACTTCAGTAGTATTTTTAGTCCTGTCTATATCCTGAAGGTTTTTACCTAGGGATTTTATTCATATATAATTTGCTTGATAATATACAAAATTTTATTCCCTCCAAAAAATGTCAAAAACATTATTGTTTTCTGTCTGTTCTACCTATTTTCCGAATTATAAAGCGACAAAATGAGACCCAAAACACAACAACTGTTAAAATGTTTTGACTAATATTTCAAACAAATAAATATAAATTTCGAAACTGACTTCATCCAGTGTTTATATTTTTGTTCTAGATAAATGCATTATTTGCATATTTAAACATAGTATTTATTTAAATATATTAATATAATAAAGCTTGCAATTATCAATGTAATCAATCAACTAGGTAAGTGAGGTGATAGCTACTAGCAATTTTTTTAAATATAGTATTCACCTGCAGTGCCTCTCCTTTTGCTAGATTTATGCATAAAACAAAAATTGAAACCATTTTCCAGTGGTGTATGAAAGTAAAAATAATTCAGAATATGTCTTCTGTCTCTTTTTTGAAGGATGTTTAAGAGGAAAAATACTAATTTAGAAAAAACCTTTGCAGTGCATTAAAAGCAAAAACTTTCCTTATACAGTCATATTAACTTGAAATATTGATGTTGATGAAGAAAAGAAGTTCACAGACACGTTGTGTGCCATCTAAACCCATAAAGTGGGATTCAGTTTTTAAGTGTTCATGCTTAAATCACACCATGCACTACTTCTTGAAGTGTAACTTTCAAGTCTGTGCACAGGTGCCATTCGTCGTAATGAACGCTAGCTGTTGAACAGGGTTGTTCCGGCCAAGCAGATCAGCTCCAATCATTCAGCTTTTAAAACGTGTGTGTTTAATGCACAGTCCCTTGGCTCTTAATTGAGTCTTAGGAAGCCCCTATCCGGCGCGTGGCCTATCCTGCATACAAATGCACAACTTTCTATGTCAGCGCCATCTACAGAGGCAGTGGGAGAGCAGAAGGCGAACGAGGACAGAGCTGTATGAATTTTAATTGCGCTCACAGCCACATAGCCACAGCTACAGTGACACGCTTACGTTCCCCGAGGTATAAAAATTTAAAACCAACTAAGTAAAAAAGAAAGTTTCCGTAAACGGGTGGGGGGGGGGCATATAAGTGGCATAGCCGAACGAGTGGTGCAGGCTGCCTCAATTCCCCAAAGATGGTTTATTATTCCATGCTAAAATGAAGCGGGGAGCAAGGAGTGGTAGTCAGCGAAGCGTCGGAGTTGCTCTTTGAAGGCATTAAAAAGCTGAACGCACAACAAAGACCAGATGTTCCAGCATGCTTTATTTATACTGCCATCAGCTATGTTCCGATGTCCACGAAAACACTTTACACCAGTTTTTTCTCTGTACTAGCCGAGGCCTTTTTAACACATGCCGTAATACTCCATGATTTTTGTGCTTTGTCGTAGATATTGGTTTGTGCGGGCCGAGCTGCTTTTGGATACTAACGCAGAAGCAAAAAGTAAAATCAGTTTGAAGCATCGCTTTTGATATTGTTCGAGATTTTTTTGGGGACTTTTGGCCTCTAACTTTGTACAAAAATGATACTTTAAAGCACATGACAAGAAGGACGTGAATGGATATTTTGAGTATCTTGTATATGCTTGCACAGATCTACACACTGGAAAAAAAAGGCTTTAATCTAAAAATCAAAAAGATAAAAATTGTAGTCTTGTTTTCAGGGAAAAAAAGCAAAACAAAATTAAGTAGGTTTTTGCTTAACTCAAGAAAAATTATCTTATTATAGATAATCTTGCTTTCTGTTTGAAATAAGATTATATTTCTTACCCCATTGGCAGATTTTTTTAGCTTGTTCTAAGTAAAAACGCACTTAATTTTGACTTGTTTTTCTAAAAACTAGACCATAATTTGTACTTTTCTAAAAAAAATCCTTCTTTATTTAAGAATTTTTAGATATTTTGACTGGAAACAAGACAAAATATATATATATATATATATATATATATATATACAGTATATTATAAAAGTACATCTGTGTAATATATGCATATCAGTGGCAGCTACAGGTCTGTCAAATAGGGGAAGCTCATTTTCGGCCTACCTCATAAAATTGTCTATTTATTTAAAAGTAAATTCTGCCCTACGTTCCTTTTTAAAAAAAATGGTCTGTGACGCTGTCGTAAAAACTAGGCATCTTTTCCAGTGACTGAATGAACGATCTAAAAAAAATATTAAACTCTGTAAAAGACACAAGGAACAAGGAATGTGGTGTATATTTGTGTGAAATGTATGATGAAAATCAAGCAATTTCGCCAAGCAAATATAAAGAAATAGGTTGCAGCAGT
>JAUMHI010000058.1:19449875-19469875 GCA_032359435.1 Enteromius unitaeniatus | reverse complement strand
ATCTAAACGACTGAATAATCAGAAAGTCTTTACATAAATGCCAGATCAGATTGGATGATGCTATTGTGCTAAACTTTAGATTGGAAGAGATTGTGAGGATCCTAAATAAACGATTAAACTTAATAGAAGAGTATTTTACCATGTAAACCTTGAAAACTCACTCAAGCACACAAGTTATTTCAGACAGGTGGGGCTAGAGATACTCTGCAGTATGTCAAAAATAGAATCCACTGTCCATCAACTGAAGGTGGATGCTCAGACAAATTTATTGATATATTGTACTGGGAGCGATAGAATTTCAGGATGCTGCTTCCTTTTTTTAGCTAGCTGCATGAGAAGAAGGCTTTCTTGTTATATACTGTACATATAGCATGAAGGGCCTGAGCTTCCTAACTTTGGTCAGCTGACTGATCGGACTCACAAGCTGTTATTGTAATGTTAGGAAAGCTAAATGCTGATTTGCATAATAACATTATACTTGGTATTGGTGCAGTTTAAGGTAAAAAGAAAAACCAAAAACATTATTTCCCAGATAACGTACATGCATTATAGTTGCTCCTCTTTGCCCTGCCTTTCTGAAATGTGTCTTTTTTTTTACAAAGCTCATCATTTTGTGTTCTGATTGGCCAGCTATCCAGTGCATTGTGATTGGCCAAATATCTCAAGCATGTGACGGAAATGTTACACCCCTCACCATATTTGGAAACTCATAAAGTAGCATTTCTACGCTCTAGCAGCAGCAGCAATAATACTACTGCGAAAATAAAACTTATTTTGCATAAACATTCGTCCGGTGAAATGCACATCATCCAACACAGTGATGTAGACATGTGGGGGCAAGTTTAAATGAGGCATTTTAGGAAGGCATGGATATAAAGAATATATTTTTGGGTTTGGAGCTGTACAGATCTTATATATGAACAAACAGCTTGTAACACTTAAAATTACATCCCATAACCCCTTGTTTTTCTAAGGATTATTATTATTAATATTAATTATTTATTTTTTGTTTTTTATTTACTATGCTGCGGACTACTCTGAAGATTTCCTCTGGGTTGCCACCAAACTTGGTGAACCTGATCTCAAGACATTAGATACACTAAATTACGAAGAGTTTTTTGATATCTCGAACGGTTTGCCCGTGGCGAAATGAGAAAACAGGAAGCGTCCAATAGCATCCACATACATTGCCTGATTTTGATCAAACTTCAGGGGTGTGTCCGTTCTGTAATACCAATCGCATAGATGTGACACAGAGAGAGAGAGAGAGATACTCTCATTTTTTTAAACACTAGGAAAGAAATCTGCATTTATTTATCTATCTTTTTAGTGCATTACAGCTTAAGCAGTTTCTTAGACGTGCTCATTTTCTGTTGTAAATAAGGTAAAATTGTGTGTGTGTTTGACACACTTTACAGAGTGAAATAACCCTTTCATTGGTGCATATCTTAACTGCTAGAGGGTCACTGTATATGCATGTCTACTGGGCATAATTTTCCTGATGCCACCGGGGTGGTGGATGCACTGATGGCGAGGGCCGTCCAATCGCTGCTTGCAGCTATATTTAAAACTTTTTTTCTCATTTTTAACTGATTAACTGATTGCAATGGTTGAACAAGCATAACATATTTTTTTAAATGCCAAATGGCTAGCAGTATTTTCAGTTGAAAACTTTTCAGCTAGCTTCTTCTATCCTGCCCACACACATACACACACACCATATGCCGTATATGAATGTTGTAATAATTGTATATGAAATTAAAATGAATTACATAAAGCTTGCTCAATGAATTTGGAAACATTGGGCTTTATATGAAAGAATGCACAACATATGAGAAATATAATGAAATATAACTCATTACAAACAAAATTTGCTCAAAAAAAAAAAGGCAGTTTTACAGACTTGTGTAAAAAGAAAAGTTTAGGGATCGTGGATACAGGCCAGAAACGTCATGCCACAAAACCTACTTAGCATTTGTAATCTTCAGAGAAGTAGTAAATATGCATTTCAGTTTGCACGTCTCATAGCATTAATAGTCTGGTACATGCAACGCGTGTGAATGTGTGAAGGGGTGATTTATTATGTCTCTTGTTCTGTTTGTCTGCATTTTGTACAGTAGCTCTTATTCTTCCCTATTTTTATATCTTTGGTGTGACCTTTGTGGTTTTCCCATGCTGCTATTTACTGAGTGTTGATTATAAATTAATCTTTTCGATTTAACTTTCACTTTTTCCCGCTGTCTCTTAAGATGAGTGGGAAAAATAACTATATGCGGTACGGTAATGATTTATAAATTGTCAGAGCTGATGGAAGAACCCATCTGTATGTACATTAACAGCAGTAAAGCCCCTGTTCATCCAGCTCAGCCTGTCAACTATTGACTAATAAGAATAATTCACCCAGATCCCAAGCTTCTGTCATCATTTACTCATCTTTCCAAACCTGTATGTTGTTTTTGAGCAAAGGTCATAGTGACCTCTGACCTCATAGTGAAGTCTGTCAAGAACTGGGGTAAAAAAGTTTAGTAATTATTACTAGCAACTAAAAAAATTAAGCTGAGGATTCTGGTTGCCTTTTAAATTTCTTTATTGCTAAATCCTAGTAGGTAAGTCATTATTGCTCACATAGAAGCTACTAAAGCGTTGTTTTTTTTACAATAATTGTTTTCTTGAAATGTTCAAAATGTTCTTGTATTGTTATGACTTTGTGTTTTATTTTTTAATTTAATTAATAATTTAATAGTTTTTTTAATTTTATAATGTGATTTTATTCTTAAAGGTTTTACTTTATTCTAAAAAATAACATGACTTTGTTTTCATAATCTAATATATTTTTATGTGGCACTAAAGCATTTTAGGTCATGGTCAAGCACCAAAAAAACCCACCCAAAATAAAATAATAATACTTGTTACAATACGAGAATACAATGCAAGAAATTAAAATGTTATATTTTTTAATTTTTATTAGAATAAGAAACATTTCCTTTTGTACCCATATTTAAACTAAACTGTAAATTTAACCACAAAAGCAAAGTTTGTCAAGATCAATAGATAAATAAATAGAATAATTGAGATTGCATCTGTTATTTGTTTTGTTGCTGGAACTAGTCTTTTAACTATTAAATGAAAATGTATCCCAGAATGAAAATGTTTTCCACTGAAAAGCCTCTCTGTGTTGTTGTTTTTTTTTCACATGAGAAGTCCAAAAGTTGCGTAAATCAGCAGTAAAAACATTAGATCTGTCGCATTCATTATATATAACCTGATCATATAGTTATCTCTTCAAAGTTCCCTCCTAATTCCTCATCTTCATTTATGCGGGCTTGTTTATTTCTAACCCCCAGAACTCAATTTCAGTTAAGACTTCGATATCTAGGGGCTCAGATGCTCTTCTTTATAAGTGAAATGACTAACACAACTAAAATTAGTGCCATAGACCACCTGTGAACAGCAATAAATTAGCCAACACGAGTTTTATAGAGCTAGAAATAAAACTCATACATCAATCGAGTCCTATCAGCGTATCTCGACCTGTTCTAATCAGGTTCCTTACGAGCTTTTCCGTCACTGTCCAATAAGCATCGTCTGCTAAGGGTTATTCAACTTGTCAAGTGCTTTTTCTCATTGACAACACGCTAACTCCACATGCACAGCAGAAGCGTATGTGTGTGTGATCATGCATGCGGACGCAACCTCGGATTGAAGTGAACCGTCTCGTTGCGTCTTGCTGAGTTGTATGCCCCTACTCCCAGCACAATGAAATTACATGTTTGTGATCTTCATCTCACAGACGTATTCAAGGCCCATTTATTTGGAATTGCTTTTAGTGTAATCCAATAAAGACATTTTTTCATTTATTTCCATGGTGAAATTTCTGCTGAGGCGATGTGGGCCAGCATTTCCTTCATTAGCAGTAATAATAACAGTAATAGCAATAACCGCATTAAAGGCAATTATTACACTGATCCTCATCATCATCAACATCAATAATGTCAAAGTGTACAGCACACTGGGCATTAGTCATTTATGGAGAGGATTAAATCGGCTGAATATTATGGAAGGGGGTTAACCGACAAACGCGAGAGAAATGAGAGGCCTTCACTGAGAGAGCCGTTCTGTGTTCACTTGGCCCTTTATGTATGAATGCTCCGCGGTGGGCGGTATGACAAATCATAAATCACAGAAAGATTAATTTTATACCATGGTAACGGTATATATCACATTACAGCTTTTCTTTCTTTTTTTTTTAAATGTAACATCAAAAAATGGATAAATTAAATATAATATGATGCCTATTTTGGGTAATCCACTGAATGAATGTTTTTTTTTAAGGTGGAACTTGGTGTTTGTGCGTGTGTGTGTTGTTTTTGCATTCATATCCATTCATATCTTCGTCCACCAAGGCTTGCATTGAAAAAGGAAGAAATAATACAAAAAAATAAAAATCCTTCAGTGAATTACCTAATATTTATACAATATATAAAACATTTTTGGGTTCAGTTTCCAGCAACTACATAACTAATATAGACATTTATTTATAAATATATATTTTATGAAATTTTTAGTGTCTGTATGATTATTATTATTATTAATTTATAATATGATTTTTTTTCACTTAATTTGATCAAAAGTGACATGATATGACTTATGGCTTGATATAATGACTTTTTTTTGTTTGTTTTGTTTTTTATAAATGCTGTTAGCTCAACTACTATCAACATTGATAATAAGTTTCTTGAGCAGTGAATGGTATTGAAATCATATTTGAAGGAACATGTGACATTGAATACTGGAGTAATGGCTTCTTTTAAATTGGTATATATAAATATATATTTTTTTACAATAATAGTGTTTTTACTGTTTTTGTGATCATAAGAGACTTCTTTCAATAACTTGCCGACCCCAAACTTTTGTAAAATAGCTGACATACACGCTAGACCCAGACTGCACCTCTCTGCTTATTTATGTCCTCGTAAACTGAATAACACAGGCAGTTTCTTCTCTTCTCCTTCTAGCAGTCCCAAAACACTCCATTTATTTTGGATCGTCTTCAGGCGTTGTGTTGAATATCAGGAGCGAGATAACAAGAACAGCAGCGAAGGTAACCGGGTCAGAGAAGTCGAACACACAGGCCGAAACAAGACCAAAGGGACTGCTGGTCAGAACATCTCCGCCAACTGGCTACCTACACGGACTCTCTGAGGCTTGCAGGAACACGGATCTGCAGCGATCGTTAGAGCAGCAAACCGGGAAAAAAATAAATATTTGAATATTCTCAGGCGCTCCTAAACCAGCTTAAATTGGATCATTTTATTGTGCCGCTCCACCCTGCCAAAATGCCAAGAGAGTGTGGGTCTTGGCGAAGGCCGGCACTCCTGAATCTTCCCCGCGGCCTGCGCGCCCCCCACCCCTCTGCACTATCTGCTGACACAGAATCTTGCCCCAGGCCGAAGCTCTCCGCATGGCCAGCCCCCTGCTGGGAAAAGATGCACTGAGCTGGAGAGAGCTGGAGGCGTCCCAGCACACAACTGGCCAGCAGGCCACTCAACGCGTGACACCTCACATATGTGTGCGCCGCCCTATTATACGGTATGTACGGCACATTGAGTGTTGCTATCAGTAAATAACCAGAGTTTTACTTTGCACTGAGTATACTGCATATTTACTGTACTCTTTGTTGAAAGTAACGCTTGTGTGATGACAGTTTGCTGGAAATTGGAATCTCATTCCATAGAAACAATCCTTTATCATCTGGACATGAATAACATGAAAGATTATGGCAATGTTGGTTAGAAAGTGTAGGAATGCTGTAGGAAACACTTATTGGGAGAATAGTTCAAATTTGTGCCTTTTGAAAGGATAAAATTAAGTTTTGTTGGTTTTTTTACTGCTTTTCCCTACTTTTTTAACACATTTTTAAGGATTTTGTTTATTGTGCCTTTAAAATATAACTGAAAATAGCACCCAAACGGTTTAAAAACACTTGGTACAATCATGAATTACAAGTTTAACCGCTTGAATTTAACTCCGTTAAACACTATATTGAATTCCATCAAAATGTAAATCAGTCATAATGACAGGAAAGATCATGGCAAGGACCCATAATGCTTTGGTCAGAAATAGGGGTGTGTTGAGATCTCGTGGCACATTTTTGTTGAATAAAATTAAAATTTTCCCAATATATTTTATCATTTATCATCGTATTGTCTTGTTCTCGTGAACCCCGTGTCTCATCTCGTCTCGTTTCGTCACACCCCGAGTCAGAAAGTAAAGGAATGCTGTAGGAACAACTTATTTGGAATATTTTTTTAAACAAATAATTATTGATTTTAATTATTTAACCTGAATGACTAATTATTTAAGCATGTTATTATGTCACACATTTTTTACAGATACTTGGCAATTAAAATACTTTGACAGCCCTTGGTAAAATCAGGTCTTTAATGTAAATAAGCTTGAATTCAACTCAATAGAACCTTGAATTGAATTGTGTATGCGTGTATGTATGTATGTTTGTGTATTTATACAATCTTTTGCATCTGTTTAATATGCACTTTGGATGAACAGCTGTATGTTATGTATGTATATATAGTATTGTTTTTTAAAAAGGAGAAAGAGAATTGTAATTGCAAAACATTATAAATTCTTTTAGAAACAGATGGTCATTTATCTAATTATTTAATCTGCAAGTTATTTTATATTTATTGCATGTATCATATCATATATAAAAAAAATAATAATTCTATTTGCTGTTACTCAGCACAAAGCTTGGTGTTAATCAGAATTATTACACCTTTTTTTTTTTTAACAACCAGTGAGGCCTGAGGCATTTTAACCTAATGCAGGCTCATAAGTAATATGTTTAACCTGTGTTTTACAGTAGCTTCTTGATTGCATAACTAGCCTGCAAGTTTGAGATACAAAGTGATTTGCATATTTAAAATGGCACATGTAATGCACCTTTATTGGCATCCAGCACACTGCAAAACTTCTGAAACACACGTGCCATCATAAAGACATTCATTAAATCCAGAATAACAACCAAAATGTAATGACATTTTAGTAATATAGTATTAGAGAATTGTAACTTCATATTGTTATTAAAGCAGAGACTAGATTTGCCTGATTATATCCAGTTAATGTCGATTCATTTTGCTTGGCTTTGCTTTTAATCACCCTTGTCAATTTGAAACACTCATTTATCTTTCATCATGTAACCTGAAGTATTTCCATATTTTTCTCAGCAGTCCCCTGTACTTTTTCTCCTTTCATCAAACTTCTCTCATCAGTTCACTGTAATTGGCTCATTAGATTACTGTTAATTAGCCTATAAAGCCTAATGTTTTTAAAGCACCTTGTTTCTTTTCATAGCATTCAGTAGAACTTTTTTTTTTTACTTCCATTAGCTCATTGTGCAGGAAAGAGATTTTCAGCATTAGTTTACATTTCTTAAATTTTTTTTTTAGTTCTGTAGCACATGCACTTTCCTGTAATGCAGCATTGAACAGCAGTGACCTTGTCTGCGTTTCATGCTTTCTTGCCTACAAACAGGGAGAATATTGCATTTGAGCGCTTCTTTCTGTTCAGCTTTGTTGTACGAAACGCATCACATTCCACTGCCTTCCAATTTAGAGTCTCTTTGTAGATGTCAGCCGCTGCGTACTTCCCTCATATTTAACTGTGAGAAAGTTCTAAGAGTCAGTTTGTTTGTAAAACAAGGCAATTTAAACGAGCAGCTGGCACCAGAGATCAGCGTCTAACAACACTTTTTCTGCTTCCTCCCTGATGCGGTGCAGATCGATGTCTAGACATACATCTGTTAGTGTGCCCCGCTACTCTTCATGGAACGGTGCATTGAGAGGCATGCATTGAGAGTGTGTGCGTCTGCTCTGTTTGCACAGACTCATTTAAAAAGCCCGATTCTTCGGAGGGCCGATGAATGACAAATCAACAATCTGTTTGAAGATGCTCCCATCAGTTCAGCGTTCTCTAATGGTTCTGGTGCCCCTGTCTTGGTCCACCTATATCTCATTTGATATCGTCTTGCTAAGCTAAATAGTATTTGTGACTTGCTATAAATACTGCTGAACAAATAATACGAGATGCTCCAAACTCAAACAGAGCCACAGGTCTACACATTTCAGAGGGACTAACCTATAAATGGTTTGCTCGTAAGTTAAAGTTGAAAAAAAAATTATAATTTAGCACCGGATTCATTCGCATTCTGCAAACAAAACACATGCATTAAAGTGTCTCTATTTTTCGGATGCAGCATTGCTTCGAGTGCGGAGGCGTGCAGTCCGTTTAAAGCATTACCAACCATGCATTTCCTTTAGCTTCCTTGGCACTCCATCTGCAATCCTAAAAGTATTTCAATTTGACATACCCATAGCATTTTGTCGAAAATAATGCGTAACACTCTGTGCCGAGCGGCCGATTTGTAAGCCGCTAACTTTCCTTTGACTTTGCACTTCTGTTCGGGCCTCAGAAGCCGCTTGATGTGAATGTGAACACCGCGTCGGAATCCCGTCACTCTGTGAGTGCAGGAACGCAGCTATTGTTTGAGATTGATCGGTCCTTGGCCCAGTTCTGGAGGCTTTGTAGGGGCCTTTCGCAATTCAGCATCCGTGTGCGACATAGCTGTTGATTTTTTTTTTCCCCAACTCAACTTGTGACCACATTTTCGTACTTTAGATTGACCCCACTGATCCTCCTTTGTGCTGCAGTGAAGATTAGGGAGCGAGCAAGACGGGCTGAGGGGCTGCCAGTGGCTCGGCAAGCCTTATTCGTGCATGAAACCTCCCTCCTGCAACATTCCCAGTTCCGGCCCATGCCAGTCTATATGACTTATGGAGTTTGGGCCTTATACTGCCAATCCCACTTAGAGTGCATTTTTCTGATAAACAAAAGCACATTCAAGCTTTAGCTTCTCATTTCACACTGTGTGCTTTGGCTCGGGGCAATGCTTTCCTGGAGCCCTTGGCCTACAGTCCAAAGAATGGCTCCAGTTGGCTTTCCTTTAAAAAAAAAAAAAGGAAAAAAAAAAGAAAAAGCAGCCACATGTGGAGGATTAGACTCCATCTTTCATCCTCCACGCTCTCTACTCGCCCTCTTCTGCCCAAGCCCACCGGCTCCCCCTCAGCGCTAACGCCTCAACTCGTGGACACACAAACACCCACACCCGTATCCACACCTCCAGCTCCTGATCGAAGTTACCTCGGCAGCCTCGGTCCAGCTCATCTGTAGTAAGAACTTCTTTGGCAGCAGCAGAGGCAGAAGTGAGTCTATTTAGGGCACTTGTGAAAGAGAATTTGCATTATCGGTAGCGCGTGTGCTGGTCTGCACTGGCCAAATTCAAAGCTTGTAAGTTTGCAAGAAAGTTTCTCCTTTGTTTCTCTTCACCGCCCACTTGGCCTTTGTGGATTTAGCCTAAGCATTTGCGATTGTGTGCAAATAGTTCGGAAACATGTTAAGTGCACTATAGCACGCATATGGTGCTTCTAACAAGACGATTGTTGCAATTAACATATTCTGTATTTTAAATGCACATAACCTGTTACATGAGAAACCCACACCAGATGGAAAGATAGAGTGGTGCATGACAAACATGACTCTTAATACACCCACTATTAAAAATGCTGTGCCTCTGATCAGACAATAGGCAACCCTATTCTAACCCTTTGTCTTCAACTCGATAGGAATATCAGAGCGGTTATTAGAGGAGGATGAGAAATGATAGCTGTGTTGCAGGTTGACCCCCAGGGCATGGGCTGTCTCTGGGAACAGATGTGCCACCCACTCGCAACAGTTGTACTCTTCCCACAATGCCCTGGTGGGAGTAGCTTGGGCAAGAAGAGGACACAAAGATAATGCTGTGGGTAAACTGCTTTGCAGTTTGCGATCGGGACTCGGGTGCGTCTTCGGGCAAGATCTTAAAGGGTCAGAGACTTTCCATCAGGTCAAGCTTCAAGGCCGAGTGTGAAACTAATCGAAGATATCTGTGGAAATAGAGTGCACTGTTTTTTTTTCTTCTTTGTAGCCGCTTCTGGAAAGCGAACAGAAATGACCATTTGCAGAGTCCATGTAATTGGATGCGACTTACCAAAGGCCAATCTCAAGACTAAGGCGCAATGATATCCGACTCTAACGTTTCATTCCCACATCATTAAATTGGATGCACTGGGTGACAGCTTGACTCTTGGGGAACATGGCCAGACTGATGAAATGAGATCATAAGCGAGATAAGCGTTGTGAGTGCAGGGACTAAGTGGAATGAACGCTGTTGACACATGAACCGAGCAGTTGCACATGACTTTGTGCGGAAATTCATGTGTCAATACAGTCGCTCATTTTCTCTGATCCCTTCGCACGGTCCCACTTCGCACCGGCTTCCCTCTGTACGCCAGCGAATGAGAGTGGATTATTGGAGTCTTTGGGTTTGCAATCACCTATTTCGCTGAACTTCCTTGTGTCTTTTATTTCCAGGTATATTGTTCTTGAACGGGGATCCGTGACGCTTATTTATTGTATTAGGCAGCAGTAATTATGTTTTATTGTCCGGGAGCTTTATTGGATGTTTTGCCAAAACCCAGCAGGTTATCTATAGACAATGGCAAACTTCTTCACGACTGCTGAATGATATGAAGAAATTACTTATTAAGAGAGTCGCCCACGCATTTTTTCCATATTCATTAGACAAACTTTTAGTTGTTTTGCCACTTAGCAGGATGCTAACGAATCTCCGCTACGAGCTGAATAAAGGCTTGAATTTTCCAGCTTATCAGTGTTTGAGGTGGGTGCGCTGCTTCATGTCCTCGGTGGCCGTTCCAAGGAAGGCGAACAGAAGGGACCGCTGCTGCCGAATGCACATTGATCAGCTTCGCCTTCCTCCCCCTTCTTATTTATTTAATCTTTTCAGAGCTAGATTTGTAGATTCATTCAAACTCTTGAGATCCCGTGTGTGTTATTCCCAGAGGGCAGAAATTAATTCCTCCTCCTTGTCGTTGTCCTCCTCCTCCTCCTCTTTTTCAGCACTAAGGTGCAGTGGGCTCTTTTTCTCTCCCCTCCGAGAGAATGCCGAAGAGGAGGAACCAGTCCTGAGGGAATCTTGTCTATATAGTATTTCATCCACACTTTAATCCGCTGCTATGTTGAATGGTTCATGGGGAATAAAAGACAAAGCTTTTGTTTATGATTCTAATATTAGCCTCTTGGCATTTCTTACATAAATGAGAGCCTGCCCTACGGCAACACTATTGATTCCTACATCCACAAAAGTCAGCCTCCATCCTTACAAAATAAGGCTCAAGAGATTACGGGGAAATAAAAAGCGAGCCGGGCTGTATTTTTGTTATTTTGTCAGAAACGGATTGACCACTAATATGAATAATTCAGCCTCTTTTTGTGGACTGCGCGAATTTGTCCCAGATTCGTTAATAATGAGAGCGGTGATAATGATAGTAGAACTTGGATACAAAAGTTAGTCATTTAAGCTCATCAAATGTGTCACATGCACTTTTATTAACAGTTCTGTCGGGTATGTTGTTTGTTTTGTTTGTTTGTTTGTTTTTCTTCACAATGAACAAAATTTATTTAAATCCTTGCCGTACAGACACATCAGCATGTAATCCCGGTCATACTTGTGGCTCGCCTCAGACATGCAAATACGTATTAATAAGCTAATAAACATGGCAACTTCAGCACGCCATCCTTATTAGAATCATTAAAAATATTAAACGTAGATTACACCTCCTAATGCATACGGCATTTGCATTTTAGAAAACGAAGGACAAAAGCTCCCTGGTTCTTTTATTTTGAGGAAGCGCTTGGCAACCCTGAAATCAACGACAGGTCTTAGAATGAAAGAACGACAGGAAAAGATAGAACCGTAATCCCAATCAATGCACTTCATAAAGCACCTTCTTCCTAAAATGTGTGACTAATGTGCACAAATCTCTGGGTTTAAAAGCTGTCAGCGGAGATGGCTAGAGTTGTTGCTTTGCCATTCATCTCCGCAATGTAATAAACAGACTCGTTTGTTTGTTCTGTTTGCTTTCTTCCTTTCGTTTTGTCTTTCGTCTGAGCAAATGTACCTTGAGGTCTTGTGTAGGGTTTCCCTTTTCAAGCTGAGCCTCGACAAGCCTGCGTGCTTCGTGCTTCCGTAATGACATTAAACAGGAACATTTAAAGGGCTTTCGGCGAGAGCCGCATTGTCTGCTCTGAAGGCTTTCAGAAAGGGCTTTTATTATGTTGTGGATTTAATGCCAGTGTGTGTTACCTGATAACATTAAAGCAGAGAAGAACGAAGCAGGAATATTCCCACGCTGGCAGAGCTTCAAGAATATTGACCACCAACAGGATTTCAGCTGATGCCGGGCATGTATATTCATGGGCGCAGAAGCGCCTGATTACCGCCAATGCAGAATTATATCTGGGGAGGTTTAATTCATTAGCTCTCGTTTCTTTTTATCTAGCTTTTGAGTGCGAGGTTAGCGTGCCGGTGCCGAGCTGGATAAATATTGTTTGTTGCCGTCTTCCAGATGGATGGATGGATGCGGTAGACGCTCGTGGCCTCCTCGTTTTGCCCAGTTCTCCTGGTGATCTTCAAGTCGAGTTAAAAGGAGCGAAACAATGACACATTAGTGAAGTATTGTGTCCCCCGGGGCGCATTAAGTGCGTCTTGCTTTGTTTTAAAACTCATTTAAGCACCTCAATCAGGGAACGTTGAATGTGGACTTGTTCAGGTGTGTTTTTGCTTTTCACTTTTTAGGAGAAGTAAATTAAACTGATAAAATGAAGTTTACTTCCAGCTGAATGGATCCTTCCCGTAAACCCAGGAAAACTAGTCATTTTCACCGGCGTGTCGGAGGGAGAAATAATGACAGTGTTTCGGACTTGTTTGATCATCCCTAGCAAATCTGAATGGTAAATTTATTCCGCAGGTGTTGCACATGGAATAATGTTTTAGCATAATGAGGATAAGATGTTGATGGGGTACAGTACTCAGACGCTCAGTATTTTAGACACAAAAAGCCCCCCGTCATTGATCCGTGCTGAAAGCCAACGATATATTCGCTCCAAGGTTGTTGTTAACCATCAAAAGTTGTGTGTGTGGTGGTTTTTTTTTTGCAGGAGTGAAGATTCATTTGCAGGTTGTATAATTGCAGGCGCTGCACGTGTGCCCTTCTCATTGCAAGGGCCTGAAACGTGCTCTACACAGGTACGTCAGCGTGAAAGGCTTACTAGAGCTCGATTTCTTGCAGGTCACACTCAATGTGATGCATTCTTAGGCCCAATCCCAATTCTACCACTTAACCCTACACTTTCCCCTACCCCTCCGTTTGGCACGTTCACGTGTAGGGATGTCTCAATTCTCTTTTGGTTGGAGGTGTAGGGGAAGGGCTAGATAGCCCTCCAAATGAAGATTTTTTGGGACCTCACTTCAAACGAAGGGCTAAGAAAAATTTCCAACATGGCTCCTCATTCGAGCAAGCAGACCCATAAATTTAAGGATTTTTATGACCATTTTTCACTATATGTATATTACCATCAGTCTTTGTGTTTGTGTTTTCGGCGATGTTCTGTAAAGAAATGTTTGCAAAAAAATCACAAAAGTTTATCGCGATACGCCAGCAAACTTAAGTGACCAAAGATATCGTTGTCTTCTTTGTCTCACGTGATTTGCTGAAGACAAATGCAAAAAAAAATCCACACAACAGCTATGACTGACGGCGACATCTTGGAATTTGTGATAAACATCGGCGCATGTCCTCTGACGTAACGTTAGGAGCTAGTGACAATAGATGATGACGTATAACAGTGTAGTAGTGGTGTCCCATTTCTTTAATTTCCACTTCATTTCAAGGGGGAAGGAGCGAGGGGCAGGCAAAGGGGTAGAAAATAGGCCCCTATTTTGCATGCATTCATATAAATGACAAATATTTTGTTAACACATACTGTTAATGTTTTATCAGTGCAGTAACCTTTTTTTCTGGATATAAAGTGGCTACATGACATTTGCTTGTCTAGCTGATTGTCTAGAAAAAAAAAAAACTTTTTGTATAATTCAGTATAATCGCATTTGAAGGTAACTCTGTCGCCCCCACTCTATCGCGCCCTTGACATTACAAAGCATTTGAAATATTTTGTAAGTCATCACTTTTGAATTTATATTTGCATGATTTGTTTTATATATTATTATTAAAATAAACCATCATAAATATTGGGCCAAATCCCAAGCAACAATTTTTTCTTTTTTTAATTAGATTATATTATGAAATGTAATTTGAAATAACAAAGTAATATATACATATTCGTTTATATTATATATCTGGACTGGGCTTCCAATTAGGTACAATGCTCATTCAATATTCTAGTCTAAAAACATTGCATCAAGCAGACGAGGTGCTGAACTCATGGTTTATCCCACGTGCGTTTATCTCGCCCATATTACTCTATTAGGCCGGTAATAGGAAGCAGAGCTAGTAAAGACTCAAGCGCGAAGAACAGCGTCTAGGAATCTCTCCACTTGGGTGTAAATTACAGAGCCGCCTGGGGTGTTCTCTACCCTCTCTCACTGGCACTTTTCCCCGTTTCATCTGCACACACATGCACACGTACGAGACAATGACTATTACCCGACACACCTGGGTTCTGGGCCCCACAATCTTCTTAATATCTTTTAAATCTTCACATAAGGTATGCCTTCCATAGGGCTTACAATACCATTTGCTCTAATAAACTCTTTTGGCAGAGGTGCGTGCAAGCTGCTTCCGCGGCCCCGGGAGAGAGGAACGTAACGCGGAGGGTGAGGCATCCCAAAATATGAGGATAAATCGCAGGTAATCCTGCAGGACCGGCGCCCTGGTAATCAACACTCTTCCAACTGGAAACATTTTACAATTCTTCATCTTAATTTAACTCCTCTCTCTTTTTTTTCCTTTACCTGGTAATTCTTAGCAGCGGGTGCAATCATTTACACTGGCGTTTGAAAGGAGAGGCTGCGGAAACGCGAAATGGAGAGCTTTTAAAAGAGGGGGGAGGGGGCGATAAGCAAATCAAATTAATGACAATGAGTGTTTGTGGAGAGAAGGCAGGCAGAGAGCTTGTTTGAGCCCATCGTGCGTGCCATGTTAAACACTTCACTCGCCGTGGAGGGGCTAATCCAGTCTCCGACAGCTAGCTGATTATACGAATAAACTACACACGCTCGCCGCCGAGAGAAAGGAGCATCCCTCGTTAACGTTCAAGCTCACTCCAACAAGGAAGTAATTAAGACGCCACCCCTTCCCCCCCACCCTGTGAACCAAAAAAAAAGGAGGAACGATTTTAAGTGTTGTCTAATAGACCGGCTTGAAGGTGTTTATTTTATATTGTCTCGGTGCAGAAGTCATTATGCGGCTGAAGAAGGGCTTACAGGGAGCTAAACGCGGCGCAGCGAGGCGAGTTTGCGGTTGTTGAGTAAAGTCAGATGGCTCGGGGCTCGCCTGCGTCACTCACTCTGCGATGCGCTCCAGAGTTGCAGGAGCATATGAACTGTCGCTTGTTGTTTTAAATAATAGATTGCCTCCCCTAATTTCCTGCCTGATATTTTTGGCAGAGTCAAGAGTCTTTTGGATGGGCAGCATCTGTCAGACCTTGGCGCAGGCCAAGAAAACATTCCCCACCCGAGCTGTAAGAGAAAAAAAGCTTGTGTTAAGCTTGAATATTGTGACAGTCGGCCACCGGCTCTGCAGGTTATGTGCTCTTCAGGAGGCTGATGAAACACAACTTTTAATAGATTTCAAGAAGTTTCCAGTCCTCTTTGGACTACTTTTCTCATTGGTTTTAGTTTTGCATGGAGCGCGCGTGCGATTGAGGGTTAAGTAGTTTAACAGTGATTACAGTGGAGTGATATTTGATTATTATCTCCTGAAATGGCAACTCCTCCGGCTTTCTGTTCTCTTAACAATAGTTTAATTGTTAGTTTGGACACCCACTCAATAGACAGGCGAAATGAAGAGCAGTAATGGAAAAGAATTATGGGGGGAATGGCATAAAATGAATACATTTATAAAAGCACCTGCGTGTCTTTTTTTATTTTAAATGAAATATATTTTGATTAGCCATGAGAGCATCTTTACCGTGACCTGTTCAATCAATAACACGTGTTGGAGTTTGTAAAGCACCTTCGCAGAGCTTTATTTATAATGAGTTTTATCATTTTCTGACTAGCACTTTGCACACGTGCTGCAGTGTGAAATAAAGCTCAGATAAATGTGTTTTTGCATATACATTCAACAGTGTATTTTGGCATAAAACTTAAAAATGTATTTTATTATATATTTAAAGTTAAAATGTCATAAGAAATTTTTATGCATTTTTAAGTGTTTTGATAATACATTTTTATTATGTAAATGTAATAAATTTTGATATATTTAAACTATAAACATTATCATACAAGTAAGCAGTATGATTTATTATTTTTGTATTTATTTATAGAATTATTATTGTTGTTGTTCTTACTATTTTTATTAATTTTGCAGTTCGCTGGTTGCAATTCGTTCCTTCTCTCTTTTCCCTCCAGTCATGCATTCACTAAACTAAGATATTGGCTGTTCCTTGCATAGTTGTATATTTTTTTTTCAAAAGCAAAACATTAGTAAGTTTAGTTTGTTTGCATTAGATGCTTTATTTTCCATTAATTATTTGTCTGTCTTTTTGGCCAATGTGAGTTTTAGTCTGTTTAGTGAGCGAGTGAGTCATTCCGAAAAATTCTGAGTTGTCTGATAAAGTTATTTCAGTGTGTGTGTGTGTGTTTCAGTCTGATCAAATCAGGCACAATATATGAAATTACATTTACTGTTTACCGTCAGTATGCTGTCGCTCTCGAATAGCGGTGCAGAAAACACTGATGCGTGTGATTTTGTGTCTTTGCACGCACAAAGCTTCAGTAAAGACAGACACCCTTCGTTTCCTCTCTGGCCAGAGGCTAACGTCCCCCGCCCCCTTGGCCCCGCTAGGGCCAGAATTCCTCCACGAGTGTGTGTGCGAGTGAGCCACGCTGGGATTGCTTCAGACAAAGGTGGCACACTTGCCAGCTGCATCCCTATACCACCTAAAGCGACACATTTGTTCCCCTTCCTCTCTGCTTCGTCGGTCCACCAGGGTGGCGTCGGCCCCAGCGCTGGAGTGGGGCCCTCAGGAGACTGGAGAGTGAATAAAGAAAACGTTTTTCATGCTTTTTTCCACCTAATGCCTTTTCCAAAAAATATATATATTGCGGGCTTCCGACACACAAGGTAAGGTTTTGCAAAATTCTGAACGCTTGTTTTGGAGAGGCTTGTTGTTGGTACCTGATTCTTCTCTCTCTTTTTTCCCCCCTCATCTCCCTTTAAAAATCAGCAAATCCATTCGCTAAACAGCTGCACCTCTGTACTGAACAGATAACAACCTGGGCCAGCCCAGCTCTGCAGCGAGTCAAGGCTGATAGGCCCAAATCTCTGGCCTTTTTTTTTTTTAAATGCTAATGACGGAGGAACACGTCCCAAGCCAAAAGCGCTCTTGTAGATCTGTCAATTGCTATTTTGACAGATATTTGCTTGTAAGTACACACAACACTTGTTCCCTGTGTCTTATCTGCGGCGCTGCAGAACACTGACCTACATTGCATCAAGCACAATATGATGCACAAACCCGCTCCGCTCAATACCATTTTTTTTTTATTTTCACCTTAAAACGCGGCTGGAGCTCAATGAAATGACAGAAAATCCAATAAACACAAGGTATTCTCTCCTAAATAAGAAGTGTGTCGTTTTTTTAAAAAAAGGAGAATCTCTCTCATCTGAAAGCATTTGAATGCCTTCTCAAGGGTTTCTGCGTTAGCACTTGCTGGTGACGAGTAAATATTGAACATAAAGATGCAGCTGCTCCGTTTCTCTCTCACTTACACACATATACGTGAACGCCAGAGGAAGGGAGTAACTCGCAGATTTCAGCCAATTTGTATTTTTTTGTCACTTTGCCTATTTGAACTTTTGCCATCAGATCCCTGTTTGGGGTTTAAAGTGTGTTTTGTTTGTAAATGAATGCAATTCAGTTACAGCCTCACGGCAAGTTTTTTAACGTAGTAATAATTTCCACTTAATATTTACAGTACTATATGGATAGAAAAGAATTATTAGTATAAAAAAAACAAACAAACAAAAAACGAAATATTAAAAAATATATATATATATTTTAAGGCCATATTTATTATTTATTTTTTGCTTTTTGTTTTTGTCAATATGTTTTAATATTTAGTTTAGTGTTTTATGTTTTATAGATGCCACACAATAGCTTTGTTTTGCCAGGATATTCAAATATTTAATTCTTGAATATTGTTAATAAATATTGTAATTTATTTAGAGGCCATGTTTTGTCATTTTTGGTCTTGCTTTGCCAATATAAGTATTGCAATATTTTTTTACGTTACTTTTTGTTTACATGTCAAACATTAGTTTTTGTCTAATAACTAATGAATGGCCTTGTCTTTTGTAGAGATAACTATGCTGAGATCCCCAACAAAGGCTCGATCTTGAGAAAACAACAGACGGCGAAAAATAATGCATGGCCTTCTTAGGCTTTCTTACATTTGGAAACAGCCATTATTTTTGCAATTGCATTTTGTGCCACTATGAGTTTTGAAATTCACAAATTTTGAATTTGTTTGAGTTCAAAGTTGTTCTCACCAATGAACCAGAACAACATATTTACGCACAGTGCTTCAGTTCCAGTCTGAAAAGCAACGGACTCTTTGAGGAACCATTGGTTACAGCTGAAACACCAAGGATCTCGCTCTCTTTGTTTCAAATGAAACATGGGAATCTTTAATGCTTTTTCCCATCTCTAACATGAAGAACATAAGAACATGGGAGGGGGGGGGGAATCCAGCCTTTGAATAATGCACAAGGTAAAGCAAAACATGAAACTAGCCCTTGAGAAAGAGGTTTGAGGAGAGTAAACATTTTGTTCCTGCAAACAGCTCGATGCCAATCAGCGATTAATGAGGTGTAGTTGAAAAGCAGCGGCTGAGGGAAGTTAAACTGAGCTGAATTAAGGAGTAATATCATCCTTCACGCAGGTGCTCGCCGAACGAATAACCGCTTTAATTACTGTTATTCAATCACTGCCTTTTTTTTTCGTCCTCCACCCCCCTTTCTCTCCCTCCATCTCTGCTATGGCATTATCGGTTTTTCTTGTCAATTCACAAATGCCTGTCGCAAGACAAACGTGTGCGCGGCTGCCGGCGGTGCCCGGCCATATGTGACCTAAAAACACTTCCTCAGCGAGTGCGCATTGTTCAGAGCTGCGAGGAAATGCACCTACAGTCAGTCTTCAAACTCAGTAAGCTGTTATCTCGGTTTCACGTTATCTGGCGGAGGAGCGCGAGTTGCCCTTTGATGGGCGCATCTGCACGTGATATGTGCTCACCATGCAGAGGGTGGAGGTGGGCGGGAGAAACGAACACCTGCTACTGTATTCAGCTCCACAATGGGGATCATTTAGTTTAAGACACGTTTGTTCGGTCGGGGACAAGAGGAGGGGTGCAACTCTGTCGCCTCCAACAGGTTGGATGACCCTGGATGCTAGCGGGGCGTGAAGATGGTTCTGCTAGTCAAATGAAAGCGCTGTGAAAGAGCACAGCAGGACTCTCTGTCTTTGTCTACCTCGTTACCTGTCTGTCTGCTTTCTGTATTCGATTTCTGTCTTTAGTTGGCTCCCTTTGTTGATTGATCTGTCTGATTTTCAGGTTGTTGTTTTTTCTTATATCTGTCCAACTGTTTTTTTGTTTTTTTTTTGTTATTTATATTTATTTTTATCTGCCTGTCTGTTGTTTATTTGGTCTTTCTGTCTGTCTGTATGTGTGTGTGTGTGTGTGTGTGTGTGTGTGTGTATATATATATATATATATAAGTGCTGTCAAACGATTAATCGCGATGTATTGTGTATATCTATTAAGTATACATAAATACAAGTGTGTG
>JAUMHI010000058.1:19425783-19444432 GCA_032359435.1 Enteromius unitaeniatus | reverse complement strand
GCTGATTTCCCAAAAACAGCGCAAAAATGGATGTTTGGCAGACCAGTGGTGGCCAGTAAGAGTTGTTTGATCATTAACTAGTAAAATAGAGTCACTAAGAATTTTTTCAACAAATATTTTGTATTCAGCATGGAGGGATTAAATTGATCAAAAATTACAGTAAGGGAATTTTCAGTTTAAAAATGTATAAAATAATGGGTCATGGTTTTCCACAAAAATATAAAGTGTTTTCAATATTAATAATATTTAGAAATGTCTCTTGAGCAGCAAATCAGCATATTAGAATGATTACAGAAGGACTGGAGTGATGATGCCGAAATAATCCGCTTTGCATCCAAAAAAATAAATGTAATTTTAAAAGATATTCAAATAGAACATGCTTATTTTAAATTGTAATAATATTTCGTAATATTACTATTTTTACTGTATTTTTAATTACATAAATGAAGGCATGGTATGCAAAAGAGATGTCTTTTTGAAATTTGAAAGAAAAAATCATATCAACGTCAGACCCCCTTTTTTATGTATAAAACAGATTAATAAATAAATATTAGTATTGTAATATATAATATATTGTATATACGTATATATTAGTAATTTATTTGCTTATATAAAACAATTAAATGCATATAGTGTATATGGATAAACATTAAATGAAGTGACTTCCAGGGCTGTAAAAGCCATGCAGGACAGATGCAGGCCGATGCACAAGAGCGTCCCGTCTGTGTGTGCGAGTGAAAGCGCTCTTGCAGTCAGGACCCGCTGGAAGTTGTACATAGGCAGAGCTGCATTAATTGGAGGTGTCACGGCCTTCACCGCAGCTTTCACGCTTCACTCCCCACCTAATGTAAATTAGAGGCTACACAAGTTATCCATTTGAGATATCGAGCTGGTATAGAGATAAAGCCGTGCACTTACTCTCCGCAGGTGCCCGGGGACCACGCTCCGTTTATCTGTCACCTGCATTACTGCACGCAGCCACTCGCTGCAGGTGCCATCAAATATTAAACGCTAACCTCCTTTCCTTAACTGACCAAACCAAAGTGGTCACTAGGGCCCCGAGGCGAGCCTGAGAGTTTTTCTTCTCTTCAATTTTCTTTTATTTCAAGCCAAAACAAAGCGTGCTCATGCAAGGCAGGCCTGCTTTCAGGAACGGTGATCTGTGAGGCATATTTCAGCTCAGAGAGTTCCTTGCCACTGTTGTCTTTGCCTTGTTTAGTTGGGGTTTAAAAGACACTTAATATTCGTTAATATCATCGATCTGACTGCACGCAATTAGGCTGAAAAATTAACTGGTTTTATGTTTTTTTGACAACTATTGCAACATCGACGCGGAACTGAATCAACACTACATTTTTAGCACTGTTTTATTAGAAGGAAGCGTGACAGAGAAGGCACTCGTATTAGCTGTGTCCAGATACCCTGCATTATGAATCATTTCTTCAAGTGATGATAAAATAAGCCTGGAGAGTAAACCTGACAATAACACATCTTAAAAGTGTGTCCCTGTGCTTTTTTAAAATCAGTCCTAAGCGTTTGTGTTTTTAGACACAAAGATGAGTTCTGCGTCAGCGGCCCTTGAACTGAAGTGAAGTGAATTAGCATTGAACTGACTTAAGCTGAATAACAACACTATCATCTTTTGTGCAGCTGCTTAAGGCAAAATTTAACTTGCTAATTGATGAACTTTATACAATTGTTGAACTGAACTGAATCAACATGACATGGCTTGATCTGAATAATGACAGTATTGTCTTCTGTAGGGCTGCTTCACAGTTAAATTAGATTCATAATTAATTCATTTTACCAAATTGGCAAAATTATTGAATTAAACTGAATTAAGCTGTCTTTGATAGAGCTATTAGCTGAACTCACAATTACTGAACTAACTTAAATCATTGAATCACTTGACTTATGACGATATTATTGAATACAGTTGAATCTAATTTTTTATTGATAAACTGTGACTGAACTAAACTGAATCAACATTGAACTGAACTGCGACACTTTTGTCTTCCAAAGAGCTGCTTATAGCTGAATTGAATTTTTCATAATGAGCAAATTTACTGCATTGAATCAACAGTGAACTGAACACTATTGTCTGCTGTGGAGCTGCCTAAAGCTGATTGTACTCATTAGTTGATCAACCTTATACAATTAGATCTGAATTATCTTCTGTAGAGCAACATCACAGTTGAATTAAATTATTTCATAATTGATCAATTTCACAAAATTGACACTGTTATTGAACTGAACTGAATCAACACTGAACTGACTCAAGCTGTCTTTGATAGGGCTGCTAATAGCTGAACTGAACACACTTACAATTATTGAACTCATCATTGAATTGACTTGAATAATGATGATATTATTGAATAACATTTAATCAATTAATTTTTATTGATTAATTTCACTGCATCGACACTGAGCTGATTTGAGCTGATTAGCGACACTTCTGTTTCCTTAGAGCTGCTTATAGCTGAAATAAATTTTTCATAATTAACAAATACAACATTTTGCTGTATTGTTATTCAATGGGATTAAATTAGCAGTGAACTGAACACTTGTCTACAGTTGTCTTCTGTAGAGCTGCTTTATGCTAAATTAAATTTGTTTCATAATTGATGAATTTAGAAAAAATTGACACGGTTTTTAAACTGAACTGAATCAAAACTGAACTGAACTCAAGCTTTCTTTGAAAGCTGAATTGTACTCATAGGTTGATTGACTTTCAACAGACATGACTTAAGCCTAGTCCTAGACTAAATGTAAATCTGAGCTGTTTCAACTGAAACAAACTTGCAACTTGCATCTTAAAACATGTCAGTGCCTTTGTTTTGTCTTAAGATACATACCAGTAATGCTTTTTTCTAAGACATGTTTATAAAAAAGACTTAAATATCCTAATTGAACTTTCACCTAATCCTGGTTTAGGCTAAGCCATATAACCGAGCTTTGATATTACTGAGATGAACTAAATCAATTTGAGCTTCATAATGATATTATTGCCTTCTATAGAGCTGCTTATAGAAGAATTTAACTCCCTAATTAATGAACTTTACAGCTGTTGAACTGAACGGAGCCAACTTGAGCTGAAGAATGCCACCAATTGTCTTATTAGAGCAGAAAAGTAGTGTCTCATATTTGACAAAGTTCACATTTTTATTATAAGTGCATCATATATGCTGTTATTTTCCTGCTTTGAAACTACCTGTTTTGAGTAAAGCTCCATAGAAATAAAAGTGGCTTGACTTAGCGAGATGTCCACCGCCAACTCCGAGACCTGGCTTAACGCTACATTTACTCAGCAATTTCAGGAGTTTTATCTTGGCCGTTTTAGTGCTTTTAAATGCTGTCTTATCTCACACGATCAGAGAGACCATCTGCCCTTAGGCCCGTCAGAAAGGCACCACAGTGTCTCCGTCGGCTTTGGCTTCCGGTGACGGACATGTAAGTGACAGCAGGCCGCTTTACGTCTGCTCGCTGACACGCGCCTAATCTGATAACGAATGGGGACAGGTTGCGTTCCCCATACCTGGCAAGTACTTCCCAACCTGCGTGCGTGGATTTCCTCGGATAAGACCCATCTTGGCAACCGCTGGGATCCTCTGGAGAATAGTTATAGGGTGATTAATCATTGTTTAGGCGCGGAGTGTGTGGGAAGAATGGGAAAGCGGCGTTTCACACCTCTGAGGCAATTAATCCCTGTGATCTCCACCAGGTTTGTCTTGTAGATAAGTCAGGGTACAAAACTGTTCCTAATTTATCAACCCACTCATGCCATCCGGCATAAAACACACAATTTATTTCCAATCATTTATAGTCAAATTTTAAAAAGAGTGACTTTGCCACATCCAAGTGTGCCTTATATTAGCTTCATATAAACTAAGTACCCGAGATTACAATGGGAATCTTGTTTTATTGTGCACATCTGGTCGAGTCACAATGCATTTTCTCATTTGCAAGCTAAATTTTGGAGCGAATGTGGCATAAATCATTTTACTAATAAGAAGCGTTAGTGACGTGAAGTCATCTCGGAACAAAGGAAGAACATATGGCCTTAAAATCGCGTTGAGGTACATAACCTGCGAGAGGATATGATATTAGGCAAGATCATTCAGAGGTGTGTCAGAGGAATTTCTCCTTGACTCTTTGTTAGTTATTCAGCGAGTACAGAATAAATTTAGTGAAAGTTTAAAATTGATTGAATTAAAAGTGAAATAAAAAAAAACAAAACATTTGTGATGTTAACAAAGCTTTGGTTGGCATTAAAGAATTATTATATTACAGTTAAATGCAAAGCAACACACCTGTTTTCAACATTAAAATTAATTGGAAATGTTTTCTGAGCAACAAATGATTTCTGAAGTAGTAACGATGCTGAAAATTCAGCTTTGCATCACAGGAATAAATTGTATTTTAGTGTAAATTCAAATTGAAAACAGTTATTTTAAAATGCAATAATATATCAAAATTTTACACAAAATATATGATGTCAGGTTTTACTTTGTGGATGACATAAGGAAAAAAGTAATTGTGTTTCACGTTTGCCACTGTGTATTCTCCTTGACTCTTGATTAGAAGAATTTAACACTTATATTCAGCAAGACATTAAACTGATCAGAAGTGACAGTAAAGCTATTTATTGTGCTAGTAAATAAATGCTGTTTTTTAAAACGTCCTATCTGTCAAAGAATAAAAATATATAATATATATAAAAAATATATACATTTAAAAAAATGAGAATGTATCATGGTTTCACAAAAATATGAAGCAGAGACTGTTTTTGAGCATTGAGAGTAATCAGAAATGTTTCTTGAACATTAAAGCAGCTTATAAGAATGATTTCTGAAAACTGGAGGAATAATGCTGAAAATGCAGCTTTGCATCACATATTCAAATTAGTCGATTAATCGCATCCAAAATTAAAGTTTTTGTTTACATAATATATGTGAGTATACTGAAATACCACTACCGAAATACAATTTTTTACGATACTACCATGGTCGCATGACTCGATAAAACGATAGACCTACTAAAGAAAGTTTGCTCAGGCGAATGGAGCGAACGTGAGGTAGCGGGAAGGAACTACAATTCCCATCAGCCCAGGCGTGGTCATCATTCCTTGCGGTCTGTTGTCGCTACAGATCAGTGTTGCCAACTGAGCGACTTTGCCTCTATATTTAGCGACTAATTCAGATCCCCTTGGCGACATTTTTCCCTAAAAGCGACTAGCGACAAATCTAGAGAGTTCTTGGACAAACCTCAGCGAGTCTCTGGTCCTGCCGCACAAGCGTTAATATTACATAACATTATGTGACCACAGAGAAGCAAGATAACATGACGCACTGACATAATGAATATGCAAATTGACGTATGACATCATCTAGCGACAGGTTTAATCATTTTTTGTTATTAAAATTGAAAAATTTAAGTTCCTGTTTCAAAGTTCACAGATAGATGGCTAGTGCGTGTGCCATTGATATGTTCAGTGTTCATGTAAACACTTCTGGCACTTTATTTAAGTCTCTTCATTAGTTTTGTTTCTCCTGTCAATAATTCAATAAATACAGTACCGTGCCATTAATACCGAGGTATTACCGTACCGTGAAGTTTTGATACCGTTACATCCCTAGTACACACGCATACAATATATATTTTGAAAACTTGTATATGTTTTTTGTTTTATATATATATATAAATTATAAGCATAATTTATTGTGTGTGTGTATATACCTAATAAATCTACACAGCACCCATTTATTTTGAATGCGTTTGTTTGTCAGCACTAATTCAGCTATTTTCAGTTGTAAAAATATTTCACAATTTTACTCGACATAACTACTAACCACTGCCAGGCTTTTTCTTTGTTAGGAAAAGACCTTCACGTAATGGCATTTCCCATTCGCCACCGTGTCAAAGAGGAAATTCTCCTTGACTCTCGATTAAACACAGCGTAAAACACATCGCCACTTAAACGCAGTCAATGCGGCCATTATAAGACCACAAAGCCTATTCTTCGAGCGCGTCTAGAAGGCATCAGCCCTTCGAACGATATAGTGATGGATGGACTAAAAATGACACCATGCGTTTCTTTATTATGAGCGCGCTCATTCCGGGTCTGTGCGCGTGGATTCCAAATCATATTTGCCTCCTAAAATAAAGGGGGGGGTTTGGTGCGCGTGCCAATAATAGTAAAATGCTTCGAGTTTTAATTGCATCATTACGTCCCCAATATCAGCAGCTCGCCTGCCAATATCAATATTGCCAAGGCATGGGTGGAATATAGATGGCCCAGGGTGAGCGTGGGTATCCTCAGAGCGGCCTGTCTGCCAGCTTCATCTCTCCTGCCCGCTGAGAAGGGAGAAAAGAAAGTAGGCCGGAGATCAGCTCGTCTTTCTATTGTCCCTCTGTATTCCCTTAATTACTGATGGATCTTGTTTGGCTTTTGATGGCAGCCTTGGATCTGTAGTTGCAACACAGGAATAGAAGCGTCCGGTGGGAAACATTGTATTACGGCCGTGTTTGTGTGAGAGAAGGAGCAAACAATCGGGAGAAGGAAGGAGAAGACGGAGGTGCTTGTGTAGTGGTAGACGGCAGACCAAACAAAGACGTCTGGAGGAAGGGAGCATGACGGTGCAAACTGCCGGTGTGATGATCTCTGCTGGTCTCTCAGACGGGCCTCTATGTGTGTGAGCTGAGATTATGACCAGTGCATTGTGGGATTGCTTCGGGACAGACACTGACTTAGGTTTAGGCCAGGATAAGCTAAGGGTCACTCTCAAAATATGGTAACAACTAGTCGTTTTTTTAATCATTTATGCATATTTTCTTTCTTTCTTTCTTTTATTGGTCGTCTCATGTTAAGCATTAGTGTATGTACTTGTATTTTGGTTGGTTGGTTATAATTATTTTTATTGTTTACTCATTTTGTTTTCCCAGGTTAAGCATTAGTGCAAAAAACTAATTAATATTTTTGTTTGTTTTGTTGTTTTTTTGTGTTCCCAAGCATTACTGCAAAAATAATTTATTTATATAAATCAGTTTTTCCCAGGTTAAGCATTAGTGGAATTTATTAATTTATTTGGTTACACTTTACAATGAGGTTCATTAGTTAACATTAGTTAACAACATAAGTTAACATTAACTAAGAATGAGCAATACTTCTACATAATTGATTAATCTTATTTAATGCTAATTTCAGCATTTAGTAATGCATTATTAAAATCAAAGTTGTGTTTTTAACATTAGTTAATGCACTGTGAACTAACATGAACTAAAAATCGCATATTTTTAACTAATGTTAACAAAGATTAATAAAGACTGTAATGAATGTATTGTTCATTGTTTGTTAGTTAATAGATTAACAAATGACACCTTATTGTAAATTGTTACCATTTATTTATACTACTAACACTACTGTTAATAATAAGAACAGTAAAAAGGCAGCAGCTGTTACACTAAGTGCAAATAGCTATTTAAACAAATTGAAAATTACAGCATTATTTATTATTTAAATTGTGTTTTCTGTTATTAATACTTCTTATTGTCTGCACTCCTGTATTGAAGTACATTATAAAACAGAATGCAACTTATTGAGTGTAAATGTTAATTTTAATTCACATTATTAATAGATGCCATGGTTGACACCCTTACTGGGACAATAAAGCCCTCCCTGCACCTATCCTAACCCTATTTATTTTTTTTAATTGTTGATTATTTCCTTCATTTTTATAAAAAATAAATGCTTTTCTGATCTGAAATTTAATTGAACCTCGGTCGATTGCGTCAAAATATGACCGGCCGTCCTTTTTACCATCTGCGCCCAACGAACATCTTTTGTAATGATGACTAGCCCAATCATACGTTGGTGGGCGGAGCTAGTGTAAATAGCCACTGCCAAAAAGGTGCAAATAGACACTCCGTAATAAAAATATAGATTATGATTACGATTATACTTATTTTGTTTTCTCAGGTGAAGCATTAGTGAAATTAACAGATTCTTCTCATAAAGCTTTTTTCGCTCGTTTGGGAATGTAAACACTTCTAGCCACATAACCTTGATTTTGTCTGTTGTTGCTTTTTAAAATGCGCGAAAGCATAATTTGTAATCAATGCATTACACACTGCACTACTTCTCTTAGTGTACTTCTATAGTCTTATAGTCTTTAGGTCAACAACTATCATGGCAGAGATTTGGCATGCCATGTTTTTTTTTTTTTTAAATCATTTGCATAGCTAGCAGCCTAAGTAATAATGCACAAACTGTAGCGCCTCCTTGAGTCCTGGATCAACACTGATAATGTTTTGTCCATGTGTGCATTTGTTTCTTAAAGTATGTTTTCCATCAGTGCATCAGCTCGGAAACAAACCACAATCTTAGCGCTGCCATTAACCATACTGATGTGAAATCATGTCATATCCTTATTTTACTCCTTTTTATTTAAAAGCAGCAAAAAAGCCGATAAATAAAAATAAAAGACTTCATTGCTGAAGATTGACTTGTTTAACTCTTTGTTCTTTTTTAGCGCTGTAATGGAGGCTCTCGAGCGTTCTGTCACTCTTAATTAAAATGTTGTTTACATATTAATTCCATTTTAAACACAGCCATATAGTTTTGATGATAACAGATGGCACGGTGAGATAATGGAGGGGTTAGTGTGGAGAAAGATTGCACATGATTTATTAAGATTTACTTTATTAGCGAAGCCCAGACTTGCGGCCAAGCTCGCAACTTTCTCCACGCTCATTGTTTCGCTGAAGCTCCCACGTTCACACATCTGCTCGTTTCAGGAGAAAACACTCTCGGATGAAGTGTTTTTCTCGCTCGAGTTATAAAGGAAAGGGGTCAGCGATATTGTGATTGAATGTTTATCACGCCGAAATGATTTCCGAGCATGGATAGTTAACTTGGCGTGTTGCATTGTTCATTTAAAAGCATTGATTTATGTTTATGTTTGTAAGGGATCGCCGGAGAAAATATTTGCACAAAAGCACCTCGCCGTCGTTGTCTTTTTAAAAAAATCTTTCCCCCAATTTGTTTGATTGGTTGTCGTTTTACCTTTGTCTTCTATTGTTCGTCTGCGAGCTAACAAGCCGGGGTCCCTCAGAAAGGCTGGAGCGCACGGTTGAAGAATCGTTTCATGTCAGCGCTTGTTTTCATTGTGACATTTCCAGAGAGAATAAAGGAGAATTCAGTGTAATCTGGAAAACATCATTGACCTGGATAGCTCTGAGACGAGAGGGCATGTCTGAGAAAGACGAGAGGGAATTCTTCTCTACTGATATCCAGTTGTTTCTTTAACAGTTGTGTCACTGTGAACTATAAAATGATTAAATTTGAATTGAATTGTAATATTAAAATGTAATATTTTCACTCGTTGATTTGTCTGTCCATTGCAGGAGAACTGTGTTTAATTGTTCAGCAGTATAAATTACATTTGTCATCTTTTGTAAGGTTGATTAAAAAAAAAAAGTACAAATTATTTATTTTGGCCAGTTTATGCATCCTAAGTAATCAGAATTAAATAAATCTATTTATTTATTTTTATTTAACATTCGTGAAGTACTTAGAAGTTGCGATTTTCAATAACACCCTTTATTTATTTATTTAATCAACAGAAATTAAGCATAAAATATTACTAAAAGTTAATTGCGTAGCTTGCTGTTTATGTATTCTAAGCGCACACAATTACATAATATTTTAACAAAACAATTTTTGTATATTTTTAACATTATTTTAGGAAGATTTGAAATTAAGTCTAAAATATATCAATATTTACCTTTACAGCACAAACTTTAAATAAAACTTTACTGGAAACTAATATAAATTTTAAAAAATAAATGTGAATTAGAATAAATTATTGGTTCACAAAGTTTTATTAAGCCTATATTAGTGAGAAAATGACTGACTGTAAAGATGATTTATTTATTCAATTAAAATAATATTTTGTATTTATTCATTGTGGTGCATATAGATAGGGTTTATAATAATAGCATAGAAATTATATTAAATAATTTTGCACAATACATTTTAAAGTGTTTATTTTACTAATTTTTTAATTTATAATTTATTTTGAGAAATTAAAATTGTAAATAAAATGGGTTAAAGTCATGTTAAATCTTTTAAAGTGTACTTAATATAAGAGTAAGGAAAAAATAAGATCTTTTAGTTTCAATAAAAATCAACATGAATCTGCCTGTGGCTGAAGTGCATTATGTGACTCATCTGTGATTTTAACTAGTAGCTTTAATGAGTGCTCTGAATTGGTAAGGATGACCTCTACTAGCTCTGCTGGTTTGTATGTGCGTCAGACTGTGCTGCTGTGATATTCCCTGCCTGTTGTTGTTGTTGTGTCTCTGGATGATAGTATATGATAGATGGAGTGGATCCAGGACATCTCGATCGACAGCTGTTGATTGCTCTGAAAATCGAGAAAAGCTTCCAGAGCAGAACAATGAGCTCATTGCTCTTGCAGTTCAGTCGCCAACTGAGCTCTGCAGAGGGGCACTTCATGAATTTCAACCATAGGCACTAACATGAACCCACGGACACAGAGAGGAGAGAGAAACACAAACACACAGAGCCTCTAATGTTCAGCGCAAGTTCTTGTTTTAACAAAAACGTATTTACATTTGCAACGTTTAAACCATATTTGTCTTATTTGATGTTATAGATAATTCAGGTGCGTGTAGTTTTTCCTGATCTTACGTTCATTGAGAGAACATATACTACCAAAAAGCCACATAAGACCATGAGTAGAGTTATTGTAGCATAAGAAGTGTCTAAAATTCCTCGACCGTGGTAAAATCACTGTAACACATGACCTTGTGTGGCTTATGGGTTTTAAAATGACAATGCTTCATAAATAAGGTTGCTGATTTTGAGAAGAAACATAGCACCTGATGCATTATTATTACAAAAGGTGAAAGAAATGGTGCAGTGTCTTTTCTTTCTCTGGTACTTTGACTTTCTGTGACCTCGAATAAAGAGCCTGTGAAAATGTTATTTTTATTTGCTCATTCAGTTCTTCCCGGGTTAAGCAGTAATGCAAAAAAAAAATATGGTTGTTTAATATTTTTTGTTATTTGATACAAGTGTTATTTTTAGTAGTCATTTTGTGTTTCTAGGTTATTAATTGGTTATCATTATTTATTGTTTACCCGTTTTGATATGGATAAGTGAACCATTTATTATTATTGTTATTAATATTTAGTGATTTTGTTTTCCCAGGTTAAGCGTTAGTGCAAAAACATGCATTTATTTATTATTAATAATAATAATAAGAAAAATTGCTGATTTGTTTTCCCAGGTTAAGCATTAGAGCAAAATAAATAATTGATTTATTTAAAATTATTATTATTAATTCTGTTAATATGGTAGTTGTTATTGTTTACTTTTTGGAAGTTATTAACGAGTCAGGTTTTTTTAATTTATTAATGAGTCGTTTATTTTATTTTTGTTCATCAAGGAAAGACCTGCTCATGTAAAGCATTAGTTCTCATGCGTGAGGTTTGTCAGCAAGCCGAGTTCTGCCACTTCTCAGCAACTTTGCAGCGCCGCCTTGACACATCGATGACCTCTTAATAAAGATCTTAATGACGGAGCGTGTCAGCGGCACGTGGGTGTCCGTGTGCATCTGTGGGGAAGTTCATCAAAGCAAATTAGCAGCGTCTCGATACTTCAGCACTTTTAAACAGAGCCTGTACTTGTTTGCTTGTTTTTTTTTTTTTTTTATGAATCCATTATGATTAGAAATTAGAGACAGTGGGGTTGGGAGAAGAAACGGCGGATTGTTTTTAACAAAAATTAGCATTCTGTGAGAGATCTATCCCCAGGCTTAATTAAGGCAAATTCAGTATTCCAGTTCATCATTGGCTTTATGTAATGTTAAAAAACAAGTTCTGCTTATTGGCATCTGTTTATTTCTTATTAAAAAAGAAAACATTATACCGGGTGATTTGGCACCTTCGTAGTTTGTGCCTGGGCCTCATATTATGGGAATTCTCAGTTTGTGCGATGATTAAATGCTTAATAAAAAATTCATTGCTGTCGCCAACATCTGCATTGTAGCTCTAACGGCTCACTGGAGTGTGCACGGCTTGTAAACTTTCCAAACGCGCCGGCGAGAACCCTGGAAAGTTCAGCGCTGAGTTTGCCTCGCTCATTACGGAGCTACTCCTGCGCCTGCGATTAGACAAAGAACATCTTTAATTGCTTTAAAATCGGAATGCATGATAAGAACGGATTAATTTGATTTTTCTGTTTCTACAAGTAGCAGATGGTTTATGTCTTAGGAATGCTCATGTTGTAAAATGAGATCCCAGCTCGCCTCTGATTGGTCACTGTTAATGAAGCGTGCTGTGCTGATTATTGATTTAGAAAATGAGGATGACACCGGGATTGTGTGTGTTGTGGTAATAAATTAAAAAGCACAGTGTTTCTTGTGTTTTTATTTCCCTTTTTACGGCCATCACCGCCAACGTAACTTAAATAACATCAAATATTTGATTCGCCATTCAGGTGGTCTCCGGCCTGTCGAAGTAATTTATTATTTATTGTGAGTTTGTATGATTTTGCTAGGCGCTGCTAACAAGCAGATGGTCGACTTGACTTATTTGTGTTTTGTGTTTCTGAATGACCGATCAGGTGCATGATGGGAAATTCAATGAGCTGCTTGTCAGAGGAGAAACAATTCATTGGAGAGCCCACCGAAGCTGTGTGTGTGTGTGTGTGCTTTGTTAAGATCTCTCTCTCATTCTCTCTGTCTCTCTCGACCCCCTCCCTCTCTATCTATCTTGTATTATTATTGGCTGTGGCAAGAGCAGCTGTTTCAGAGTGGCGTCCCTCTCTGCATTAATAACTTTCCACTGGTGATTAGCACGCGGAAGTGCGGTCCAGTGATGGAGCTAATGTAGTCCTCTCGAGGCCTGTCTGTCTCTCTTGAGGGCCGTCTGTGTCTGTGGGTGCTGTCTTGCATCTTTTCCTAGAGCCGGGGGAACCTCTCCCGGGACCGGCCCACAGAAACATATCAGTACCTTACTGCAAACAATGCGTCATGGTGGTGGTTTAGTCGACTGGTTTTGCAAACAAAATGCAGCGTCTTTACTATATCGCAAGCTGACTTTCAGTAAACGTGGGGCAAAAAAAATAAATAAAAAAATACCTTTTTAAAACAGAATTGTGCAATGTAATCTCTGAAATCAGAGAAAAAACCCTACAGAATTCCAAGATAAATGTCAGAATTGCGAGAAAAGTCTGAATTGTGAGTTGTAAACTTGCAAACTTTGAATTATAAAAAAAGGCAAATTCTGAAATGTAAAATCTGTAACTCTGAATTCCAAAAAAGGAAACCTTGCTGTATTTTCAGTCTGAATTAAAAAAAAAAAAAATTGTGGTATATAAACTGAGAATTACAAGAAAAAACAACAACAACAACAAAAAACTATTTTTGATTTCTATCTCAGAATTATAAACTCAGAATTCCACAAAAGATAATAATTACGCTCTGAATTTCAAACAAAGAACATTAATTGCTAAATTGTCTTGAGATGAATACTCAAATGTGTGTGATGTAAACTCTAAAAAGGTGTAAAAACTTGCAATTCTAAGAAAAAAGTCAGAATTGCAAAAAATTAACTCTGAATTGCTAGATTTTAACTCCAAAAAAAGTAAAAAAAAAAGAAGAAAAATCTAAAAAAAAATTAATTAAAAGTAATAATTGTAAGAAAAAAAGTCAGAATTCTGAGAATTCTAAACAGAATTTCCAAAATGTAAACTCACACTCCTCATACAAGGCTATATCTCGGTCAGTATTTTTTATGTTTGTCTATTTGGAGCTTTTGCAATTCACTTAAAGTATGTCGGATGGAAAAGAGCAGCCTATACAGAACAGATAAATAACTTACTTTGGGCTCCTTAGTTCAACAATATGAGTGACACAGGAGTAAATGATGACATCGTTTTCACTTCTGAGTGAACTAGTCTTTTAAATTTGACTGACATCTACTTTATTCACACTTTTATTTTCATATTTCCCCGAGCTGATTACCAGCACCCAGTGATCCATGCTCATATGATCCTGATCTGAGCACAGAGCTGTTCTATGCATTGTCAGTAAGTCAGCATCTTTTGAATATTTTGCCACCTGTTACTGTCCGCAGGCTAAGTTGTCACGAGGTGACACCCGTGTGGCAGGTCTTCATTCCCCGCAGGAGGCACAGAGCAGCAGTGGCGCTGCGAGTGAGGAGGAGGGAAGCCCCTTGTGGATTTTTTGCATCATTAACTATTTACGTGATGCCACTTCATGTTATTTACACTGGACTGATGGTAATGCTGTTCAGAGCTGCTCAGGAGAGCACAAAACAGTGTGCACAGCTCTTTAATGCTGTTCAGAAACGCCACCTGCAGATGCAAAAACATAGAAATAGGTCTGCTTGCCCCCATTTATACCTGCTATTAAAGTTCAGAAAATGTAGTGTTTTTTGGTGGCTGCACCTGTAACGCTCCAAAAAAATGACAAAACTGTTTTCAAAAAAAGACACTGGTTGAGCTTTATTGTTTTACCCAAAAGTACACACACGCACAATCTAAAAATGATATAATCATCTATCTAAAAAGAAAAAAAATTCTTATATATATTCATATTTATATATTAAATATAGATATTTATTTACAATTTGCATTGTGCGACTTCAAATATAGCACAGTCATATGAAATACCTTTTGGAGTTTTTAATAGCTCTGTTTTCACTTTAAAGAGGACCTTAGCAGGTTGAAACTTGTGGAAATTTCACCCCAAGAACACAAAAGGAAGTCACACATTGTGTTATTAATAGTATTTTCCCCCCACGCATTGCACATCTGTACTGAAACGAGAGTTCAGCTGTTTCAGATGTCAAACGCGAGCTTCACGTTTGCGGTTCTCTCTCATCTCTCCTCTACGTGCCTGTGCACCATGCCACAGACTGCAAATGGAGCCGTGTGCCTAATCAAGCAGCTGTTCCACACACAAACACACACGTGTGTGTCCTTGCTGTTAGCCGTATTATCATGGGCACATTACTGAGCCATTATTACAACGTCACAGAGGTGCATTTTGAGAAGTTTGGTGGCATTTGGTCATCTTGTGTACTTGGGGACTATTTACAGAAAAACACATCTATAGTAAGGGTTGTATTCTAAAAATGTGTTTTTATTTTATAGAAATGGTCTTTTCTGCACCCAAAATTGGCATAAGTGCGTTTTCATGACTTTTCAAGTACACATACAGTCATATTATTAAAATGTCTTAATTTAATTGCATTATATAGAAAATATCAAAACAAAGTGACATCTGCAAACAATGTATGCATCAAATAAAGTATTACTTCTATCAACTGGTTTTGAGGTCATTCACCAGAGTGAAAAACCAGCCCAAAAAATTATTGTGAACAATATTGCTTCATACTTATAATGTAACAATTTTCTTATTTTTAATTTCATTAGACAATTATTCATTTTTAATTGGAGCTTAGGTGTCTAAAGACTTTTTGGGGCAGCTGTACATAAAATATATCTTTGTTTAATTGAGAAATCATGTTCTTTATTTAATTGAGACTGCAGATCTGCCAGATCTCACCAAAATTGTCTCGTCTTCATGTCACACCTCATTTTGTGGATCACCACTGGCCACAGTATTCCGAGTTTTTCATTAATTTCATGTTTTTCTGAAGGAAACTGATCTTATTTTCATGCTGAAAAAATGTGCGGTCTGTTCAAATCCCCAGTGTTTGTTTTGTAGTCATGATCCAAACACAATGGGAAACGCTTGTGAATGAGGTTCTTTTCTTTCGCAGTGTTTCAGAAACGCTGCACTACAAAACTCTTCTGTTATCTTGAGCTCCATCACATGGGATTCCCCACAAACTAGGTAGTTTTTATTAAACGTGTGGCTGCTGTGACACGCAGAAGCTCCAGCTCCAGCTCCTCCACTACAATAATTAGCCAGACATTAACGAGACGTGTTCATTGAGATTAATTTCAAGGTCTTTTTCAGTAATATTAACACTCTCCAAAGAAAAGACCCTGGTATAGAAGAGTGTTTTCTTATTAAAGAAATGTGTCATTACAATTTGTTTTTGATGTGCATCATATTTAGCCATAGTGTTTTCTTAAAGGCCATTTTGTTGGACAAGTGTCATGTTCTTTCCTGTTTTCATGAGTGTTAAATTAGAGAAGTTTTAGGTATAGTAAATCTAAACCTTTCGGTATTATGTTTCAAATGACCCTATTATACATATTGAATAATCACACAATAACCAGCAGTTAGATTTTTTTCTTTTTTTTTACAGTGATCATCAAAGTGGCCTATGAGAGGCAGAAACCAAAGCGATTAAAACAGACAGAGTGGAAAAAAATGTTGTGATTTTGAACGTCTCGTTTTTAAGAGCTGTAACCTGAGGGAACGCTGTAATCTGATGTAGATTTGTGATCATTGACTGAGCTCTGAGTTTCAGATTAGCACGCATAAAAGAGAAGCGCTATTACAATAGTATTATGACAGTTTGAAGGCCCATTATATGTAGATAAACTATCAGGGATTTATGCTTTATCAGTGCGACATCAGCTCTTGGGTTATGCTCAAGTTAATCCAATTCTACAGCCGTGTCTGACTCTTAGGTTACTTTTCTTTGCTACATTATATCAAGTTCATTTGATACACAGAATGCTCCAATTTATTACATTTTCACTTCACTATTGAAGGTTTTTTCCATTTATATGTTAAGGTTTAATTTTTATAGTAAAGGCATGTTTATATGTTTAAAATGAACGAATTTTCAAAAGGTTTTCGTATTATTTTGCATCATTCACAATATATAGTTTTATATTATTTAATGTGTAATATTTTCAATATTTTATTATATGCAACACTATAGTTCATAGGACATCATCATAGCAATAAGTATAGCAATTCATTCACGTACTTTGTAATATATACAGGGCTCGTAAGGTCTTTAAAAAGAATTTTAAAACTGCTCATTTACAGACCTGGAGAAAAACAGTCATGGAAATGTTTTCATTTCATTTCAAGTATTTTTAGTCAGGTCCTGAATTTCAGTGTGGGATTGCACGTATTGCCTAGTTTGCATAGTTTTTAAATTGATGCACACTTTTTTTAATATAGCATTGTAGGTTGAAGTTGAAATCAGTTGTCAATCAGCTGTACTGCGTCTTTTCTTTTTAATGTCGACTTCACACAGCACCGTTGTTTTGTTTTGCTGCTGTGTTCACATTGCACAGTGGATCAGCAACAGCAGATTACCCACGGCATGAATCGCAGACAACTCTGTCATATATCTCCTCCGCTGTATCTTGCGCTCTCGTTGGCTGTAGGTCAGCGTTGATGAGTCTTTCGGTCAGGTCCTAATATTTAGCATGCAAAATATTTCACAGGTGTCAGCAATTTTTTCACTGATAATTCCAGCCTGATCACACAGAAATTCGTACATATTTTACAAGGTGGCTAATTCGTACGACCTCATGACCTCAATTCAATTTATTTTTGCTAAATCGTACATATTTTATGAATTCGATTTGGTTGATTCACGCTGCATAATTGTCACTCACGTGAACGAGCACCGCTTTGTCTACAATTTCGGACATTTGTCGGCAATTTTGCAAAACCGCCAAAAATTGGGGCATTACTCTCTTCACATCGGCTTGACATCGACGCATCTCGTTTGTACTTCAAGAGCTTGCTGCTGCACGCACAAGACTTTAGCTTGTGTTTTTTTATTCAATCATCGATAGGTTTATAAAAATAGGTAATCAAGTATTCGCATTGGGGGGTCAATGCTGTAATGGAGATAATGAAAATATCTGAAGACTGTTATGAAAATGAGTGTTCAAAGTTTTTTAGTTTTTTTGGCTTTAAGTTAATATAAAAGAAAGCAAGTAAGTGAGTGTTACAAGTAAAAAACATTTAATGAAAACCTGTCTACACCTGTTAACATGAACACATGGTTATGATTATGAAGCAGCAATGTTATTAAAAAGGAGCAAAAAAAAACTAAAAAAAGAAAAAGCTGAGTGCTGTCAAACAATTAATCGTGATTAATCGCATCCAGAATTTTTTTTGGTTTACATTATATATGTATGTGTACTGTGTTTATTTATTATTTATATACAAATACACATACAGTATATATATATATTTTAAAAAGTACTTACATTAATATTACGTTAAAAAGTACACTATATATTGGGGGTGGGCGATAGGATGATTTTTGATCATGGACAATAAAAATTTCTCCATTACCTGTTTTTTAAGGAATATCATAGTATCGTGCTATTTTATCATCTCTGTCTCAATTTGCTGCACAATACGACATACATTCACATCAGAGTTAACTCAGTGGTAGAATTACACTCAGCAGATACTGCATTTATTCACAATCACAAAAGTACATTATTTCCTTTAAAGTCTTGCTGATTAAACATTTGATATGTGTGCTGTACACCTGAAGCATGCGCACTAAAAGCCTGTCAAATAGCACATAATTACTGAACTAAGACATTTATCACATGTGATTGTGCTAATATTGTCAAATACACACAGTTGCTTGTGTCTCAAGTAAAAGTAAACAGACGTGTTCCAGTATATTAGAT
>JAUMHI010000058.1:19415634-19425683 GCA_032359435.1 Enteromius unitaeniatus | reverse complement strand
TGGATGTAGTGTAGAAGTATATAGTGTTTCACCTTTCAATACTGCTGAATACACCTACTCTTCCTGAAAAATAAAAACACAGTTTTATTCGCATTGTGTTCATTTGTAATGTGTATCTATTCCAATAACAAAGATAAAATAAAGAGCTCCTTTTGGCCTAAATATCTGCCCTATTTTATACTTTGTTACCCTGAAAGGCTTTGCTTTTATAAAAAAGGCAAATTATTTTGTAAAATCAATGACAAAGAATCACGATAAAATCTTGATATTTTTGAAACAAAATCGTAATATGATATTTTTACCATATCGCCCACCCCTAGCTCTGTAATTTGTAAAATAGTCTTAGAAAACCAACTTGAACAAGAATAGTTATAAAAATCGTAAATCGTGATGTTTTCCCAGAAAAAATCGTGATATTATATTTTTGCCATATCACCGACCCCTACTAGATATATGCATATAGGCGAGTATTAAAGTGTGTTTTTTGGCTTGCTCTTAATCACTACGGTGCACTTATTAATGATTAACCATTTGCACTTATACAGTATTTATATATGCGTAAAGATATATACTGAAATCGAATCATTGAATATCAATTTAACTGATTATGACGCAATAGTTATTTTATTTAATCTAATGTCTCATAAAGGCAAAAAAGCAGGGATTTGTGCCTGTGGAAATCTTGGATGTTGGTGAGGGGAAAACACAGCGGTGGCAGAAACACAGACTCTGGTCTTAACACTCTTCCCGCTGTGAGCTTTGATTGACACTTCTGTCATCTGAATTCTTTAGCATGGCAAATGTTCTCAACCTAAACCCTGTTTTGTCTGTCATCATAATTTATTTAATCATATTTTACCATACCTTCCACCCTTCCCCCATCCCCTCTTGCCACAGATACACACTTTTTTCCCCCTCTCTGCACCGAATCGTAAACTAGGCATTTTTGTGTCGCATTTATCAAAGGAACGGCCGTGTGATGTGAATTAAGATAGAATATTGGTCAATAATTCAGAAGATGCCGTAGATGAACTGGACCCACCAGACCACCTGATGCTGGAGTGAAGATCTGGGATGTAAATAAATAATAGCATTCTTTTCAGTTGTGCTTTAATAACATAAAATATTTAGCTATTTGGATGATTGAATTTACCGCTAAATTACAGGTTGCCTGAAGATGCAGTTAGGGAAACGCTGGCCGATGTGTGCAAACGGGAAGCTGTCCAGAGCAGGAACATCATACACTCCAGCCCCAGGTGACATCTGCTGGAATATTTACAGAGAGAGGCGACGTTCAGAATGAAATACTACTTCCTGTGTACTGTATGCTACTTTTTAAATATAGCATATGAAATAGAATGCATTATTCAAAGATAAACATTTCAAAAGGCATTATGCCACATTGTTGTCACATGACCTCATTACATGTTGTGTTTTTTAATTCCATGAGTGACGTACAGTTAGCTTGGAAATGCAAATGGCTATTTATAATCTGTGTATGAAAAATGTCTATTAGTTGGAGTATTCCAGAAAATCCGCATAAAAAGCTTACCTAGTACATACTGCTGGTTTTGAAAGAGTAGAAGGAAGTGTTTTATTTAACAGTCACAGACACTGGACATGCACACACTGATTTTTCAAAATTGAATTTATAAAATTAATGAAGAGCATTTTAGAAGAAAATAAAATTTTGTCTTTCTACTTCACAATTTCATGATTCACTGAAAGTGTTACTCGCTGTTTTTAAAAACTTTTTACTTTGGTTTTTAGCTATTCTCATGGCTACAATTCTCATTTTAATTTAGTTTGATTTGATGCACTAAAATAACTAAAACTAAAACTGAAATAAAAATATTATATATTATATATATATAGACTGCAAATTAGTAAAACTTTAATGAAAATGAAAATGTATTATTAATAAAATATGAATAAAAACAATATTATTAAACAATTATATTAAAACATAACACCAGTAACCTTCTCTACAAGAAGTGCTGTGAGTTTTTGTAGGAAAGAAATCAGTATTTCCATTCATGCATTTATTGTACACTTTTATCCAGAGAGACTTACAAAAGAGATTCATTAGAATAAAATCAGAATTTTAAAAAAGCCCATTTCCTTTTTGCTCGAGAGCAACAATAAGCTGGGCATCCTAAAAAAATATTATTAAAAGTCTGCTATTTAGATCAAGAAGACATGCCATGAATTGAGCAGTCGTCCTCTGAATAAATACTTCTAATGTTTTGCTCCAAAGGTTTATTATTTTTGGAAGTGCGCTGAATACATTGATATTTCTATCCAAAATAATTATACCGTAAACATGTTGGCACCCATTCTCTTATTACAGAAATGGTAACTACAATGAGAAATGGAGCAATTAGAGAGGTTCACATGCATTATTTAGTCCTCATTAGCTTCCTGTGACATGGCCGGCTATGGACCAATGAAAAGTGTTGGCTGCGCCCGGGCAATTAGTAAAATTAGTGGTGCAGGATTTGGCGTTAGTTCAGGCCACATGGCCTGCGAGATACCAGCCTGGTGTCAGTCCAGTAATTTATAACTTTGCATGTGAAATAATGGGTTTGAAAAATCACAGACAGGCCACCGACGCGACACCTAATGGAAAAGGCTTCGCGGGCCACCGTACGGACGGCCAGGTTTGTCCGAGGACGCCGGCCAAGAGACAGGCCCCACGCTAGCCCGCCGATGATGAGGCGCGGAGACTCCAATGTGTCCGTAATTAGCAAGCCGGGATGTGTTTGTTTTCATCTCTGCATGTTTGCGCTGATAAAGTTTGACTTGCCAAAAAACGTCGGTCCCGAGTTGGAGGCGGCTCAAGCTGTTTCCCGGCATCCTTTAAGAACGGGGCCTCGCTATTGGTCAGCGGCACCTGTTCGAAAGCGATCCATTCGAACACAACTGTGCCGATACTGAGATGATACAATGCTGGAAACAATTAACGTGTAGCACCAATGGCTTTGTTTACTCGGCTCCACTTTTTCCAAAGGGCGGATAAATATGGCTTTCCCCTCTTTGACTTCAAAACACCCACATGTTGGCGCCCATCTCCCGCTGTACCCCCACTTAACTTATAGTTTAGCAGCTATACAAAGTATTTGTAATTCAGATTATGACAAGGCTTGACAAGTTCTCATCGTGTTTGTGCAGAGCTGTAGGAGGACATGCGAGCAGCCTCTTATTAATATGAGAGAGAATGCAGGAGTATAAACAAAGTAAGCAGGTGCTCCCAGCTTTAGAAAAAGCACAAGTTAACGTGTTCCAGAATAGCGGGCCGTAATTATACTTTCCCGTTTTGTGGGGGGGGGGGGGGAAGAGGTGTTTTGCATTTTAATCGTGCCAGGTAAGTTGGTTGATTTCCTGTTCTAATACTTAAGTTTGACATTAATAATTCATACCGCTGCCAGTTTTCCATTTTTCACACACCTGTGTTATTGTTGGGTGTAATGACGAGGGTTCGGCGGGGCCCTTTCGGCGGTGTCATCGCAGGTGAGAGCGGCACACTTGATTATGTAAAACAACTTGTCTGCCTTTTTATTTTTATGTAATGTTTAGTGTCAAAAATGTTGTGATTAATTACTCCTTAACCTCAACACAAAAAGGGGACTCAATCAAAGAGCATTAAAACGCATTCTAGCGACCCGTGATCAAATGCGGACTGTATTTTTATGAATATTAAACATGAAAGTTTCAGACTGCTTGTGGAAATGCTGTTTTGCATTTTTTTTCACGTATTTAATACAACATATGGCACAACTTATCATCAGATAGACAGATGGATTGACAGTCTCTCTGTTTAGATGTACTTTGGATCACCTGTACAAAGAAGTGAAACACAATTTCACAGAATTTAGCTTTTTTCATAAATAAAAGAAATTGTATGTTTTAAGTATGAAATCTTAGAAACCACAGAATATATATATATATATATATATAACTAAAAAACCATTTTTAATCATAAAAATCTGATTAAAAATGACTAGCTATTTTATTTATATTTTATTTATTTCACTATTTTATTTTATATTTATATATATTCTTTGTTTTCAGATTTTCTAAATCATATTTTGAAAGTTTCTTTTAAAATTATTTAATAAATCCTAAAACTATTTATTTTCAGATTTAATATGAAAAAAACAAAAACAACAAAAACAGAAAAGCAAATTTAAGACATTTTGAACCCAGTACAGTTGTGTTACAAAAAAGCAAGATTTTTACACACACACACACACACACATATGTGTGTGTGTGTGTGTGTGTGTGTGTGAAAATCTGGCTTTTTTGTATTAAAGCATTTTATTGAAAAAAAAAGTAGTTATGAAAAAAATTAGTATGAAAAACTGTTCATTTCCAGGTTTAATTTAAAAAGCAGAAAAGCATGTACATTTTAAATAATTTGAATATAATTATAAATATATACAATTATTTGTTGATCATATAAAATGTATACATGATTTTTAAATTGAAAATAAATATTTTATAAAACATTTGAATTAGAATTTTGATATTTGGAAGCTACCAGGGTCATGACCTCGCCTGGATTTGACTGGATCTTTAGCGTAAACGCCCCGTGTGCGACCCAGCAGCACTTGAGCTCTGTTAACACGCTCACGGTGCATGTAATCAACTCATCATCATGCTAAAACCGAGAAGGTCCCTCGTGTTTCCGCAATCAAGTTTGTCCTTGAATATTCCACACCTGTGAGACAACAGATCCATTTATGATTTTTTTTCCCCCAAATACATGTTTGTCCAGCGTCAACTGTATTGGTGTTTACTCTGTCGCCCTCCCAAATGTTGTGTTTGCTTTTTCTCTGTGGCTCTGAAACGCTCAAATTGCATTTCTCAGATGCTGGATCCCCGGAGGAGAGCGTTCGGCGGCAGGTGTCTGAGGGAGTCAAATCTCTGCTCCTGTTGTTGGGTAATACATCTGCCGTGGAAACGCATGCCGATGCTGCTCTGAACGTGCGCAAACTTTTCCCCTCTGTTAACTTCCACAGCTAGAGCGCACACAGGGTTCCTTGTGACATTAAAATATAGTTCTGGCTCTCCAATGCATGGCATTTCATCCAGCTGTTGTTATTTCTCTGATAATTATAAAACTTGTTTTTTTTAAGTTTGAGCAACAAAGCCCGACACAATAGTGCTTTAGCGCTGTGACGATCCCCCACTGGAGGCATTGACTTGCTCTTAATAGATGTTGAACTGTAAATCTGAATTGAAAGCCTGGGTCATTGTGCCTCATTGACTTAAAACCACAAAAAGCAAATGATGTCTTAGTTGAGAGAAATATATCAAAGGATATCAACAATTATGAGTCATAAACAGGCTTGGCGCCGCAGCGGTGGGGCCCGGAGCAGCGGGAATTAGCATGTTGAGCTAATAAATATGCATGTAAAGATTCTCCCAGAGGAATAACACGCGTGTGATTGATAGCTTTGCAATTGAAGGATGTGTAAATTCACCCTGTTTTTCCCCTCCGTTCTGCACTTCTGCTGGTGTACCGTTGAAATCCATCTCACTTGTTAAAAGTTTTACCAACTTTATAATCCTTAATGCCACATCTGCTTCCTGCCTTTATAGCGCCTGTAAAACTTCATTAAATTATTACCACCAGCTGGCCTCATCGCACAATAACCTCACTTATCTCTCATTCGCTGACAATACTTTTGATTTATAGACCCTATTAGAATAAATGATATTTTATACATATGTGTATATGGGTAAACAAGAGGAAATGTGTTCTTTTTCAATAATTCATGAGCGCCGGCATTTTTGGGGGGAACGTTTGGTAAAAACTCTGATTTGTTGGACAGTGATAACAGTTGTAAAGAATGATACAGTTCTCTGTTGTATAATATGTAATAAATATATATGTATATATAATTGCACATTTTGCTTTTATAATTTTATTGATTTATTTATTTTTGCCTCTGAGTTGTGAAACAGTGTTAATAGTTATGAAGAAAAAAACATTTCTGTATATATTTGCATATATATAAACACATTTTTTGTGTATTTAGTTTGTGTATTTAGACACAATTCATAGAAAAAAAGCATAATGTGCAAAAATACATGGTAACACTTATATATATATATATATATATATATAAATGCATTCTAAATGTAGTTTTAATGCATTAATTATGCCTTATAATGCACTGTATGATATCACGAATACTTTCACGAAAACACACGACAAACAAAGCTTCAAATATAATAATGCATTTTCACTTTGGTTACAGTTATTTATGAAAAGATATAATGCATTACAATAATACATAAAGACTTAACACTTTAACACTTTACTATAAGGTATCGTTTGTTAAGATTAATGTAATAACTGCATGAACAAACAATGAACCATACATTTATTACAGTAACAAATACAAGCATTCTTCATTGTTAGTTCATGGTAGTTCACTAATGTTAATCAGCTTGTGATTTTAATAATGCATTTGTAAATGTTAAAGTTAACATTAACTAAGATTCTTAGTTCAACTACTGAACACTGTAAAGTTACCGTAAAAAGTCTTTATTTACTTGTCATTTTCATCAACGAGTACAATAGAAAATGAATGCACATGTAATGCATATTTGATTATTTATAAAAGGCTTGCATTTCCAGCCATAAATATCATTATCCTCTCTTTGTCCTACTTTTACAATACAATACTCAAAGTTGGTCTCTCGGATGTTGTCCTCTAAATGCCTAATTTTGTTTCCTCAGGTAAGCGCTTGAAAAGTTTCTCTTCCGACTGACATGGAAAAATGGGACAGATCTCTGAGAAGCGTTGACGTTCCCATCCAGAAGAATTCCAGCACCCCCTAATGTCACAATCGAGTTACTGAAGTGCTCCACTCTCAACAGCACAAGCGTTTAAAAGCAAAAACAGCCAAGAGGTACTTGCATTTCCAAACTCTGGTGGAACAATGTTACAGTAATTGTCAATAGTGCCGCCAAAAGTTTTAAAGTTGAAATGGAGTAGTGAGTAATTTGGCTAAATCTGTTTCATTTATGTGGGAGTGCACAAAACTAGAAATGTACCCTCGAGGTGCAATAAGTCATTTCCATGTTTTAAGTTTGTTTTAAGTGCTCACACTGAGAGAGGAATGATGTGTTATTGCCCCGAGGTAAAGAGACAAACTTCCTGCACATGTTCTCTGAGGAGACAAGAACTTCCTGAGGGTAAAGGTCAACTCTGGCTGTGTTTGGAATGAAATACTTGCTTACTAATTACTAAATACTGCTTACTATTTGAAAAGAATCTGTATTTAAAAAACTAGTTTGCATAACCTTCATTTTTAAATACAGTCCTGTCAAATGTAGTGACTGATATATTAATGCACCAATACTAGTATGCTTTCCAAACATAATCAGGATGGACTATACAATCAACACTAGTCCTCTTTTTCAGAAGCATCTTTGGGGCATTACTTAGTCATTGTTACATTTGGCATATTTAGTCTTTCTTTCCGTCCTAATTTGGCTTTGAACGTGTTTGGCATATCCTCTGTTTAACTAACAGCTTCAGGGACTCGATTTGGAGATGTGTAATATAATTATGAGCTTATTAATATGTGTGTTTGCGAGAAATCTGGTAGACATTGTCATTTGCTATGCTGCCTTTCATGCCTTTGCTCAGGTGTTAAAGAGATGGGTGTTTATATACGGGTGTTAACTAGTCTTGTGTCAACTAGTCCTGCTGCATAAAATATGCAGTGTGCGGTAATGCTCAATAATTATGCTTTAATATTCATAGAAATGGATTGGAATCTGTTTTAGTATATAACCGTTAAGGTTTAACGAAACCTTCAGGCTTTTCAAGCAAAATGATTCATCTTCATTACTAAACGCAATCTGTATTCTTACTTATACTTATACTCACACACATATTCAAACAGATTGTTGGTCAAGTTTAGTGAGACACACAATTACTTTTTCAAGCAAAATAATCTTGTGATAATTTTAAAAAGTATTTATATATGAAAAATATATTAAATAATATAATATATAATGACGTATAATATTTCATTACATTTCAGTATTATTCAGAATAATAGAAGTTATTTAAAAAGCTGATAATGACGAAGTGTCAACAAAAAACTGTAATTTTATTTATTTATTTTCCATTTAGATTTTTTGTTTTATTTCATTTTATTTATTTATTTTTTATCATTTATTGTAGGATACCTTCTCATTCTCCATGTTAATATCTACATTTTCTTTATTATTGAATTTTTTTAAATTTATTTATTAGTAGTATTATTATATAGACATTTACTTTTCATATTTCACATATTGAAGAACCACCCTTTCAATATGGTAAAGTCATCTTACATACGACCCACCTACAGTACAATGCCTCTGAACTCTGAAATAAGCATCCATTCTGAACAATAGTTAATGCATTATGTGTCTGTGCGTTGCATCAACCCTCCCCGCCTGCATTGGTTTGCCTTTTTATCCGGTATTTCTACGGACGCGTCAGAAGTTGGCGGTGAAATGGTGCATGATTAGTATGCATTAAACGCCGCTGCTGTAGTTGTAAAAGTAGGGCCTGTTTGTACGTCCTATAACTATGATGCTGATGAGCACGCGGCCTGTTTGTTTTCCCTCGTGCGGTAAACAGACTCATTTGGAGCGCGAGCTTGATTTCCCCTGAGCGTGCGCTGCGGCGTGAACACTACCTGTCAGCATCAGCACACCTGAGCTGCTGAGCATTAACCATCAGGGTCGCTGACACAAGCCAGGCGCGCTCAAATGAGCGGAACGATCACTCAGCAATAAGACACCGGCTCCAAAATACCAGAAATATCATGCTGGCCACCTCATCTTTGTATGTCTTGGCCACCTAAAGAACTGTATTGCATGGTGCAAGAAACTTTGAAGTTAACTTCAGCTTAATGGACAGTGCATAATGAAAAATAACAATGACTTGATATGATTCAACTGATTATGGAGAATTTGCATGAACGTTGGCAGGATTTTCACGTTTACGGTGTGAGTGGGTGTTTCGAGCGATATGAAAAACCCACGATTGAACCTTTAAGACAGCTGAAGAAAAGAGCTTGTCAACAGAAGGATTGCTATGATCACATTCAATTAATTACAAATGAAATTAATTAGCATTAAATTAATGCCACGCTTGCTTTAAGCGTTTCGGTACCTTTTGCTTATTAGCAAGAATTTATATGTTAGAAATGATGAAATAAAATACTGCCTACGTAGAAAAATATCAAAAGACTGTGAACGGTATATTAATCAAGGCTCTAATTCTAAAAAATTAACACAATTACTATATTATAGGTGTACATTTGATTGCCTGAAACGGCTTTGCTTTTGAAGATTGTCAAAGCCATGTAATTTCTGGGTGATATCAAACGGTCATCTGATTTTATGCTGGCACAACAGGTCATAAGGCCCTAATTACACTAATCACATTTGAGGCGACTCTTAAACTGCGCTGCTGGCACGACCCTCGACCGAGTCTTCATTATTCCATGTCACCTACGTTTATCCTCATCGGCCCAGAGGCTGATTCTAACATAAGACCTTTTGTGTTTGGTATTAGAGTCCATGAAGAAGTGCTCAGAGAGAGACTGAGGGCATTGTAGAGTAGAAGAAGGCACTGCGCAAGAATAGGTAAAAAAATAAAATAAAATCTGCATGATGGGTTACCTTCATGAAATGCTGTAATTTTAAAACATAGACATTAAAGAAATAGTTCTCTCCAAAATGTAAATTCTGTCATCGACATCAAAGGGTCACATATACATATATATATATATATATATATATATATATATATATATACAGTATGCGTAACTATACCTGTATTTTATCTGACTGTCGATCTGTCTATGAACATATATAGGAAATATGCATTTATATGTATTATAACAATAGTTCACCCAAAAATTTAATTGTGTCATCATTTACTCATCTTGAAGTAGTTTCAAACCTGTATGAATTTCTTTGTTCTGCTGAACACAAAGGAAGATATTTTGAAGAAAGTTTGTAACCA
>JAUMHI010000058.1:19393056-19415534 GCA_032359435.1 Enteromius unitaeniatus | reverse complement strand
GATCGATTGGCCCGGGCAGACGAGTTCCAGGTGCTGACAGATGATTGCCAGGGCGGCGCTGATCGGCGGCCGTCACAATATATATATTTATTTTTATATAAAAAAAATATGTGTGCGTGTGTGTGTGTGTATATATATATATTTTTTTTTTATTATTATTATTATTTATTTTTTTATTTTTTTATTTTTTTGCCCATTGACCAAAATTATTTTGGAAGTTTTTTGTTTTGTGTAATCTAAGCTTTAAGTACAAATGTCTTAAAGTCAAATAGATAGGTAGATAGACTTTTTTTAATGTAGGTTTTTGTATGTAAGATACAGCTAAAGAATCATTGGCCTGAACTAAAAACAATAGAAGTTACAGTGAAAGGTGAGTTCTCAATAGTGTTAACTTTTGTCATGTACAGGTGAAAAGCTAGCAGTCATGATTTCATGAGCGTCCTCCATCATTGTGTGTTAAAGTAGAGTACAGGTGGATAGTTATCCCAGGACCTATTCACGTATTTGACAGCGTGTCTGAATTTAAGGCTGAGGGTTTTATTGTAGCGTCGGCTTCTCATTGAAATAATTTATGTGGAATGCACAGATGTTGTTCAGATCCTTGTTTTTTCCACTCAATTACAGAATCCATCTTGCTGTTTTAATTATCCTATGAAAAGCCCATCTTCCTCTCCCACTCCTCTTTTTAAGCTCATATTAAGTCCCCCTGTATGGTCTGGAACTCTTTCAATGTGCCATCTCCATCTTTGCGCCTTCTCTCCCATAGTATTGTTCATTGTTTGTGTTGGCACCTTAGGTTTGTCGAGGGGTTTGATGGAAACGCTTTGTCGCCGCTTTTTGGATGATGCTCAACTGAACCGAAAGCAAATCCATCATGTTATGTTTTACTTCAAGACAACATGAAATCAAAATTGCCCATATTTACTTTCTTAATGCACGTTCCAGGTCTTATTGTGCACGATTTATCACATTATTCACTAACGAATTTCCTTCTCAGTTGATGTCACAAAGGCTTCTTTTCCACATGACATATGGAGACAACTTTTTATCTAATTATTTTCCCTTGGACTCATTTTACACTTTTACATTTTAACAAATATGCAAATATGTTTAAACATACCTCAAAACAGAATGTATAAATGGTCCCGTAACTCACATACAAGCTACTATTTGACTGTTCATTTCTTTATTATTTAGATATCACAATAGCAGATACCTCTTGGGGATAAAGTCCTGCAAAAATCTGATAATATACATAGTACATATTATAGCTTTGTGTAAGAGACAATTTTGGTTTATAGTATGAAATTTCTGTTTGGTAATATATATTATTATTATTTATTTATTTTTTGCCATAGGGGAAAATGAGCTCCAATCAATTAAATTTTTAATTAATTAAAAATGTATTAATCTTTTTATTATTATTGAAATAATGGGGGGAAAAAGTGATATTTCTTATTTGATATTCACTAAAATTGAATGATATTCACAGTTGCAACTTATAAATGTACTTTTTGAATATGAACATTAATTCATTTTTTAATAGAGGATTTAAATTATTTAATTGTAAGTTTTTTATTGATAATATTTTTTTTTCTTATTCTAAATCTTAATTTGTCTGAATATTAATTATAGTTTTATCAGTTCAGTTTTAAGATGAAGATTTTATTATTTTTTAATTTATTGAATATATTTTTATCTTAATTGAACATTGAGGGGATTTTATTTATTTATTTTTTAAATTTAATTCATTTTCATTTTATTTTATCCATATAAGTCAAACTCCAAATGGAAATTATAATGAATAATTAAATAATAAAAAAAAGGCTTTTGCTTAAATTAAGTTTAGAAAGTTTTTGCTTTCCTGTCATTGTACTTCTCTTATTTTAGCTCTGCTTTCCATTGTTGTTGTTTTGGTACTCCCCAATCATTACAGGAGAGCTGCTAGATTTCCATATTCGTCTTGAAGACTCTAGCGTGAGCTTGTCACAACAGGAGACGTGCTCCAAGTACAGTACAGAGCCAATGCTCTCGCAGTTAGCCATGCTGCATTGTGGGGGAAAAAATGTGGCGTACATTCAAGCCTCGAGCTAAACGTGGTGCTTTGACGGCGCGCTCCAGACCGTACCTGACATTTGTCCCCAGTCCGACCGGATACGGCATGAAAAATTCACAGAGACGAGGAGCTGGAAGAAATCGACATTTCTCCCGCGACTTTCACTTCAGGGAGAGCAAGGTGAGCAGAACTCACGCTTGTCATGGATGCACGCTCCTGACAAACATAAGTAGATGCTAATGGCGAATTCGTGACAGAGCAGAGTCCCACCACCATATGGCTAATTGCCACAACAATATCTTCAGTGTTATTAATCACGTTTTCATAGTGTGCCATGATAATTGGAATAATTAGAGCGAGAGCAGACACAGGCCTTGCTCTCTCTTTTAACATCTCACTGAGACCAGAGCTTCTCCACCTCCCCCTCCTTTGTTTATACATTCTTTATGGATTTTCACCTACGTCCATATGTTGTGCATTTTTCCTGCTTCTATAGAAACTCTTACTTTCTGTCCCCTCCTCATCTCTGATGATAGGCTCATCTCATCTCCTGGTGTTGTGTAGGTTGTCCTCTGGAAAGCGTTGAGTATAATTAATGGATGGAGGTTGTCTCAGGGTGGGGTCGGGCTCATAGGTAGCTAAATGAGGCCATTGCACGCCCCGCTGCTGATTACCAGTGGCAAAAAGATGCTTAACTCATCCCTTCAGTCAACATAAAGAAGTACTGTAGTTCACAAAAAAAAGACAATTCTGTTGTTGTTCAAGTTGTCATAATTGTGTTAACTTAAGGAGCAGTGAATGGGAGAGCGCCATGAACATATATTTTTTGCATTCCCATTTGCTCAAATAGCAGAAGAAAAACTCTACAATAGAGTTTCAAAAAAAAGAAGAAGAAAAAAACTGATAGAGACTGATAACAGCAGTCAAAAAAGACTGATATCAACTGTACTGTCCCTCCCATAAACGCTGCATTAGAAACACCCTCGTATTAGCTTCAACTTTTTTTTGGTTATCTCTGAAATGGAGATTTAAAAAACAAAATGAAATATGCTTATGTAAAGAACTGAATAAACTTTGGCTTATATTCACTGAAAATCTTCCCTTAAGCTACAAAAATCAGTTTTTTAATTTTGAACATGAATTATTTTTAAAGCTTTATCAGAGGGCAAGATTATTATTGTTATCAATATTATTTAGTTAAAATATTATTTTAATTCTTATTTTAGTTTTCTGCAGTTTTAACTAGTTACTGCATAGTTTAACCATTTCTTTAAAGAAAAATGGCATATATAAATCTACATTTGCACCATGTCTATTAAGCTCAAAATTTGATATGTAAAAAAAAATAAAATAATAATAATAATAAAAATATACTAATATTGTCAAAGGGACAAAATAGTTTTTGATTTCACTTATTGATAAGTTTCACTGCTTAATTTAACAGTCTGGCGTACATGCATCTTTTATTTAATTTCTTTCCAATATCTATCTCACACTTCACCAAAAATGACACTGTTCCATAAACATCCAGTTCTTATGTTTTCTACAGTAACCAAGGTGGTCAAAGGCCACAAAATGAGTCTTACAGCATTCTAATATTCATAACCGTATCATTTCCAATCTTTTCCAGCTGTTATACTCGTCCTGCGGGCGAACACGATCTTTTTCCTGCAAACAAACGCTGCCTGGTTTGCGTTTCATCTTTAGTGTGCAATACTTTCACTAATATCATTTCTTCCTCAGTGAAACCAGCTGACACGCAAACAACGAGACCATCAAGGACAAAGTCAGACGCCTGGTTGCTTCCGCAGCTCAAGTGCTGAAAACAAGACGCTATCGGTGGGCGTTATGACCAAAAAATCTTAAATCATGCCACGAGTAATTTTAGATCTCACTAACAGTGGGATAAACAGTATAGCAAGCAGTCAGTTCACTTCCTACTTGATTTATTTAGTTTGCACTGATGGCATCAGGTTTTTTATGCCTGTTATCATCTCTCTATTGCTCTTATTTGCCACATCGCACACAATCCAGTCAGGCCTTGTGTTGTCATGGCTGGCGGTTTGCTCTGACAGGTTATGTTTAGAGCTGAGTAAGTGGGCACTTGTGCGGCATAAGCAGAAAGCAGCGCTGCTCTAACAGCTGTCGGCGAGCGCACGGCCTCTCCTCTCCTTCACACTTCCTCCGACAGTAATGCGCCCGGAAACGGAGAAAAGCAGCTGCCTGTCTGACCATAAAGCCGGGAGCAGGGGCGTTAATTGTTTTCCCCACTGAGAAGGAATTAGTTCAGGCCAACCACCAGCTCAAACTCCAGGGAGAAGCGAGATGGGTGGTGGGCCGTTTTGGCAGAGCCGGAGAGGAGAGTGGGGGCAGGCCCAGCCCAAACTCGATTAGACCGTGTGGGGAAGGCGTGGAGATCTCGTTCCAGGATGTCCACACACATGCCCAATCCCATCTCAGGTTACTCCAACCACAACGGAAAGCGAGAAAGATAAATAACCAACCCAGACAAAGATAAAGAGACTGTATAGGTGGTGAGTGACTCCATAAGATCTATTATAAAACTAAGTTCCAGCACTCAGTCATCTATGCAAACTTACAGCTGCTGAATTTCAATATTTTGGTGTAGTGAAACTTGCAGAATATGGTGTTATTGTTTATCAGAAATGTAACTAATTATTGAATACTATTGCCTTTTATTAGAGAAATACTAAAAAACTACAATAACTTTTTGGATTTTTGCATTATGTGGGTATTTATATAACAAATAGACCAATTTTCACCTCTAGTTCCCATTAATTTAATATCCAGAGGTTTTTATTTTGAATTTGATGGTGATTCTCATTACTGTAATAGTTTTGTTATTAAGTTTACAATTCTGGATTGATTTATTTTTTATTTATTCTTTGGAAAATATATGATGTCCTTTTATAGATAGATCATAATAGATAGTGATTAGTCTCATGAATGCAGAAACTGCACTCTCAGACTTTGTCAAACTGTCATGTAAGAGATGAAAAGACAAGATAGAGAATTAATGTAACATTTCTGTATTTTTATGTAGTTATTTATTTACTTATTTGTTTCTTTTATTTTTACTAAATATCTAATGTTTTAGATAGAAAGATTGATTGATAGATGCATATTTAGGATTTTTTTTTGCCATTATGCCATTGTTTTCAAGACAAATAACCCCATTTTCCTTCATTATTATCATATAATATACAGATGTTTTTCTTTTGAGACCCCCCCCCATTATTCTCAATGTCGATTCCCATTAGATTCTCATTACTCATTTTTCTTATTTAATTTATTTCATATTTCTAGATTTATCTGTTTATTTTTTGAAATAAAAACTAATATGCAATATGGTAATGAGATCTAAAATTCTCCTGAAACTATTATTGCATTGCAAAAAAATATATATATATTACATTTAAACAGTAAATTGTCTTTTAAAGCCTTTTTTCTTTTACTAACATATCATCATTACTGTATCTCTTCACTCATTAGTGTGTGTGTTTTAGTGATTCTTTTAAAGTTTTAGAGTTTCAGTGTCCTTCAAACATTATCACATGCACATTATGTATATATGTGAATTAATCATTTTCTCCACTTTTCAGATCACAGCTAATATTCAGGAGAGAAAACATATTCTCCCTTACTGGGGTCTCGGTGGGTGGTCAGGGAAAATGAGCAATGACAAAACGTGTCAGCTCTTGAGAGGCGCGTGATTGGCTTGTTCTCTGGAGGTGACGGTGAGGTGGCTCTTCATATTAGTTTGCTTTGCACTTAATGAGGCAGCGGGCCATGAAGGTCCAAGCACTCATAAATGATGTATTCATTAAATCAATGGTGCTTAATGATGACTGTAAAGACACAAGTGACCCGGCTTCTCCTGTTGGGCAGCCATTACCGTGGAGACTGCCAGCTGGGTGACATGGACGTTTCCACCATTTAGACTGTCAATGAGATGCTTAAGACTAATAAATTACTCCACTTCAGCTGTGTGGAGGTTTTTACGGGGCGGGTGGAGGAGGAGGAGGGTGTCACTGGGTCTGCAGGTGGAACTGTCGCATATTTTTAGAGCTAAATGATGAGTTTGAACACTTTTTAAGCCATTATTTTATTCATTTCATCTATCTGTTTATTTTGTTCTACAGTCTCTGTCTGTCTGTCCGTCAGTTGTCTTGTTCTATAGTCTATATTTGTCTGTCTGTCATCTTATTCTGTCTGTCTGCGTATTTTATTCTATAGTCTATATCTGTCTGGCTGTCATCTTGTTCTGTCTGTTTTGTTCTATAGGCTAATCCTGCTCTGTCTGTTCTGTCTATTTACTCTATTTGGTTCTAGAGTCTATCTATCTACACGTTTCTTGATTCATTCAAATTTTTTCAATATTTTAAATAGATATTAGAGGTCAGGGAAACAGCAGGTCTTTAATGTCATCCCAGTTGGCCTGATACCACAGAGATTCCAACTGGGACGGGGAAGAAAACGACACCTGCTCTTAATTGTAAGTGTTTAATACAGACATTTTCGGGTGCCATAATTCACACGATTGAAATAATTTGCGCTCAGTTAATTTTAGGGCATTTACGCGTTCTTTTGCAATGTGTTACCTATCCTCTTTCCTCTGGAGTCATCTCTCCCTGCGGATCCCAGCCGAGCACATTAGAGGAAAAATAACGCCTCTCTCCTCTCCTTCTCTCTCTCGGCTTATGAGCGTCACCGAGCAGGTCTGCAGGCGTCATATCTAAGTTGTCAGGAGCGGTAAATAAGCAGACTGATATGTATTATCGCTGTAATGGCTCCAAGACTGCATTTCACTGGTCTGATGCTGTCGTTAATAGTCAGGGATTTCGATTTGGTACAAATCCCAAAGGTGACACTAATGTATCCAAATATATTTGCAACAGATGTTAGTTTTTATTTTTAATGATGGAACAAGAGTTTAAGATTTTCATTATCATCAAACAGCCAGTTTTTAAATGAGGCCTTTGCCGGCAGTATAATGTGAGAAGTGTACCACCTACTGGTCACAAATTGCTTTTCAACACCATCATTAGGTTGCACCGTAGTATGTCAACATTAGTACAGTACACATGTAAGATGAAATCATCTTTGAGAGGAGCAAAATAATGGAATCATGTCATTTGTGTATAACCTGTGGTGTTTTGATTTAGGGAAGAGATTTACGTATAATGCATGGAATATTACACCGTTTAACTTCTTACTGTGATGCATCCTGATCTATAGAATATGAAGCTGTTTAGCTTTGGACATCAACCCAAAACACATTTTACCAAGTGACAGGTGCATTTGCAGTGAAAATGGTTTGATTGGATGCACTTGTTAAAGCTGATATGGCTGCTATCTTAAATGTGCATGATTATTCAGAATCAGTTGCACTTCGTTTTTCACATTTAGTGCTGTTGTCCACTAAATTGAGAAGCACTGCCTTAAATGAAAGCATCCCTTTGTTTGCTTCTATGTGATGGGTTTGTGACAGAGGTCTGTCTTCCTACGCTTAGCTTTAACAAAAGTTTAATGTTCAAATATTGGGGATCGCTTTATCTTATGGTTACACATATGAGCTGCTTATCAGCATGAACTTATTAGTATTAGCAATTTATTAGTGCTTATTAATGCCTTATTCTACATCCCTAATCCTACCCAACACCTAAACTTAACAACTACCGCACTAACAAATTATAAGCAGCAAATTAAGAATTTATTGAAGGAAGAGTCATAGTTAATAGTGAACAAGTGTTAACTATTCTGAAGTGTTACCATGTATAGTTATAGTGGTTGAATAAAGGCTGCATCCCATTTTTTATACAGTCCTTCCTAAATAGTATGTGAGATTCGGATTGTCACATCATAAATTGCAGCTGTTGCAATAGTATGCTAAAATTAAGTAAACCTAACCATGTATGTTTTTGGGCTGATATTTCCCAAAATCCCTCACGCTACATAAGAGGAGGTTGTTGAATTCTTTAATCCGTAACAGTAAGGGATTTTTAGGGAATTCATTTAATGTGTTTGATATTAACTGTGCAAACATGACAAGGTGCTTTGTATCAAGATGCGATTTTATAATGTTTCAAACTGCACTAGATTAATAATAAGTCATGATCAGCTTCTTTATTCATTCTTAATCATTTAATCTTGCCTATGGCACCAAGTCAAAGAAAAAAAACAGGTGCATGACGCCTCTGGAAGTATGTGAATTGGGACGCATCCTTGGACTATTTTGAGATACGAGCAGAGCGTAACAATACAGCCCCCTCCTGTTTCCTCTCTCTCTCTCTCAGACAGGACAATGAGACTTGTTTACTTTTTTGAAATCAGGAAGTATAAGCTTGTCTGCTTGTTCTTTATTCAGACACAATTAAACACGTTAGTCCTTGGATTCCTCACTGATCCTGAATTCATGATTTTAAACCCTGCACTACTGTTTGTAAGTTTAGGTTTACCAACACATTTGACCAAAGTAGAATAAAAACTGCAGTATTGTGAAATATTATTAAAATGTAAAATAACTGTTTTCTTTTTTATATATTTAAAAAAAAAAGGGATTTATTGCTATGACCAAAGCAGTATTTTCAGCATCATTACTCCAGTCTTCAGTGTCACATGATCCTTCAGAAATCATTGGTGGTCACATGCTGGTTTAATGCTGATGAAACATTTCTGATTATTCCTGATGTTAAAAACATTTTAGTTTTCATGATTCTTTAGTAAATAGGACAAAAGAACAGCATTTATGTGAAGTTATATTCTTTTTTTAACCTGTCATTTTCTGTCACGTTTGATCAATATAATGCATTTTTAAATTTTTAAACTTTAAAATATTGATGTTTATTCTAATTTAGGTTTATTGCAACCATTTACATGGACTGTTACACTTTTTTTTCATTTCAGTGTTATTGTACATTTAAGTACTAAATAATTTGCTCATTAATCAAATCATTAATCGCATCCAAAATACGTTTATTTTTTTAACGTAATATGTGTGTTTGTTCTGTGTATACAAATTATGTATATATTATTACATACACACATACAGTATATATTTTGAAAAATTATATATATATATATATAAAATTTATAATATAAAGAAATATATTTAAAACAAACTTTTTTCTGAAATATGTACATAAAAACTTTTTTTCTAACTTACTATAGAAATGGTTCTTCACAGTGATGCCATAGAATAGGGACTGGGAGTTTATCTCCAACCCTAATCAAACACACCTGAAGAAGCTAATCAATGTCTTCAAGATCACTAGTTACAGACAGGTGTGTTTGATTAGGGTTGGAGCCAAACTCTGCAGGACACCGGCCCTCCAGGACCGAAGTTGCCCACCCCTGCCATAGAAGAACCCTTTTTGGTTCCACAAAGAACCTTCTCTTTCTTACCTTTTCATAATCTGAAGAACCTTTTGTGAAGGTTCTTTAAATGCCAAAGGTTCCTTATGGAACCATTTATACAAAAAGGTTCTTACGGCATCCTGAAGCACCTTTATTATTAAGAGTGAAGGGTTAGAGTTTAGGGTCAGTTCATGTAACTCACTGTTAATGAGTACTTGTAACATGCAACAAGCACACTAAAATTAACTGATTTGTGAATGAATCATTCAGTCGTTCCAAGTTTGTTTCATTGAACTGTTATTTTGAGATCTGAAGAGGACGAGAGGGCCACAGTATAACTCCGACAGAGGTTCACGAAGCCAGAGAGATACGTGGAGGACTAAGTGATCACTTTATAAATGAAAGCAGATGCCTGGAATTATGAACCGTTGCTCCGCAGATGGAGGATGTCGTTGATGAAGCGCTTCCCGACCCCACTCATGATCACTCACTTCTGATGCTGCCGTGTTTCGCCGTCACGCGTCTACCAACACAATCACGCTTGAGTGAACGGGTTAAACCTGCTCTCAGACACATGATTAGGGACCCGTCCCCCCCGTTCCTTGCGATGCTTGGTATTTTGCACCCGAGCATCACGTTTGATTGATCTGGTTGTTGTAGCGTCTTTGATTGATGGCGGTTGTGGCACGGCACAAGCCCGCCAGCGCTTCTCCGAAAGCGAGCAGAGAAGGGCCTGTCAGTGTCATTGATCTTCTTATAAATGAAACGTTCCGTTTCCCGCTGCATTTTATTGTTAAATGCAGTTCATTAGCGACAAAGAGATTTATCACCGAAGCTCTGCGTCGAGTGAATCACTGCTCTACAACACGCTGCACGCTAGGCCCGAGCCAACCTGAGGGCAAAACCATCCATCTCATGTGGGATCTTTCGCAGAAAACCATGCTGACCCAAAATATGCCATCTTGTCCTTTTAGTGTGTGTGTGATATCTCTATCAAACGGTTCAGAGATAATAAACGAGTTGATCTTCTCTTAAGCTGCATCTGAACACTGGCAGTCAAATGGATGCATCTACTCATTCTTGATATTATATATAATAGTACCGTCACCAAAACTATAAAAAAGGATGCAAAAGGAAGCATGGGAATCATATAGCAAACAAACTTGTTATACTGATGAAAATGCTCTTACTGTATATTTGAGCGTATTCGTTGGATATATTCATCAACCAACGAATGAGAATCCTGGGATGCTTTTAAACATTAGTGTGGGAGGAACATTTATGATGAGCACTTCATGATGCTTTTCCTTCACAATATATTATATTTGACTTTTATAAAAATGTTGATTGCTAGTTTATATGATCTAGTGTTATTTGATCTATTATGTTTTATTGTGATATCTTGTAATATCTTAAATTCACTTTTATTTATTTATATTTTCAGTTTTTTTTTTAAATGTACTTCATTTCTTTGTATTATTTTTTTTAATTTCTTTTTCTTCTTTTTATTTAAGTTGGCAATTTGAATAAAATAAGAATGTTTTATATAAAAAAATAATTTAGTTTTAGTAATTATTAGTTATTTGCTATTGAAATTTAATTTATTCTTAACATTTTTATTTAGTGTCAATTTATTTGTCATTTCAATTTTATTATTTTTAATTTTAGTAATAAGCATATTTATTTCACTTTGTTAGCAAGGCCACCTTTCTATTTTTAATTAGGTTTCATCTTATATTTATGTTTTATTTTATTTCAGCTTTATTTCAATTAACATAAACAATTTTAAATAGTTTGAGTTTTAGTTAACAATAATGCTGAAAAATGTAAATAAATTGGTTTAATTCATTAGAAAGTGTTTTTTATATACTTTTCAGTATTTAAGGACTTTTTGTGATATATTGTTCTCTCACTTCATCTGCCACATTTCTTTTTCTTTCACATCTAAAACCAATACAGTACATTGACACCACATTTGTAGTTTTTCTGTAACTGTAAAGTTGCAAGTTTTTACCTATGCGCTTCACTTCTGAAGTGACTTTCATCTTTATTCTTCCATTTATGCAATACTGCAATATTTCCATTCTCTCTCAAATAGTGAGCACAAAGCTGCACCTCTGTTTACTGCTGTTAACCTCTTTTGTGTGCGAGTGATTAGATGGTAAACTTTCCTCTCAATGAGACAAGGATTTGTCCTAAGCATCGCGTGAGATGTCACTCCGACACGCGTAAAAACAGTAACAAAGATGAATGATTCACTGACCGCTGCACAGGATTGATTAACTGTTCACACGAGAGGACTTGCTGAGTTTTGATGAAGTTGTTGCTTGTTAATTGTTAATTGTTAATATTTGAGTAATTGTTAATATTTATTTATCTACTAATATTTACACTACTATCTTACAGTTTGCACTTCATACTCCATTAATTTTCAGTTAAAAACTTATTTAGCTTCAACAATGGCCTTCTGCTAATATTGTTTATTAAGAATGACTCTAATCTGCCTGTCAGCCAGTATGATTTTTCATATTTCTTTCGACAATGCTCTTCATAGACATTGAATGAGTCACTGTACACAACGGTGTGTTACCATTACACTTAGCATGACTGGAAAACAGGGCAAAAGGTTATTCCCAGTCCAACAGGTAGATTTGGCTTGTGTTGGGAGAAGAGAGAGCAGCTCGGATCTCATCCATATTCATCTTGTGAAATTGGGGACTGTGGCATATGGTTGGTACTCCTGTACACCCCGCAGAACGAGAGAGACAAGTTCAAAATTGGATTTAACACTTCAATTCCCCACTGACCTCATGGGCTGACACAATTACTATCCTGGAGGTGTATCGGGCAGGTCTAATCTTATTACAATAGCTACGATCCACACGTGACGCTTCCACACACAGATCCGTCCCAGCCTGGACCTTTCACTGCCTGAAGAGATAACAGCTTTTTCCCCCCTGATGCTGAAGTGTTTTACAAGAACAGTTGATGTTGTTTGGTGTCTTTCCATATGTTCAAACCTTCTCTGAAAGCCTGTTTTTGTTGGGTGACTGTTGACGATGGAGTAATAGGGAGCGTTGTTTTGGGACTAAATCATTCTACATGTATATAATGCTGCAGGAAGAAGTCCTAAAAGCAGTATGCATTTGAACAGTTCCATCGTCCTAAATTCAATGGGTTTTTTGTGTGAGTTTTTACCTGAAATGAGGTCTGTGCTTTACACTAGCATCAGCAACACTTGTGGTTTTTTAAAAGCTTTTACTTGTCTTACAGAAGGAGGGTGTTAAAGGGGCAACAGAGGTTGTGTGAGAAATTAAATCTGAACAGGTACACTCATCTACGTAAACTAGTCAAACTTTGAGGGAAAATGAAGACTGAGAGTGTTGTGACCTTATTGATGGGGATGTTGAAGTCATGCGACCATGCTGTAGTTTATTTAAAGCACAACTATAGTTTTTTTCCCTGTTGATAGCTGTATGTGAACATCTGGGTTGACCTACAAAAAGCGCTCTATCCAAGATGCTTGGGATGGTTCTGAACAATAATTATGTATAATGTAATGCAACTCTGCATCTGAATACAGTGCATGTACTTAGGTAAAGAAATACGTGTGTCAGTCTGGGGTAATTAAAGTGCCCCTCTTATGCCTTTTCAAATACGATCTTTCATGCAGTGTCACGTAGCTGTATGTGAACATAAACTATCTGCAAAGTTGTGACACCGACAGTGAACGATAAATAAAGTTATTGTCCATCAAAAAAAAAAAAGTCTAAATGAGTCGTCAGCAATACAAATCTTTTTCTGTTACGGATCCACGTCACTAAGTAACATATCTGCATAATATCCGCTCACGTTCTACGTCCCAAACAACTTCCCCCGCCCCCAAACAGTACAATTTCCACATGGATCACATCATGTCAAGAAGACGCTGTATCCTGCGCTGTCAGTCAGTTATAGCAATGAGCGTTTAGTTTTCTGACACACGCTGTAGCGGTAGACCAATCATAAAGGACTGCGCCATCTGACCAATCACAGCAGTGAGGCTCACGGGAAGGAGGGGTTTAGACAGACTGAGTCTTCCAACTGCTTCACACGAGTCGTTTAACAATCATTAGAAACGGGGTAAAACTAAATCCATTTTTGGAGAAAACTAGTGTTTTTTGACCTTGCAAACATGTTTTAAGAGACTCATAAAGCAATATTAGCAACCTTTAAAATGGCATCATAGTGGCACTTTAAAAGTAACAAATCATGTAAAAAATAAAATAAATCTCTTTGATTGGAAAATGAAACAACGTTTTTATTAAACTTTGATAATTGCCTCAATATTTTAAACAACTATAAAGATTTGATAAAAGTCACTGTTCAATTGCAGATATATATAATCTGTCGTTTCTTGGTCACAAAATTTGACTATTTTTTTATCTTTATATAAAGTTGGAAATGTATGTCTAACTTTATCTGAACATACAGTATACTCAAGTATATGGTGATATATACTACTGTATATAGATAATATGATATGCCACAGTATCTTACTATATTATCACCCGGCTCTATATAAAGTTGAACTTTAGATAGATAGATAGATAGTAAATCTCAACTAATAGCAAAATGCCAAGCTTTTATTTGCTAAATAATATATGAACGTTATAAACCGTAACATTATAATTTCTCTGTAAACCTTTTACACAATGTGTTTTGTAAAAAGCGCTATACAAGTATGTGACCTAAATTTGACCCTCTTTATTATAATTATCGTTCTGCCATAGTCACTAAAACTAAAATGCAAAAATATTTTTACAAGAAAACACACTTTCACTTCCTACTTCAGACTTTCATGCTTAGGTTGATGTGCTAATTTATCTTATATTAAAATATACTGTAGAAATAGATATATAAACTTAACACTTTAAGTTGATTCCCGAATTTCGTCTCTAAGTTAACACTGCAATTAAATATTAAAGTAGCTCAGGCTCATAATACATCGGGCCTGAAGCCAGCTTTAGTCTGAGAATAATTCTTTGGGTGTGTTTGTCTGCTGATTAAGAGCTCGGGACGTCTGTCCCAGCTGGGCCGAGGTGAGCGCAGGGAGGCAGGTATCAGTGCTGACAGATCGCACTGTTAATTGCTAATTGTGTCTCTCATTAGGCGCAGGGGTGACAGGTGTTGTTAGTGTGTTGTGAGTTTTTCTGCTCTCTCTCATGACTTGTGCTGGTTCCCCAGCGCTTTACCGCAGATCGAAGCGCTAATGGCTCCCCAGAGATATCCCATCAGCCCCTTGGCACAACGCACTGAGGGTTCAGCGTTTGATACTGTGTTGCAGTCAGTCTCTCTGGGATTCCCAGCGGAGCGAATTCACTGTCTATCTCTGCCTGCCGCTCTCAGGTTATAGGGAGAAGTCATTCTGAAGAGGTGTGTTTGTCTAGTCATTTGGGGTGAGTGGAGTATCTAATATCAGGCCTTTGTGGATGAAATACTGTTCCCCAAAGGTCTAAAAAAAGCTGAGTGTTGTTTGGTGATTAATAGGAAGCTTTTGTTTCAACAGTTACGCTGGATCAAATGTCAAGCATGTTTCAGGCCACACTGTGAGTGGCAACAACGATTAAAAAAATGTATCATTTTAGATGTTGTCATTCTGTTTTTTAATTATTTGGAAATAACAAAAGTGAAAAACTTGAGGAAAGCGCTTCTACAACGTGCTGTAGGATTGTAAAGCCTGTCCGATGCCACTAATAACACAAAACTATGTGAGCCAGTGAAGTGCTGAGTTTTGTCATTTTCAGGACAAAACTAAATAATGACTATTATTTTGTTGTGCTGGTTTTGCACAATTTGAATGTTAATGCATTTAAAAATATATTTTTCAAGGGTTTCAAAACAACTGACAATCTCGGCTCACTTTGTTTCATTTTCAACATAAAAAAAAAAAAATCTCACTTAATCGTTTACCATTTCTGTGCTTTAAAAAACTGATAATGCCATCCAGTAAAACAAAACGTTATTTTATAATGATGTAAATCTGTTATACATTATTATTATTAAATATGAAATATTATTCAAAATGTAAATATTATTATAATTTTTTTTGGTACTTCAGCATGCATGATTTTAAGCTCAATTATTTAAGATGTCATATTTAATTTTCTTCACCATAAAAAATAAAAAGTGACCTAACTACACATTTATTTTTATAATTCTATACAAATTATTATTGTTTTTATTAGTAGTAGTATAAAATATATACATTTTGAAATATTTTATTTTCTAAACTATAAGTATAACTCTGAATGTATGCTATTCATTGATCATTTACTGCTATGAATTGTTCACCTAAGTAATAAAAGCATTTTTTTTAGAAACATCAGAACTAGCTCTGACTAGGTTCTGAAAACTCATTGTATGCAAGAAGAAATTGTATTATTTTTATGTTTTTCCTTCCTAATAGAAAAGTAAATATTTGTTAACTGAATCGGATTGCAAGCTTTTCAAAAAAAAGATGAGACACCTGAGATGCAGATTTTTTTTGCTGCAACAGGCCCTAAAGCCTCTAAAGGATCTCTGGTCACTCGTTTTTGCTTCGTAATAGAAAAGTAAATGCAGTGATGATTGTTTTCATGATTAATAACTATTGTTGTGTCTCAAGTGCTGATGTCCCGGTCTACCTTGCTGAAACTCTCTCTCTTGTGAGCCGTGTTGTCACCGGCTACTAATTACAGCCTGAGGCGCTGCAGTTCAGTGTCTCCCCAGACCAACTCGACCCTGCGGCCCTGCTCTCTGATATTACTCCACTCTCCTCTCTCTCTCTCTGTGGACATTAGCTCATCTCGCTGCTGAATATTAACACTGGTATTAACAGGCTAGCCCACCTGGCATCAAACATGGGGGCTCTTGGTATATTAGCAGAGGGTTTGTGGAGAAGGGCCGTTGGTAATAGCTCCCCCGTCGCCGGCTCGCTAATGAAGCAGTCCCGTCATGGGACCTGTGTGCTGGCGGATTCGGCTCCGGGGACACTCTCTGTCCTGCAGGAGTCCTTTGAGTGAGAGCTTGAAACTCTCCTCTGGGAGAAACATTCTCCCCATCTTTCAGGTTTTGTTTCCAGTAGGGGAAGAGAAACAGGAAAATTCATTGTTAGCATTATTATCAGCAGTGTTAATGCTTTTGTGGTTAGTCTATAATCCATTATGTGTGCTTATATTAGGCTTGTTCATTTAAACAAGGAGAAATGAGAAAAACTAATTTAGCAAAGAGTTGATGATACCAATGTACTTTAGTAGAGTATTCAAGAAAATCAATAGTACAGAAATGTAGAAAACTTGTAATAGAGTAAAACATATTTTTAGTTAGTTAATTGCTAAAAAGAGCCTCTTAGATCTTACGGTTATGCGGATATATTTTATATAACAAAATATGCACCCAAATAAGGACATAGTAGCATACTTAAAGTATGATGTAAAGTTCACCTAAAGTGTACAGTATACTATTTACTGAGACTAGTAAACTATCATTATACCTATAAGTTCACTTTTAGTATAGTTAAAAGATATAAATTAGTTGTGTACATACCGTTATAACTAAAGTATACTCAAAAGTATACTTTTATATACTAGAAAGTGGGCCTAAGGAGTAGTGAAATATTACACTTATAGGTACTGTATACTACTAGTACACTGATATTTGTATACTTACTACTTAAAGTATACTTGAAATGTACAGTACTTAAGTATATATACTTAATAAAAGAAACTTGAAGTATACTACTTTTTGGTAAGGGCATGTCAAGTCATCTTTATTTATATAGCACTTTTAATAATACAGATTGTGTGAAAGCATTTTTATGATAAGAAATAGGACAAATAGTGAGTAATGTGTGCAATAATGCAAAAGGACACTCAGTAAACACTCGGCTTCAGTTAGAGTCAGTGATGTCATCATCCAGTTCAGTTCAGATATTATCTGTGCAATCTAGTTGACGATATTACTGGAAATTAAGTGTTCCCAACTAAACAACCCCGAGGCGACAGCGACCAGGAACCAAAACCCCATCGGTGACAGAATAGAGGAAAAAAAAGAAAGGAGAAACCAGGCTCTGTCTATAGAGATCCATGTGACTATGGAGCTGTTTATTAATTATAATAATCGCTCCTGTTTATGGACTAATATGGTTCAGTAGACTTAATGTAGGCCTCTTATGGATGCCAGTCAATGTACCAAATTGATATGATGTGCTTTTATCAGAAATGTCAATGAGATTGAATGTGATTCCAGGAAAGTCAGAACTATGTTTTATTATGTGTACTTTGCTGCTGGTTTATTATTAGTATCGGTTCTCTCTACTGTCAATGGCTTCCAGCAAGTTCCTTCTAAAGTTCCTTCATAGGAACTAGTATAACAGACATCAAGGCCGTTAATTTAGCTCACTTCCAATTATGCACACCCAAATTTCCACATGACTCTTTAACACTTTGTTTTAGGCTCACCGGCTGACAGTAGGAAAGACTACTGTGAGTGATCGTTTGATGGTTTTATCCCTGTAGTGGTGTTGGGATCGCTCATCCCGTCACCAGGAGTGGGTTTTTGTAATGTAAAATGACCTGTTCAGTCCTTAAGAGTTTAATGGGATGTGTTAAAGTGGTTTAAACAGTTCTATTGGATTTATCAAATCAGATGTGACAGGACGCCATTCCAGCATCTGTAAGACACAAAGCACAGCAGTCCTGTGCTCTTTTGTGTCTAAAAGAGAGGGAGACCACCTGGGAAGACATGGAAATGAATATGTGTCACTATTATCTACTGGACTAATTATCTCTTATAATAGATTACCGATTAGTCTCATTAATTCTGAAATTTTACTCTCAGGCCTTTGTCAAACTGAGACAGTGGTGTCATGTAAGAGATGAAAAGACAAGATAAATGGATAGACAGACAGACATAGATAGAAAGATAGAAGGACAGATGGATGGAGGGATGTCTATTGAATTTGCATATGATGTCATCATAAAGCATCTCTATATTTGAATGTTTAAGCTAGCTCCTCAGATATTGATGCAACGTGACTGGTTTTGTGATGTAAACGTTGCAAAGCAGAATCCCTGTGTTGCTGCACACCTCCGTGTCTATTAATGGTCACTGTGGGTAAAATAAGCAGTAGGCGTTTGACGCTGCATTGACAGCCGTATGATTTATCTAAACCTGTCCTTTCTGTTTGCACCACCATGCTCGGTTTTGCTCGCGTCAGTCATAATAAGCATCAGCGCGTCTCTCCGCCGAACCGAGCGCTCCCACAGCCAGCAGGTTTTGTTCTTCTCGTCTCTTCTGGCAAACTCTATTTAAACAACCTGGTAAACATGCCTGTCTTCATTCATTATTTCATCCCTCATCATGATCAAGCTTCTCAATTTAATGAGGCAAATAGATATTTCAGCAGTGATTGTCTCTCTCCCTCCAAGTATTAAGAATATTAAATGGACACATCTGTTTTTAATTAGCCGCTAAAGTCACCTCAACGCTGCCTTCCATTTTAATGTACTTCGTGGGCTGTTTTTTTTTTTTTTTTTTTATATCCGAGTAAACAGCCGAGCGGTTGCATCAGCAGCTGAACGACAGAAAACAAGCAGTCGGATCTGCCGTCCTTTAGGCCTGGTCTAAATTCCTGTTCATAATGTAAAAAAAGATACATGAAGATCTCGTTTCTAGTCTTTTCCGAGAATCGAGCAGCTCAAGTCAGAATCATCACAGAAAGGTGAAAGGTCACCATCTAAAGAGAGATGTTTGTCCTCAGGAAATGCCACAGGCTGTTAAACGCCCCGTCGAGCAGCACACACACACAGCCTGAGGGAATTATGGGAACTCTATGAGGGATGGTGTTGGTTTTTTGCAGACGTGGCATGTTAGGGTGCTGGTGAACGGAGGTCCGGGCTGGGAATGATTTGAGAGGAAGCACAGACAGGTGTCAGCACACTCTCAAGCTCCCTCTGCTGGCCCTCAGGGGACCAGAGCCATAATGACATACACACAAACACACACGTGCAAACAGGATCACATACACAAACACACACGCTTTCCTGAGCTTCACCTGCCCTCTAGTGGAGCACCAACTGTCTGCAACCTTCTCCTTCTCAATAAAGTTAATTGTCAGGTCCTTAATTGAACAGGTTTTCTTTTTAAAAGACAGTTATAATTGTTTGCAGAATTGTATTGCTCACTTGTTGATATTTCATAGCTCTGAAGACTTTATAAAGAGCTCGGTTGTTTTTGTTAATGTAGTTTCTGCTAATTTTCAATAAAATACTAATGTATCTATATATCTATATCTATATATATATATATATATATATATATAAATAAAGGTGACTTGACTTGAAATACATGTTAACTGAAAACTCAATTTATATTTATTTTTGTTGCAGATGAACCTGTATCTGATTTCTTCGGTGTCATATGATTTTGTATTTTGCTGCTCTTGCTGGCATATGTTTGGCCGTTTCTACCAAACGACAATAAAGGAAATAGGAAATATTTTCACTTCTTCTTTTAGAGTTATGGCTGTTTATTTTGCAACCTGTAAAGGATTTTATGAATAGTTTCAATTATGTAGGTTTTTTTCTCTCTCTCCCATTCAAATCCCTATCAAAACCAGGGTTATTATAGTTTGTCGAAACAGAAATAAAAAAAATTAGTTCCTCAGTTTCCGAAATGTAGGAGATTGCTTCAGAAATGGTATAGACTATGAGGAAAAACCTGAGAAATTTGAGACTTCGTCAAGTTTGTGCTTTATTTCGTCTCATTGTTAAACCGGGAAATAAAGAGATTCAGGGTTAGTGTTAAAATATTGTCATTACATTACAGCAGTCAGTATATTACGCTAAACTACAGTTTAGGTGGTATTTATCCATGCTTTTAATACATCTGAAACCTGTCCAACCTGACACTTACGGGTCGATTTCATTTCATGCTAAATCTTGCAATCCTAACTACATAATTTCAGCAATTATCCGACTTAATTTGTGATTTAATGTATTAATGTTAATGTTTGCAAATACATAGTATTTATGCAAAACTTGTCAAAACATCTTAACGACCCATTTATTGTGCAAATATTCAGATATATTCAGCCTCTGTATATACACATATGATTCAGATTTATTCATATATTTCTGCATTTGTTCTAAATAAATACTGAGGCGAGGCTAACCCATCAGAGCTGCTGATATCCATCTCAAAGCCTTTTATTTTTTATGCCCTTTGATATGTTGCAAGGCCCTCAGTGACCACCAGAGCGCAGTCTGAGATCAGATGAGCAGCATGTGCTGAGCTTCACTGACACGTGGGAAGAATAGCTGCTGTAACATACTATATATAGTATGCATACTGTGCAGATATCCATATTATTCACATCAAATTCTTTACCCACAATGCAAATGTGCTAGACTTGATCTTTCATTTTAAAATGTCTATCTTGACTGTTTGACTGGCAAACTTGATACCTAAAATTGGATTTTAATAACTTTTTACTTTGAAAATGCCAGCTGGATGCCTCTCACTGAATAATGTGGCTGCTTATAATCGTTACATAATGCTTACCAACAGTACACTTGCTATTTTTAAAATGTAGTAGGCAGCATATGGAATATTTTAACCCGTATTCAGAGAAGAAGTCTCAAATTGCTCACATAGCCTATCTTATCCACTAAAAAATACATTTATTCATGTGTGCTATTAGTATACTCCTGTTAAAGGGTTAGGCCAGTTTACCCAAAGAGTCATTAATTACTCACCCTTGTGTTGCTCCAAACTCATAAGATCTTCGGAACACAAATTAAGATATTTTTGATGATCAACCTCACTTTTGTGGTGCTACAGGAATACTTTTTTGCGCAAATAAAGCCAAAATAACATAACATGTTTACGTAAAGCACGTACGCGGTAATGTTTTCTAAAATGGCGGAAGACGTAAGTCGTAGGGGATGAATGGTTGAGTAAATTATATTTTCTTTGAGCAAAAAAATCCTCTCGTTTTACAACGTTTCTGGATCTGGGATCGTTTGTGTTGCTGTCTATGGAGGGACAGGTGGCTCTCTGATCTCATCGAAATAACTTCATTTGTGTTCCGAAGATGAACAAAGGTCTTATGGGTTTGAAACGACACGAGGGTGAGTAATTAACCCTTAAAACTAACTGTAAAAATAAGAAAGCAGTCTTTCAGTCTGCTTTAACGTTACTTCTCAGAAATATACATTATGTACTTTGTAGTTGTGAGTATTCAGTCTTCAACTGTGAGACGTAGAGTATACTAAAGTCATAGATGCAAACTTGAGCTCTCCACGTGAAAATATGGATGCACTGTTTGTAATCTTTCACACTATTTAGGATTCTTAGCACCAAATCTATTAATAAAATTGAATACAAGGGAATTGATGCAAACAGGATGCGTATGTGGTAAAGACAAGTGTGTATTTCTGTGACACTACTGGCTACAAATACTTTCCCTAAATCACACTTGTTCAACAAATAGTTGGTTGCAGAGTAATTAGACATTTGCATTTTAAACAAACATACAATAATAACTAGAAAAGCCTACGCATAATTAAAATACTACTATATATTAAAAAGAAAAGCAAATGCATGAATAACTATTTATAAATAAACTTAAATAAGTTCAAGATGATGAAGTGGATGTATTACAAAGCAACTGTGAGTTGGAAGAATGTTTATGAAGCTAAAAATGCCTGTGTATTACTTCCTGTCCTCAAACACTGAGTCAGCTGAATAAATACCAGTCATGCAATGTTATTTTAGCATTATTTATATACCAATACAGTATATTATTTACTGATATCTTGAATGAGCATTTATTTTTATGTTTTCAGTTTTCCGTTATTGTAAGGTTTTTTTAATGTGCTATTGTATTCGTAAAAATATTTCTACTTTGCTGCAATTTATTTAAAGGGATAGCTCACCCAAAAATGTAAATTTGATGTTTATTTGCTTACCCCCAGGGCATCCAAGATGTAGGTGACTTTGTTTCCTCAGCAGAACACAAACG
>JAUMHI010000058.1:19363923-19392956 GCA_032359435.1 Enteromius unitaeniatus | reverse complement strand
AAAGTTAAAAATCTTCGTTTGTGTTCTGCTGAGGAAACAAAGTCACCTACATCTTGGATGCCCTGGGGGTAAGCAAAAAAACATCAAATTTTCATTTTTGGGTGAACTATCTGTTTAACGCAGATCAGAAAGAAAAAAAAAAGCTATATTGCTACCCATACTTCCTGTGACACTACATTCAATTTCGAGAGCAAAGTTAGTCTAATGAGAAACAAACTTTGTGAATTTTTTGTGAACTGCCGTCTTTGTAAAATTAAAGATAGAAGCAACTTGATGCTCACTGTATCCTTGTGCCAGTAAACCTAGGATTGAGGTCTTTTTTTCTTGACTCTAAACCTTTCTTTTCACTGTTTTTGGCATGTTTAGTATTTATCTTTAAATTTCTAATTACTTCTAGCATTTTTTACCGTCCACCTCGTCACCCTGTGAGAGTATAGTGTTGATTAGCGTTACTTCTCAGAAATATACATTATATACACTTTGTAGTTGTGAGTATTCAGTCTTCAACTGTGAGACGTAGAGTATACTAATGTCATAGATGCAAACTTGAGCTCTCCACGTGAAAATATGGATGCACTGTTTGTAATCTTTTCTTAGCACCAAATCTATTAATAAAATTGAATACAAGGGAATTGATGCAAACAGGATGCGTATGTGGTAAAGACAAGTGTGTATTTCTGTGACACTACTGGCTACAAATACTTTCCCTAAATCACACTTGTTCAACAAATAGTTGGTCGCAGAATGTTTAGTATTTATCTTTAAATTTCTAATTACTTTTGAAAGACTTCTAGCATTTTTTACCGTCCACCTCGTCACACTGCGAGAGTATAGTGTTGATTACAGCAGTGCTTTTTATACTTTTCCCATTAAATACAATTGGATTCAGGTGCTCACCAAATAAGTACCTCAATAAACAGAATGAAGTGTGATTGTGTAGAAATTTAACAAAGACTGGCATGAAAGGCTTGTCATACTCGGAGAGATACTGATTTAGGAGTAAATTGCAGTGGTCTCTTATTTTTTTCCAGAGCTGTATTTACATCATCATGTAAATAAATAGCCAAAACACACTTGATTTTAGTTAACAGTAACAACACTGCAGCCAGCATAAGTTTTCTCTCTTTATCTGGCACATGATGAAGTAAAATGAAAGAAGCTTACTTGAGGGGGATCACAGATTCCTGCAGGAAAGGATTAATATTGCAGTTTCATTTTTAGTCATTAAGACATGATCCAAAACAAATCAGCTTCTCTAACTAATGGTGAGGTTTTTAATATCTACAGTTACAGTTGTGCTGAAGAGAACCGCTGATGACTATGAAAACCAGTAAACATGTTATGAGAAGCTGCAACTAATTGGGAGGATTATGAACATTGTGTTGTTTTTGAGAGCGAAAGCTGACTAATGCTTAGATTTGTACACTTTCTGAATGAAATGAGTGATAATTGCCTGTGCAAAACTCAATTCTACAGTGATAATGAGACACTAGTGTTCATATGTTCTAAGAGAAGTGCTCCATGTACTGTATTGCACAGCTTGTATTAAACAGGCTTTTTCTGAGATTAGTGAGTTCTAGCGAAGCCATTCAGACGTGAGCCCCTCGAGCGTGATTTTGCATTCAGCATGCACAAAAGATGAGCATCTTGAGAGGGAAATTAAATGAGTAATTATGTAGTCGTGCTCCGTAAATGTAGAAAACCCCGGGTGCTTTGAGGTCAAACGTTTCTATTGTTGTTTCAGTTTTGCAGATCATACAAACACTCAGACTAAAGTTCCTCGCTGAAGAAAGGGCCACACTGTTGGTTGACCAGAACAAGCAGTCGTTGTGTTAGTGAGTGAGAAATGCTGTTAGTTTTGTTAAGGTCTTGTGACTTTGTTAATGGGCGACCTTAAGAAACCTCAGCCCCCCCTCCTTGACCTGTGGGAATATGTGGAACCAGCCGAGGGAGATCATTCGAAAAAGGAAAAATTAAACAAGCAGAAAAACATAACCTGTTGGTCGGTCGAGAGGTCAGATGAAATTTGTTTTGGGAGCCAAAGTGGTTTCTCATTAAACATTTTATTTTCACAAGTGAAACTTGTTTACATAGTGTCATAAGCCCTGTTCGGACGGGAATCGTTTTACAGGGGGTCGTTAGAGAAAGTTTTGTTTCACAGACGTACTTGGTGATTTTAATCCCGTCCGAATCTGCCATGTCTGTGTTCAACCTCTGTGATAATTCCAGAGCAAATTACCTACAGTTTTTCAGTGGTCCTCTGAGAAAACTAATCCCGTCTGAATGCGATGTCGGTGATTGCCGGTGATATTTCGTTTTACAACGGGTTTCCTTGTGTGTTTTGGCCAACGCGATATGCAGTAGATGCTCTTACCGCACACGCGTTTGATATAGAAAATAAGAAATCAACACAAATAATGAGCCAGTAAAGACTGGCTATTGTAATATCAGTATCAGGTACGATTACTCGCGTTCATTTCTGCACTCGGCTACATATGTTTTAATTATCAAAATGAAACATGGGTTTACTACAAATAAAAAACATAATAGTTAACATAAAGTAACCACACATTAACATGTTTTTTTTTCTGTACTAGACATTTAGCTTCACCATGGTATTTGTGATTATACTAATTGTAATCAATTCGAATGATTATAGTAAGACACGCCCACCTCTGTAATAAACACGGAGATGTTAGTCCTGTCCGAAATGGTACATGAAGATCACGGACGTCAGGTGATAACGATCAAAACTCAAACGTAGCTCAGAAAACTGGTCCCGTCTGAATAGGGCTATAGTTCAGAGCTGTGAAAGTGAATGTGGATAGCATTATTTTGGCAGGAGAAATACTATTGAGATATTCTAGACTTTTTATTGCAGACATTGGTGTTTTACCAAATCTGAGCACAGATTGAGACATTTTTTTAGATCTTACAGGAGAGTTTATTTACTATGGGATAAAAAAAGGGTTGAAACAACTTTTCAGAACTAGGAATTGCAAGAAAAAAAACTCTGATTTGTGAAATATTAACTTGCAATTGGAGAAACAAAAAGAATTCCCAGATGTTGACCAGGATTCTGTTGTCTTTCTGAGTTTTTTGTTAGTCTATTTTTAGATTTCTGAGTTTACATATTGCATTTTTTTTTTTTTTTTCCAAAATATTGAATCGCACAATTCTGACTTTCCTCGCAATTGCGCAATTTTATCACATGGTTTCAAGGTTCAGGCACACATCTCAATGTATTCTCTCAATTAAATCATAATAATTTATTCATAGGGCACACAATAGAGAAATTAAAGACATTTTCATATAGGAAACTGTGAGGTGACTCTCTTCTTAGTAAACAAATTTAACAGCCTATAAAGTCAGAGGAAGCAAAGTTGACCATTTTATATCTGAGGAGACTTGATGGCATTTCAAGGAAGAATCATCTTAATCTTAGAATTAAATTTCCATTTATGAAGTCAATAGTTGCAGCTCAAAACACTTGCTTTTGAATTTCATCTGATTTTGACTTGATGGCAGATTGGAATCTTGGCAAATCAAAACAGAGTCTTGAGATGTTTAGACGTCCCATGATATATATATTTTTTTCTTCACCCAACGTCAAAGTCTCAGCTCTTAATTTATTACCAATCCTTAATAGTTGAGATATGATTATCTTAGATCAGATAAAATAGTTTGAAGTTGTTCTTTCACATTTGTTTTAAACTTAAAGCACTTGCTGACCCGTGTATTTAGTTTGGCTCATCCCAGCGCGAAATTGAATTTGGTGTCAGGTGATGTTTTAATCTTGGAGATACGCTTTTACATAAACACTTCCTCATGATTAAGAAGAAAATAAATCACAACAGCTGGGTTTACAGCCCGTTTAATTCAGAAACTGAATACATGCATCTGTCAGATTCACGTCTCGCAATATCCTTCCAAGTTCTGCTGGAAGTTTCCCTCTTCGATAAAAACACATGTTATTTCAGTCAGACCGATCTGAGGTTATTTTTTGTCTGTGGAACACAAAAGGAGAGTTTTTGACTCACGAAATGTCTTTACAAATTCAGCTTTTGTACTCCATGCGGGGGGGGGGGGAAATACCACCATGTGAGTCTGAATGACTTGAAGGTGAGTAAACAATGACAGAATCTTCCTTTTTGGGTGAACTGTTCCTTTAACAAGACACTAGAATAAACAATCTGTCTTTTAGACTGAAGGAAAGCAAGGTGTTTGTGATAAACTGTCACTTACAGAGTCTTTGGACTTTATCTGGTCTCTGGTCTCAGGAGAGAGCGGCTGTATTCTCAGTGGCCTTTATGTGAGGAGAGAGGATTTAACACAGGAGAAATAGGCCACCATTTGCTATCTAAGCAGCTTGTATGCGTTTATGGAAGCTATTTTCTGGCTGTTTTTGTCTAGCCTCGAGGTCTGTGTCCCGGTCATGATCCCAGCAGGGACACAATCTGCGTCTGAAGTGCAGGAGGTGCCACAACATAACAGCCCGTTATAGGACAGAGGGACTCGAAGGGGTTAGTTAAGAAGCAAGCTGAGCATGAAGCATTGAATGCTTGACTCGACATGTGAAAAGAGAAGGAAAACATGCCGAAGCCCTCTGGCTGTCACTCAGACCCGCGTAAAAGAGCTGCCTTTTAAATAAACATGTCAACGAACTCAAAGACTCAAACTCAAAGACTCAAACTCTTCTCAGATTTGCAAAGCTTCTGAATATCACAGAGCTGCTGAAAGCGTTTCACTCCTAAGATACGATGGAAGGCTATTTCCACCATAAAACGAAGGTGGAGTAATTGCCACATTTTTCTCACAATTCTGATTTGTACATCATGTTATTTTCCCCTCTGAATTGTGTTTTCATTCCACGACACTAACATCACATAAAAGTAATTAACATTTTATTTTAATTTCCTGAGCTGATAAGGCCATCGCTTTCAACAAGAAACCATCGTATACACTGCCCTGCAAAAAAATTGGAAACACCCCTGTCAACGTGTAGTTTTGGATGATATCTGCATAAATCCATTATTATATAAATGCATTAAAGTAAGTATTAAAGAGAATCATTTTCAGTTTGATTACATAATAATGGCAATATATACATGTCAAAGTTGTGATGACTAGTTAATGGTTTGAACGTGGCCCAGGTTTTTTTTTTTTTTAAGATTTTGGGTCAGCAGAAAAATTTCTGGGGGTCAGCACACCTTAATAATCAAGTCAATGTTTGAATAAACTGACAGCTCAGATGCCCAGACTATGCAGAGCTGTAATAACTGCTAATGCTGGATACTTTGATGCATCAAGTATTTTCTATGTATAAACTACTTATGTTATAAAATGTTGTCTCATTTTGTCGCACAAATTAAAAAGGATCCATGCCAATATTGTCCAAACCACACTTTTCTAGGGCATTTCCAAACTTATGGAGGGCAATGAAGATATGTATATACATTTTCTAAATGTATAGTATATTTTTGTGTGTTTATATACACTGTACGCAATAAATCTACACAGTACACATGCTACATATATTATGTAAATAAACACTTTTACATTAAATACGATTATTTGTTTGACGGCACTAATTAAAGCATTACATTTTACCTGTACTTTAATCTTTACACAAAGCCTATGAAGATAAAATAATGATGTCCCTAAGGCAAGGGTAAGTATATTAGCATAAATATAATGGTGCTGTCAAACGATTAATCGTGATAAATCGCATCCAAAATAAACGTTTTCTTTACATAATATATTTGTATGTACTGTGTATATTTAATAAGTATATATAAAACACTTGCATGTAACAACATAAAATCTTAATTATGAGTGGGAAACGTGGAGAACTTTTAAACCAAAGTTAAGTCATGTTTTGCAGAGTCGAGCTTAAGTGGCATGTAAAGCTGAGTATCATTGGCATAGCATTGACACAATACTCCAACGATGTCTCCTGAAAATAGACTGCATGGGTAACATATATAAAGAAAACAATATCCGTGCCAGGATTGATCCCTGGGGAACACCACATATAGAATGCACTACAAAAGAGGAGTACTTGCCAATGCTGACAGAAAATGTTCTATTGGACAATAAATCTAAACCAGTTAAGTACGGTGCCCCCAATACCTATACAATGTTCCAACCTAGACAACAAGGTACCGTGGTCCACAAAGTCAAACGCTGAACTAAGATCAAAAAGCACTAATGCCATAATATTGCCCCCATCAGTCAGAATTAAAATGTCATTAAAAACCTTCAAAAGGGCACACTCTTTGTACTGTGCTGACTAGGGTTGAGTCGATAGATGGTGCACCGATAAACATCATGATGCTGAGCCGGCATCGCGATCCTCCGCCCCGCCGCAGCATCAGCAACCAGCTCGCGAAAAACTTGATATGTTATCACTCTTATTTTTGTCAGTCGTAGGGCGGGGATTGGTGTTTTAGTTACAACTAAACATCCCCCGATGTCATCGTCCATCACGATGTTTCACATTAGACATCGTACGATGCCAAATTGGTCGACATCGCCCAACCCTAGTGCAGACTTTTAAAATTAGACTAAAAAACATCAGAAATGCCACTTAACACTCAAATGGTTTTGCAGTTGCAAGAGTACTTTTTTGTTCTAATATTTTAGATAGAAACAGCAGATTGGAAATGTTTTAAGAGCTGTCGGGTCAAGTAACAAGATCTATAGTTTTAAGCTTCATATAAACGTATTTCAGGGGTTAGAAAATATATATTTTAAAAAATCATAAATATAATAATATAAGATGGCCTTATGATAAACTATAGTGTGTATATATAGAGTATATAGATCTTGAAACATACACTATATGAAAATGATTTGAATGCACCAAACGATCAGATGTGTTATTCACATTCCTTAATAAATTACTTGTTTATGTTTATTTCTCCAAATTAATTTTAGATACATGTGAGGGGGAAAAAAGCTGAAACAACTGCGACCTTATCTCCTGAACTATGAAAGGACAACCTCTGAGCAATAACATTTTCATCTGGGAGGTCAAAATAGCTCTAGACTTGGGGGAGCTTTTATTCTGATGGTGAATGTAGATCAAAGCCGCAGTGAATTAGAGGTCAGTGATGGAGTCGATACACAAGCCTCAGATTCACTCCCAATGAAACCTGCCATGAAAATGCTATCTATCCATTGTGCGAGAGAACTCTATGAACTCTGTTGTTTTGCAGGGAACAGATTGGTTGCTTTGGAGAAATGGCTGTTGTGAGCATATGAGTAACTGCGTCTAGCTTGGCTTCTATTTGAACGCCTCATTTGTGCTTTATTGTTGCTTTTGCTTTGTTGAAGCTGCCCAGAGAGCAATACAACAACATAAAAACTAAAACCACTCTGTTTAATTTGATTTTGAAGATGATATGAATCAAACAAGACCTTCACTCGCCAACACCTTGACTGTTTGTAACTAAACACTTAAACTAGGGTATTTGGCTCTGACATGGGCTGATGTTCCCAGCTGTGTTTGTATATCTTGTTCTGTGATTGTTGACTGGTTCTGTTCACTCCACACCATGATCTAACGCAGATCTTGAACCCTGTGGTAGGCATCAGCTCTGAAGAACTTTTATGTAAACCATAACAAGGCACTTCTGTGACTGTGAGGTAGCAAATGTGCTTTCTTTCTGACTTTCTACAAACCTAAAGAAGAGGATTGCGAAGCTTTGAAGGCATGAAGACAGCAGTGATTTAGAGTCAGTGTGCATGCTGTGGCTTCTTCTGCCTTCAAGCAATGATCATATTTATTGGATAAGTGCACATGAACGTCATCACAATGTTTTAATAAGCATTGGGAAACTGGATTTTCTTTGATTTTCTTTCTTGGCATTGGTAGTTGTAAACGTTGATTTGTTTAGTGCACTTATTGTGAAGAATAGTGAACATTTTCAGCTTTCAATTTAAATAATTTTCTTCCTACAGCACAAATATATTTTTAAGACCTGTATATAATTTAATTTCAGAGAGTAGTTGGAGTAGTTCACCCAAAAATGAAAATATACCCACCAGTAGATGCTCTGTGGTGAATGGGTGCTGTCTAGGGTTGGGTATCGTTTAGGTTTTTTTTCGATACTGGTGCCAAATCAATACTTTTAAAATGGTTCCGGTGCCTGAATCGATACTTAAAAAATAAAAATGGTAACACTTTATAATAACTGCACACTATGAATCATTAATTAAGCATTAGTAAACCATCAGTTCATCCTTTATGAAGCATTGTTCCAACATTAATAGTCATTAGTAAGCAGTACAGCCTGTAAGACAATTTGCGCCCAGATGACGTATCATGCGTGAGTGGGGTTTGAATTGAGCTTGCCGGCTCTTCACATGTAACTTTAGATCTGTTTTTCTCTCGCGGAAATGATTTATTGCGCGTTCCAGCATCAGTGGTGCGCTCGCTTATTAATGGCGTAGATTTGTTGGGTTTTTCGTTCAGTACATACCGGTTACTTAGGTACCGGTGCCATACTGGTGCCGGGTTTCGTTACCCAACCCTAGTGCTGTCAGAATGTGAGTCCAAACAACTGATAAAAAATTACAATAATCCACACTACTCCAGTTTATCAATCCGCTAAAATATGAATAATCTAGTCATAAAAGCAATGTTGCTTTTTCATCATCATCTCTGAATCGGAAGAGAAATTTGCTGGGATCAAGCACTGTTTACAGTCCAAAAGAGTTCAGAAGGAACAAACATGCAAGACTTTTTCATTGGAAGATGCATTAATCAAAATAGATTATAGATTGGTGTTTTAGGTGGAAGCAACAATATGAAGTTATTACTTTGTTTTTACCAGTATTTTGGACGGCACCCATTCACAGCAGATCTATTTGCGAGCAAATAGTGGAATGTTACATTTCTCCAAATCATAAAAACATACTCTTATACCAAATATAAATCAGAATATTCAAATGAATGTACATCTTTATTAATTGATAATATAATTTGTAGGGGAAAAAACAGTATTGGTCATCTTAAATGTTTTGGTGTATGTTGTATTGTGATGGAGAGAGTCACATTTTTTATCGGAAAATCTAGAACAATGAGTATCACCATAATACCAAACTAGAGTGGGTCAAACATAAATGACTTTGTCCCATTTCGAGTCAAATCCCTTCCAGGTATCAACAGTAACAGTCCCAAATGTCCCTGGGGTTTTTCCATTGGTTTCCACAAATTGTAATGTAATCAATAGTAATGCCGTCAGTCCGTGAGCATCATGTCATCGAGTGAAAAATCTGTACTGGCTCTCTGGGGTTGCTATAGATCTCTCAGGATGGGCCGTGTTCAAACGCAGCCGTCTGAGAGAGATCTATTGGGTAATAACACCAGAGACTCTCATCGCAATCATTATTACGATTGCTGTTACGCAAGCTCATGAGCAAGAGCCAAGTGTGATTCATCTAATGGCTGGAAGGTAAACAGAGGTAGAGAGTGTATATCATCTCTTTCAGGTGTCATTACTGTGTACTTTAGAGTCCAGCGAGCGCCAGAGGCCTGTGATTTAATGATCTTTCATGTACACGACACCGCTTTCACTGAGATTTAGTTTAATGGAATAAATGCAAAATATCACTAAACCTTTAGGAGAAACATAACCTTTAAAAGTTTTTTTTTTTTTCTTTTTTAATAAATTTAAGTTTATATATATATATATGTATGTATATATATATATATATATATATATATTTATTTATTTAACAATTCACATTTTTTACATATTTTATTTAAAAATTGTATCTGTTCATTTATTTTGAGAAAATTCTTAGATAAACCTCAATCACCTTATGTATTAATCAGTTAATAATTTTATTTTTATTCTGTGATGGTTAAAATTTTTTTAAAAAAAGGCAAAAAATAAACAAATTTCTCTTAATTGAGCGAAAAAAGTCAGTTCTAAATCTATATTAAACTTCTTTCTCAGAAGTCTATATGGTTTAAAAATCATTCTTATATCATCTTTTATTATTCAACGGGTTTTAGAAAAAGAAATCTAATAAAATCAGCAGCCGCTAGCATTGATAGCAAAATATCCTATGAGAATGATTTCAGAAAGATCACGCGACACTGAAGACTAAAGTAATGATGCTAAATGTTCAGCTTTGATCGCATAAATATCATTTTAAAATATATTCACACAGAAAACAGCTATTTTAAATTGTAATAATATTTGAGCTTTTACTGTATTTTTTGATGAGCAGAATAAATTTCTTTCAAAAGCATTTAAATACCTTTTTATAAAATAACATTTTTATACCCGCCATAAAAAAAGTCGAAAACAGTTAAAGAATGTACTTAACATGGTTTATTTCAGAGCATTGGGTTTTGACAGAGTTAAACAAAACTGATATTCTCTTAGAAACTATCATCCACTCCTTACTTTTATGAATGGTTAACTATCATTATAAATACACAATAATAGCACTGAAATGTATAAACAAACTTGTTTCTTTTCATGTCCAGTTTAATCTCTGGTTACAACGTGTAAAATCCAATGGAAGTGGTTCACAGGGTGGAAGTAGACAGTAGAATGGCACAACGAGAAGACCAACGGAGTGAGCCAGAAACAAACACTTACAAACTAGAAGCAGCTAGAAGAAGTTGGGTTAAAAAAGGCAATGTAAGACAGAACTTCAGCAACAAGGCAGAATCTCATCTGAACAGTAGCCATACACGCATGAACTACTTTGTTTCCAGGAATGCTTGAGAAGCTTTAATCACAACACTTGACGTACAGTATTCAGTCTGCTCTCAAAGGCCACATACACACTGAAGGGAAATACGGTTGCTACCCAATCACTCCGGAGTCTGATTTATGAGTGCATTTTGGTTTCTAGAAATGGCAAGGGAAATTAAATGACATTTAAAAATAGAGAGACTAAAACAGTATTCTTTTTTGTGAAACGGAAAAAAAAGAACACTAAGCTGCTATTAATGGTTCTCAGCATGACGTCGAAAGGGGCCTCAAAATGACTTTATTTAATTTTCATTTATTTTACATTTTTTGCCAATTTTATTTTAGCGAATTTACACATTTTCAGTTGTAAATAAAATATATTGTTAAAAATCCTTATCCTTAATCTTAACCTGAAATTAAGAGAGGTCTTAAAATGATTTTAATTTCTTTTAAATTCTAGATCTGGAAAATGTTATGTAAATTAATGCAATTGTAAAACTTTTAGAGCGGTATGCACATATTTACGCATGTATATATTTATGTGTATATACATGAATATACTGCTCTAAATGTTTTACAACTGCATTAATTTACAAACTATTTTTTTTTTTGTAACATTTTGTCTTTAGGTCCTTATTCTGATCCATTTGAATTTGAATTCATTGTAATTGCTAGACCTGGAAAAGTCATGTAAATTAATACAATCCTGAATTTTTATAGTGAAAATAATCTTTTTGGCATACCATATTCCAATAGATTTTATAGAGTTAAAAAAAAACCCTTTAAATTAAAGGGGGGCCTTCAAATATTGTGGACAATTTCCAAAAAGGTTAAGAACCACTGGGTTAAACTGTTGGCTTTTGCGTTTCTTTTTCAGGAACAAGTTATGCAGAATCTTCAGTCCTGTGTTCTGCACACACAGAATGACAATATAAGGAGATTTTAATTTGTAAGTTGCTTTAGATAAAACTAAATTTGCCATTGTGCACGTGGCCGAAGAGACAGCAATCACCCCAGAGACTCTCATCTGTTCACGTGTACAGTAGCTGCTGGTAATTTCTAAAACTAGATTCTCTCTCGAACCACATCCTCAAAATTCTCCTGCGTTCATACAAATAATAATTTAAAAAAGCCCATGAAGGGCCAGGGGCCGTCTCGTAAGATCCACGTCTCAAGTTCTGTACAAGCAAATAAAATATGAGCTCTTTTAAACATCCATTTCTCATAACAAAATAATCTGATCCATTAAAAGTTCACATAGCAAAAAAGGTAACAGATCTCCATATATATATTTATACTGTATATACACACACATACTATTTTGGCAGACAGAACACAAAGTAGTTCTTTATTGTAAACAGCTTCCTTCTTTCCTCGCACACGACGTCTCGTTACATTCATGGCTCCAGTTCTAATTCCTCCTAATACTCAAAAGTTTGTGCTTTTAGAAAGAGCCGGAGCGAAGTTCAGCCTTGTCGACACCCACCTGACTGGGACAGGGGACGGGAACAGGAAGTAGAGGAGGCCTTGGCTTCGTTTCGTTCTGAAGCGTCCTGTGGGTGAGATGCGCTGAGATCTTTCCAAATGTTTTCTCGGTACACGGCGACCGTGGAAGAGGATTTATGGGATTTGGCGGGACGCTTCGGCACCCTCAGTTCTCCTCGTCTGTGATGTCGTCCTCCTCGACCGCCTTCTCCGCCATGGTCTCTGGGATGGCGTCCAGGCTGCGGCAGACCTTGGAGCCTGACACCGACGAGGGTCTCTCTCCTCCTTTGGCCAGGTTAGAGGTGAGGGCGGCGTAGTGGATCTGTTTCATGTTTTCCTGCACTTCCGCCCGAGCGTGTTTCAGCAGATCCGCCTGGCCCTAAACACACACACAAGCAGAGACAAGGGGTCTCAGTCACTAATAACTGGATGCAAGTAAGCACACAGAAAATAGTCTTATATTCATGCATAGACTTGTTCTTATCCCTTTTGTAACTTGCATAGCACCAGCTGAATGAATCTACTTCAGATCATGCTGTAATTAATAACTATTATTTAGCTAATTTAGCTATTGTATCGGCGGATCCGGATCGGTGCATTCCTACTTTCAAGTACATTCAGACATAGATATATATATAGAATGACTAGATGTCTTGTTGGCGGAGTCGAATGTTCACAAATGGTGGACATCTTACCACATATTGTGTCATTCTATATATATCTATGCATTAGAAATGGTAATTGGTGCTCCAGTATTATCGGTCTGCCGAAACTCATCTAGTGAGAAGTGTTTAGCGGTGCAAAAATAAGTGCGATTTAAAATGCGTTTAAAAAATTGGACGCGTTATTTTTGTGTAATTAATTAATCTAAATTAATACGTTAAAGTCCCGGCCCTAATATTAATATATATATATATATATATATATAAAGTGCTGTCAAACTTAAAAATAACAAAAGCATATAACAAAATGAATATACCTAAAATATAAATTTTAAATATTAAAAAAGTAATACTAAAATACTACAATAGTTTACACACGAATGTGTGCATGTGTGTGTGAACATTTATTTGACAACAAAAGAAAGAAGTCTACTGCTAACAAATCTCCACATGGTTAAATATTGCTTGGTTGAGCCTAGTTGGTTTGTCTATCACTAGTTTTTAACTTTGTGGGTTAGTGTGACAGATCCCAACAAGTACTTTAAAGTACAATACATGAAATAACGGTAGTCACAACTATGTTGAGTTTAATATCCTGCATGTATCTGGAGTGACATTGAGATCTATCAAGATGCAAGTCCTTGAGAGTCTTGTGCTGATGTCAACAGCAGATGTAAACGTTTTGGGCACGAAAAACACTGTGTTGCGCAGAAGATGTGAGAAAGGAAAGTGGCTGTGATGAACACTAGTAATTTTTAACACAATGGCTCCGTTTAGAATAACAGGCTAGTGTAATCACAGACACATTCACAGTTTAATTATCATTGATATTCTTTAAGCAAACAAAATCGCCACCTAAATAGTCTTTAATGGTGTGATGTCGCTCAAATTGATTCTGTCCAGCTGAAGCACTTCAATTTGAAATGACCTCCATTTAAACATCTTATTTCCAATGGTGTGTGTGTTTTAGGCACCGGAAAACACTCATTAAGAAAACCTTTTTTCAACAGTCAATCAACCAAAACAGAAATGATCAGATAATCTAGCGGAGTATGCATGTACGTTTAAATGTTTCACATTTGATTGCATCGGATGTGATTCTATCCCATTAACCTCAAAATATTCTACCTGAAATCTTTAACGCATTTCTTTGACTGCCTTGTGTAAGCTCTGAGGTATTTCCTTCAGGAAATGCAAATCTAGTTAACGGTGCTGTTCTGAATTCTATTACAGGTTATTTGCTTTTTATTCCACAAGAGCTTGTGCAATCCCCGAATTAAACAGTCAGTGTCCCAAAACTGCCACATTGGTTGAGAAAGTATTGATATTCATTAAATATTCAAGATGTTAACTGCGATACATCACAGCGTCTTAAATCATAGGAGGCAATTCTGAGCATTAAAATCTTCTTATGGTAAAATATATGCAAATCGTCATCTCAAATGGGAGCAGATTTTTTTTCACAGGTGTTAAAAGGCTCTTCAGAGTCTCGGCTGTGATCACCTTCAGAATCGTGATGTTCCAGGTGAAGCTCTCGACGGATTTGTGGAGTTTTCTTCCCTTCAGTCCCTCCTTCACCGCCAGATCATGTAGTTTCTCATGGAACTCCATCGCTGAAATGACACGATCAGAAATATAATTACAATAACTTTTTTTGTATTTTAATATATCTGCAAAGCATCATTACTCAAGTCTTCAGTGTCACATGATCCTTTCAGAAATCATTCTGATATGTTGCTCAAGAAACATTTCTTATTGTTATCGATGTCAAACACAGTTGTGCTGCTGCAAATTTTGAAAACCTGATATTTAAAAACTTGTATGCATCCTTGCTAAATATTATAACTGATTAATTGTATTTTAAATATTTTTTGACATTATATATGCATGTGTACTGTGTATATTTATGTACATATACACACACATACAGTATAAATGAAAAAATATTTAAATGTTGAAAAAAAATTATATAGTTAAGAAAAATGTGTTGTTTATAAACACATGCATACATTTATTTCATATTTATATATAAATACACACACACATATGAGAGACAAACTTATTTGGGATGCAATTAATCCTGATTAATCATTTGACGGCACTAATTTAATACTTTACTGTTCAGAAATAAGAACTAGTGTAAATCTTGCCTTCAACCAGTCAACCACAGCACATGTTCATTTAACTAAATCAGCAAAAATCAATAAACACCAATATCACAATACATTATAATTAACGCCATCTGCCTAAATCTTTTACTAGAATAATTTTAATAAATGAAAGCTTATTTCCGTCATAGTTCACATTGTTGAATGAATTCATTTGAATCAACTGTCTGAACAGATTAATAGAAATTAATCGCATCAGTTTTTCTTGCATTTCGAATCAGAGACGCAATAAAAACACATCTGATTCATGAGATACAGAAGGGTTGTAAAAATAGTTTAAAAGAACTTCAATAGTGCCCTCGGTCAATGCAAATAGAGTGCAATATTTTGTCTGTGGGACGTCCCAGCTCAGCAGGCACAACAATAAGGACGGCTCGTGGCCAATTTGATGGCAACAAGACCCCTGCAACTAGTCGAGCTTTTCATGTATTCATAAGCTTTGACAACTTCAGTTACCAGGATCAAAGAAACTATGGGATGTGGGCGCGCGGTTCAAACAAACACATTCACTTCCTGTCATCTCAACACACAGCACCACGAGGCCAGTTTATTCTGTTGGTTAGGATTAAAGCCCTGTGGGAGACGCGAGGACGGGGCTTATTGTGTCACACACACAGGATCCATCTCTTTGTGTTTGGGGTTTTTATCGTCCAGACTGCCGGCATGTTGAAGTAAAAGCTGAGTGTCAAGTTTCTCCTTGAGCCGCATGGAGCAAACGAGGACGGTAAACGCTCGTGACGTGATCAGAAAACAAGTGGCTAGTACACATTTAAAACAGAAAGAGGAAGAAAAGAAAGATGGAAGGAAGCAGAGATGAAGCGAGCGTGGGCACAGCAGACAGACATGAATCCTTTCAGACTGCATTAACATCACAGCAAAGAACACAGAAGAGATTTGTCACCATAGAACACCGTTCTGTTTCTGTCTTTGTCTTTCTTTCAATCGCACTGATCTGAAGAAGGGCCACTGAGGAGAGGAAACATCATCTTTTGGTGTCAGTTTAGTTTTGTGTGTGGCATCTTCAAAATAAATGCCACCGATATGATGCACATTGCACACAAATATGAGTGAAAATACAATGTTTCAATCTGCTTTCAGTGCAACTTCCAGGACTCAAGCTGCCAGGAAACAAATCTACAATGAGCACTTCAGAATTTATTAAAAATAGGATCTGCCAAAGTTTGTCAGGCTTCTCGTGTTGGAATCTAAATGAACAATAATAAAAAGGATATTGAAAACATTTTTGAAAAGAAGCTGAAATACAATTAATATTAGAGGGAAAATGCTGTCTTGGCAACTCCTAAAACAAGTTGAAATACCAGAGTTAAACTAAAACTGACATAAAAATTTATTAAATATAAATGCAAAAAATATTAATAAAAACGGTCATCACATAAATAATACTAAAATATATTATTTTATATAAATGACACTAATATACAAAAACAATAAGCACATAAAAATAAAACTCGCTAAAAATTAAATTAGAATTAAAATGGAAAAATAAAATAAAAACTACTTCACAGATTTGCACTGGTGCATCAGCATAACGGTTTAAAAAAGTGTGCAAGTTTCCGTCTGTATCACATTGCTTCGTTTCTAAAATATTTGCATCAGTAAAAAACTGTTTATTTATATATTATTATTAGTAGATGTGCTACTTTTATTATTTCGAAAATGACAAATCGTGACCAATATTTTCGATGTAGGTTGATTTCGCCTCACTAAACTGTTTCTCAAGCGCAATTCTCTATTCACTGCTGCTGCTACGTGAATCTGACGTATCACAAGACTACAAGATCATTTATGATTTGCTATCTGTCTGAACCAAAGTAATAGATGCAAACTATCTATATGTACAATACTAAATTGCATAGCATCATTTTTATTTTTTTTTTCGAGAAATCGTATCGCAGTGAATTATAATGTGGTGAATCGTATTGTATTGCATTACTGCTTCATACTGTATGTATCTTTAATATAACATATCGTTGGCTATGCATCGAGATGCGGATTGTATTGCAAGGAATTAAAATTGTATTTAAAAAGGTTATGTTATGTTAAATTTATTAACAAAATCTGTAAAAAAAAAAACCACCGGGATTTTAAACAGTACAGCTACAGTAAAAACCTGTTAAATGGTTAACGATAAATTACTGTAACATTTACAGGGGAAAAATGTACATTGACGTTCCCAGAATGCCCTGCATTGCATTATTAATGTTTTTTTTTTTTTACAGTGCAATAAAAATGTTGAAATTAAAAGGAAAATTTAAAGTATTAATATATAAGTATATTGCATATTTGGTGAGCAGCAACTTGGCAAAGCACGGTTAGGGAATAAAGAGGAATTAGGACAAATACGGTTACTCCTAAACCCCTGAATGACTGACAATGGGAACGTCCATCAAACCCTGTGCCATTTCTGTCTTTTTGAGTACATTAGGAACAGCGTGTGCGAGTTAATCCTTCTATAACCATGCATCTGTTGCGCTCCATCTCACATTCTCAGTGATGACATCTAGGTGTGCAAATGCTCCCACAGCTGTAAACCCTCTCTAAAAGGAGATCACAGCTTAAACGGCGCTCTCTAGATGCAGATCGCTGGCCAATGAGGCGGCACAAAAGCCTGGGGAGACAGTGTTTGACTTCGTACAAATAGAGCAATAATGCTCAAGAGGGGGAAGCCATTACCGTGAGCCGTGCGAGCATATTTCAAGATGATTTGTATTCATTCCTGTCGTTACTTTCACACTCTGTTAACCTCAGTGGTGGTGGGCTCTTGCGTCTGCGAGCCCCTCGGATTTGACGGGCGGTAAGCAAGGAGAGGTGCTGTCGGTTTAATGATGCGTGATTGAGCCGAGGAAGGCGGCCAATGGCACTGCGACGGCTCTTCGTGGCAGGGGTTGCCTAGCAACATACTGTAGGATGAGTGGGAAAACCCGGGCTGTCATTCCACACACACACGGTGTCTCTGTGGATGCCAGCTCTGTGACACTGCACAGACAGCTTGAAAGAGCATGTGTGAGGGCGGCAGCGTGCTTCCAAGACACCTGCGCATCACTTCATAGTCTTTTATGTGCTTTAAATGACTTCGTTTTACAGAAATGCCTGTAGTCTGGCACGCTGCTATGCCTCATGCGCCCCCTGTCAACCGCAGTAATGAGAGCCACTGCAATGGCAGCATGCTGGCAACGAATACTTGCTTTTTGGATCCGCAAACAGAACGGATTAAAATAATAGTTTAGCTTTAGGCCATCCAAAATGAGTTTGTTTCTTTAACAGAACAGATTTGTGGAAATGTAGCATTATATGACTTGCTCATCACTGGATACTCTGCAGTCAATAGGTGCCGTCAGAATGAGAGTCCACAAGTAACCCACACCACTCAAGTCCATCAGTTAACATCTTGTGTTATAAAAAATCATTGAAGTATTTCAACTTTAAACAGGTGCTTCATGATTCATAATAATGTTATTATCCTCCAGTTCTTTTTTTCTCTCACATTAAAATCCACCAGCATGTTTGTTTCAAACTGTTTTTGCTGTGGCAGATTTCTCTCTTGATTCAGATGAGATGTCTTTTTCGCAATCTTTTTTTGGATTATGGCCTGGTATGTTTAAAAAAAGAAGCAATGGTTTGAAGTTTAAAAGAGTGCGTTAAGATGTTAACCGATGGACTGGAGTGGTGTTTTTATCAGCTGTTTTAACTGCAGAGGATTCATTGCTGAGCAAGTGATGAAGGCTACATTTCTCCAAATCTGTTCTGATGAACAAACAAACTCATCTACATCTGGAATTACCTGAGGGGGAGACAATTATCAGCTAATTTAAATTTTGATAAACTATTTCTTAAAACAATATTGGCATTGAAGTAGCCTACATACTCTTTCCAGCGTGACATTAGTATCTTTAATGTATGAGAATTGTGGGGGGTTTTCCACTTTGTAATCATAAAGACACTAATGTGTAGTGAAAACCATTTACAGTATAGTTTATCTATAATACTTATTTATCTATAGCCTATTTCTGTGTTGCATTGCAGAATTTTTTTTAGCACCTCGCATCTTTGAAAAAAAAAAAAAAAAAAAAAAAAAAAAGGCAAATTCAAAACAAAGCATCATGATTTGTCATTACAGTATGTGAAGACTCACTGGCCAACTCTATTAAAGAACACTCAGACAGGCGCTCTCCACTTGTCCCGCATATTATCATAATTATCTTAATAAGCGTGCACCTCTGTTTTTGTCAGCTGCTTCGACCCTGTATTTTCAGTTCCGCACATAGGGTCATGTTTTTAATACGTCGGGTCAAGTTGAGACCCTCTCAAGCCCCAGCATGCTGTTCTATTCTGCTGTGCTCCATCTGGCTTATTGAAGAAAATGCATAAAAATTTCCCAGTATTTTTGTGCAAACTTTTTTCCATGGTTACAAACTGAATGTGTGTATACATACACATATATTGCCAATTTTGTCCTGTGATTCTGTCATTTAAAAAAAAAAAAATATATATATATATATGATATATATATATATATATATATATTTCTTTGTAGATTAATTTTCTTTAAGTCTTTAATCTATTATTTCTTTCATCTTTTTTTTTTTTTTTTAAGTAAAAGTAATATTATTATTAAATTATTATTAAACTATAAAATAATATTATAGTTTATATTTATTTTATTAAATAATATTAGTTTTATCTTGGTCTGCATGCAAGCCATGCATTTGTTTTAAGAGTGTATCGAATCCAAAGCACATGAGCGCAGCCTCCTTAACTCCCGCCGGCTTTAGGGTGATTGTTAGTGCACAAATTTTCAAATATTTACAGCAAAAGTATATCCTCTGTAGGTCTCTTAGATGCTTGGAGCACTGGCCGGCACTGCTTTACTCAAAAGACAGCCTGTTATTTACTCTGCCTGTAGATCGATACCTGCTCGGTCTTTTGCAGGGGCCAGTTTTGATTATCCAGGGCTGTCGATGCCGGAGTTTTCCACTGGATTCCACATGGGAACGGGCAAGTATCGACCCACTTTTCCTATTCACCGCTTGCAGCTCGACCTCCTCGTACAGCTCCATCAGTCCATCTCCGCCACACCTCAAGAGAAGTAAAGCTGCTGCCAGTGGGCCGTTCATTCACTAATGTGTTCATGCGGGACTCTGAAGTGCACCAGGCAGAGATGGGCTTCTTAAGAGAGGCAAGAAACCACAGAGATTGATTTACAGTGTTTACTGCAAATCAGACAAAGCCGTTCTCTGTGCGCTCGTGCTGGGACAAAAGAGGATGAATATTTGATGTGGCCAGACTCTGGCAATCAATAAAAGCTTTGTGGTTTGTCTCATTTCTGACGCAGGATACTAAACTGCATTAAAAGTGGCGGAAAATGACCGTGTTAAGCAGAAGAAATCAAAAGAGTGATAGTTTGATGCACGACATCTTCACATTTTCTGAATGAACGTGAACGGTTGCTAAGGTGTTCAGAGTGGTCTATTTGTTGGTGGTCTAGGTTGTTCTAAGTTAATATAATGCTGCCATTTACATGTCAACCGCTTCTCAGAACACCTTAGCAAACATATAGCCATGTCTTGGTAACCACCCACGTTATATCATCATGGGGAGCATTGCAAAGGCAAGCAACTCACGCTTTCTTCAGAAAATGTAAAGATATAAAGCTATAACTCAGCAGTTGCTAGGATGCAAGTCTGAGCAAAGTAACCATGACAAAAAGAGTATTATTCGTGGAATCAAATTGTGCATTAATATTTGCTAGTTAGTGTTAGGTCACTCAAATATGAAAAGATTTAGGTGACTTTCTTCTTTCTAAAGATTTTTAGCTGAAATTGTGGTCCTTGGTGATTCAGAAACTGCAAGTCAGTGGCTGGACATTTTTTGATCATAAAAAAAAATGTATCAGGCAACACAAAACTAATACCCATGGCTCCTGATTGAGGTCTTATGAAGCAAATCAACTGGTCTGTGCTAGAAACTGAACATTACTCACAACAACAACAAACAAAATCTGATTCCTTTCTGTGAACAGATTCTTTTGGACAATTTGATTCGGTTCATTTACTAGTTTGTTTACATAATCATGCAATGATGTAACATATATGCAATTACATTATTAAAACACCTAATAATGATGTTTGTTAACACATCCAAAGCAAGTGATCTTCAACAGCTCCTCCTTTTACATAAATCCTGAAAAACATGTTCGGTTCATCATATCACTGGTTCATCAGTGTCCGAGTCTAAACTTGTTCCTCAGTTTAGCGCTGAATGATTCTTTCATCATAGGATTAGATATGTTGCTATTTTGTTTCATTTTGAGTCTGAGTTACTGTCAGGCGTCACAAAGTAAGTTCAGATTGAGTAACTTGTATACCTGTGCTCCTCAAGCTAAAATTAAGACATCTGTGAACCGGTTCAAATAGTTGACACACAAAAAAAAAATCTAAAGAAGCATTAATGAATCGAGATTGATTCATAACATCTGGATATCACTGCGAATCGTTTGTCTGGACTCTCTGGATCTGGTGATTATGTTATTAATAATGTTCAGTTTCTTGCGCAGACTGATAGTTTCACTTCATAAGGCATTACATTTATATTTCTTGATGTGCTTTTTGTACTGGCTGGCTTTAAAATATTATCTTTACTGTCCTGCTCAGGGGAAAAAAAAAAGAACGAACACTTTTTGATGACCTGAGAATAAATAATCATCAAAATTTCACATTTTGGATTAACTGATCTTTAACTAATTTCCTTGCATACATCAGGTCTTTAGAGACCTGGACATCCTTCTCTACTCTCTACCCTTTTTGATTTTTTTAAAGTTAGACATCAACTTTCTTAGTAGTCCTTAGTCTATTTATTATAAAAAAAAGGAAAAAAAAGCCTGTTTTGTAATTATTATGTTTTGTAAAAAGTGTATAGAGAGGATAGAGACCCAAGGTATGTGACTGAATATGTGCAATACATCTTTTTTCCTCAAGGTGGCTGTTTCATACACAAATGACGTTTCACTCATAACTACAGCAGACGGAAAACAAACGAATATCATCAGCAAAAACTGAACTGGCTTACTATGTGCAATGAAATATATAAATGCCAGTGTCGTCTGATACTGGATGTGGTGAATAAGCGCCCGGGGATCAAAATATGGAATACGAAGTCATTGAAAACGATAGTTTTAAGAAATACCATTAAGATCGCGAATATGAATCAGATGCTAAACGTTAAAAGTAGGAAAGAAAATACTATGGAAGTCAATAGTGACCCAAAACAGCCTGCTTACAAACTTTCTTTAAAATATCTTCCTTTGTGTTCAGCAGAACCAAGGGTACTCGAGAGTAAGTAAGTAATTGTCATTTTTATGTTAACTATTCCTTTAAGTTTCAAAAGCTAACAAAATATGCTTTATTTTATTCTTTTGCAATTGTACTTTAAATATCGAGTTTTTTTGCTATTGCAGCAGTAAAGCATCCATCCGTGCTGGATATAAAGGTCTGGGTTGCCTAAAGACCCTAAAACATTCATGCATTTAAGGGTTAAGGACTTTAATAAACTCCTAAGTATAAGCAACGGTAATTGTGGAACTTGCTTTACCAAGCATTAATAACCACTGCGCGTCAACATTTATTTGGTCATTATTAAAGCCCAACAGGACAGAAAATGACACATGTGGTATTGAAACAATGGGCAAGCTTATTGATTTAGCGTTGGCTTGACAAAACAGAACGGTAGTGTGTGCGTTTGGGTGCGGCTCTGATAATTGTTCATCGAGAGAACATCTAATGAACTCTAACAGCTTCCTGCGCCAAGATTCCATCAGCTGCGATCAATGAAACACACTGCCAGCCTCCCGCATCGATCACCTGCCAATCACGGTCTCCCAGCAACACAACCAAGATGCAGAAAAAAATTATCAATGTTTCCACTCTGCATCACAAGGTTTTATGCATCAATAGGATGTAATCAGATAAAAATCACAGCAGGAATGATGCACATTCCTTCTTTCACTAATAAAAAAACCGCTAAACTTGAAATAGCATCATTTGCCTGGCTATATTTCATTTACATTACATTTTGATTCCTTGGTCTTATTTGATTTGGGAGATCAGAAGTGAAGTTGCACTGTGCGCTTCAAAAAAAATAAATAAATCAATGCAATTTAAAAAGGCCACAGATGCACCTTAAATTACACAAGCGCTTGATAAAACACGCTGCCTTTCTTCTGCATTCGGCTTTTCTCTTTCATTTCGGAGTGAATGCAACCGAGGCGATTTTCAGCGATTGCATCGTGCAGCTGTTGATTGCATGGCTTTGATAGGCCATAGATGTTTACCCTTTTAGTCCACGTTAATTAGAGAACAGAGAGCGAATGACACCATTGAGAGTCAAAAAAACCCTACTTGAAGAGTGTTTGAAAAGCAGGACATCACACAGGTGAAGAGAAACGCACAATGGCCCTTATATAACACAGCATGGCATAATTAGTTCTATCTCTTTGAGCTTTTTTAGTATGAACACACTTGTGTTTCCTTTCTATTTCAGAGGGAGCTGCGATCGAAGGGCTGCGTCGATCGCCTGTGTTCCAAGAAACACCCATCCCTCGTGGAACACGGTGTCTTTCTCTTTCTCCCGTACTGCTTTTTCACTCTTACCTGCTTTCTGGACTTGCAGTATTCGCTCGTACACGCTGTCTGAGTTCTCCAGCAGAGTTCGGCTGGTCTGGATCATCTGTGAACATGGGAGACAGGGACAGATAATGAGCATCTGTGCTGTTACTGTACCACTCGGATGACAGCTCATTTGTAGTGTGCCACCGTGACCTGTACCCTGCAGATCGTGTACGTAGGTCATAAGAAATCTAACAAATGTGTTCCAGAAGAGAAAAAAATCAAATAAAGAAAGCTTAATAAATAGGTAGTAGTTAAATAATACAAATTAAATAAATAAATAAACGATGTCCTACTTTTGTATAAATGGCAGAAATTAGTGTCATGTTTATGAACAATTAAGTAAAACAAACAAACAATTCATAATAAAACATTAAAATAAATAAGTAGCATTATTATCTTCTCTTGTGTTAACGGAAGAGAAGGGGTTTGGTTCATGTTTATAATTTCGTTATTAAAAAATTATAAAACAAATGCATTCAAAAAACGATTGTTATTAATATAATAATAAAAAAATAATAATTTGAGTTTCAATATAGTAACTAAATAGTAATACAAATAAATAAACAATAAAAAAATTTAAATAGATAGTAATATAATAATTTTAAACTCTGTACTGGTTTAGTATAAAATGGCAGGAACACACGTCAAGTTAATGAATTTTGTGTCTGAATATGTGTCATACGTTAGCTGTTATTATTATTTTATATATATATATATAATTTATTATCATTATTTATTATTTCAAATTATAATCAAAGGCCATATAAGTACATGGTCGCTGTTGGTTGTGCACAGCCTAATGAGGAAAGTCATGGCAGGACAGAAAGTGGGCCAGATTATGTAACAGATATGCTCTTTTGTTGAATGTGGACCCACACCCTTCTAATGAGGTGAGCAGATTCCTACATTTAATTATGCCAGACCATTTAGACACACACTAAATCTAATTCAGACAGACGTCTCAACACAGGGCAGCGGCTACAGATCCTACAACACCAACCACATCAGAAAACCAGAGCCTAGTTAAAAAAAAACAAAAAAAACGTATCTTACGAGACTCAACATGCTGCCAAGAAAGACAAAGTAAAGTTGTGTTTATTAAAGGCCATTTTATATCCCTTTTTTGCTTGCTGAAGTTCACTTATAAGGCAAGGTTGGTTACGTGTAGTTTTTCATGTTTACTCTGTTCCCCGCTCTCTGACCCTTAGAAATAAACACAATTTTAAGAATGCTAATTAACGTTTTCACTACTGCATATTTAATATGTCTAACTGTAAATGAGTTGTGTTATGATTTACCAGCAGAGTCTCAATCCTCTGTTTAAGTTTATTCATGCAGATTATGCATATGCTCATTCTGACCTTTAGATCTCCCAAACACTGGCCCGTATCAGAAAAACAAAGACCTCTGGGAACAGTTTACAAATTACAAAACATAACAGGGTGGGAAATGTGAAGTCATGCTTTAATTGTTGAAACTTCCTGCATTTAACAATTTAAATCTCTTTTGTAACAACGGCTGTTTTGTAGAAATGATGGTTAATTGAATAAAATAAAGAAATGTAAAAATAAAAACCTTCATTTGAATAATTTCAGAATAAATACATTAAATTTCACGATGAATATTTTATGATGCAAGAACACTGCTGTTGAAAGAATTGTGGTTAAGGCAGCATTCATTTGATCAGGTACAAATACACTACAAACAGTAATAGGAAAAATCTTTGCAATTTTAAATATATATTTTAAAATGCATTTCATTTGTATGATGCAAAGCTGAATTTTCAGCATCATTACCCCAGTCTTCAGTGTCACATGATCCTTTAGAAATCATTCTAATATGTTGATTTAATACTCAAGATTATCATCCTGTTTAAAACAGTTCTGCAGCTTCATATTCAGTTAACAAAAAGTTGATGTGTTTATGTTTAAGTTTGCTAAATAAAACTTTTCATTGTGGTTGTTGTATTTATGTTTTATTTAAAAGTATAGAAATGTGACCCTGAAGCATAAAAGCAGTCATAAGTTGCTCAAAAAAACAAAAAAAAAAAAAGATTATTTGTAGCCTACAACACATTGTATGGGTCAAAATTTCATTGACAATTTCATGACTATAAGCTTACATTTTTGATTACTAATATGTACTGCTAAGAACTGGACAACATTAAAAGGCGATTTTCCTCAAGATTTCGTTTTTTATTAATTTATTCATTTTTTCCAGGTTCCAGATTCCAGGTTTTCAAACAGTTCTCATGCTTTCCATTGATGGTTTGTTAGGATAGGACAATATTTTGCAAAAAAAAATTGACCTTTATGGTTTTGTGGTCCAGGGTTACAAAAGGATGATTTTCGCAACCTGTTTGTGCTCTTGCTCCTATGACAATGAATCAGCTGACTTTGTCATCTTGAGCAATTACCAGCTCTTGTGAAGCAGAAACAAAGCATAAGCTGAAACTTTAATTTAACACACCATTATCGGCACAGGTCCTTATGTACCGCAGGTCAGTCTAATTGAATTGTACATCCCTACAGCGGCCAAAAGCATGGCAGGGGTCATTTGTCGGGGACCAGATTATCTTTCCATGCCAACAAAGAGAAGAACAGCTGCTTTAGCGTCTTTCTCTGATTGCTCGTGCTCAGAAACCTCTCACAGAGATCAATCACGAGACTGTGGCAATTTTCCAGGAAGTCGGGTCGGAGCGCACACTTTCTGATGACCTCGCCATGTGTCGACGCTCGCCCAGACCTGACAGATGCAGACAGGAAAGATAACAGCACTATTTCTTCACAGCTTTCTACTCTGCAATGCATGTAGAGTTTGCCTGAATCTGCAACCAAAACAATCTCTGAAAGAAGCAGATTTGGGCTTGCACAGGCAAACGCCACTCACATTCTCTACAGAAAATGCACAAATCTAGTTAGGTAAAGTTTTGAAGATGACTCATCCTCAAAGCATCGTGTGTATAAAAGCTTCCTTTAGTGAATCCATGCAGTTTTGGTAAAAAAAACCTCAGTATTTAACACTTTTTTTCTCATTTCGGCCGACTGTTGTAGGTGGAGGATTTTGACATAAGCCAAGAGAAGAACCTTACTAAAGTAAGGAAACTTTGCTGCCTTTGCTCCTGTAAATAAATTTGCAAGACTAGCATATCTTGCACAATGTCACACGTGACCTAACCCTTTAAGTCTAAGAGTTATAATAAATGGCACACTGGTGAAAGTTCATGAATGCATTTTAGTCATAATTAATCTAATGCATCAAACTAGCTCTTCATTCAAATCATCCAAAAACCAGTTCAACCAGTCCTAGTTTGTTTACTTTAATTCAGAAATAATGCATTCAATTGTTTAAAAGCAACAGTAAAAACATGGTAACATAATGTTACTAAAGGTTTAGATTTCAAATAAATGTAATTTCATAAATTAAATACATTTTTTAACGAATCCTGGGGAGAAAAAAATGTGCTGCAGTGGTTTTCAATATTCATAAGAAATGCTTCTTGAGCAAATCGACATATTAGAATGATTTCTGAATGGGGGTAATGATGCTGAAAATTCAGCTTTGCATCACAGGAATAAATTACATTTGAAAATATATTTAAATAGAACCTGCCATTTTTAAATTGCAATAATGTTTCACAAAAGTACTGTTTTTGCAAAAAAAAAAACCAAAAAAAAAAAAAACCCAATGTTTAAAAATAAAAAAATAAAATCTTTTGTGCACAGAAGAGCCTTTTTTCAAAAGGCCTTAGAATGGATTTGTTTTAGAGAAGAGTGTAACCAGCAACTGATTAAACACTATTTAAAATCCATTGACATTTCCTGGTTTTCCATCACTGGATCTTTAATCACTAGGCAGCTTTTTGGTTGTATCTGTATCAGAGAAGCGGGTAACGGCCCTCATGCGAGCACAGCTGCAGCAGCTGTCTCATCGCTGACATGCCCACTGTCATTACATTACTAATGACTGGAGAAATTGCAGCCTTGGTGGCAGACAAACCACTATAGGGGGTATTTATAGAGCGGGGGACCAGGAGGAGGACAACAGCAACCCCTTGTTCAACTGGTGCACAAACAGCACTGCGTTTTCTCAAGGATGTGCACATCACTCAGCTCATTCATATCACTCTTTAATCACTCTAAAATCACTCTTTAGATTTCAGAATCGGCCCAAAAATATGTTTTTCTGTGATTATTTTCATAAATGTGCTTGTTTCTGGAACAATGATGTGGCAACTTTTTTTTTTACTTTTTATAAAGCTGATGAAATAATAAATAAGCCAATTTTTGACATGATGATTTAAGGAATCTGGTCTCTTATGGATCAGTTGTGTTCCTCTGCTCGGGCGTTCTTCCTGAAAAACTCTTCAAACTGCAAAACACGGCTATTCTCTGGGCAGTTTTCCCAGGAGTTTGAATTTACATTTTGTTGTGAATTATTCAAACATAAGCAAAAACAAAAACTGTTGCGACTCATTATCATGACCCATGGATACAGACCTGCTTTATTCATGGTTGCATCATCGCAACTCATCAAATCTGAGTCACTCATCATGCATCCAAAAAGACTTTATTTCACTTTAGGCTACATAAAATCATGCAAACTAAACGTGTGCCCACAGAACTTCTCAGAGAGCTCATCTACATGGACGTGTGGTTATTAAACATTTTAGCAACAATATGTGTCTTTTTTAAGTCTTAAATGTAAATACATAAGAATTCAAGCTACATAAAATGATCCAAACGAAATGTGTGCATATAGAATTTTTTTTTTAGAAAGCTTGGATATTAAATATTTTGGCTAATTTGTTCCAATAAATCCACCAATCTAATTTCTTTCAAAATCCACAAATTCACAGCAGAAGTGGTTTTCTTAGCTTTGTCTTATTTTCCAATAAAAAATATCTAAACATAAATCAAGACACATTCACGAGGAAATCAAAAATACTTTAAGTAAGTTTATGCTTAAATTAACAAAATAATTTATTAAAGGGGTAAGAAAAAATTATGTTATTTAAAAAATGAGCTTCTAGTAAACAAAAATTAGTCTTGTCTTTATTTTTTTTTTACTTCAAGTAAATGCATTTAATGTAAAAATAAGAATGTCTAGTTATTTGTGCTGGAAAACAAGACAATAACACTGAGGAAGAACATTAAAAAAAAGATTTTAAATACATATGAATATTTAAATATTCAAATATCTAGATATTTGCACAAACTTAGTTTTGAAAGATATTGGCCCGGTTTCACAAACAGGGCTTAGCTTAAACCAGGACTAGGCATTAGTTAAATTAAGATATTTAAGCAACTTTTA
>JAUMHI010000058.1:19335156-19346006 GCA_032359435.1 Enteromius unitaeniatus | reverse complement strand
AAATCGTATGTGAAAACAAGCAGTGCTGATTTATTCGTCAGATAAGTACAGGGTTAAACAGCAGTACCAAGTAGAGATGCTCATTTCGGTTATTAATATTATTTTTCAGCCTCAGATCAAGATATATTTTTCTTGTGATCTTGATATAGCAAAATATACCTTGACAAAGCAAGTTTTCATGAATTCTTAAAAGAAAAAAGTTATTTAAAAAAAAAAAAACTGTTCTTTCAATATATAACTAGCTCGTTCTAAGTTAATAAAAACATAATGGCTCCAAAAACTGTTACATATACTGCATTTCTATCAATATACCCTCCTAAATATTACACACTGCACCTTTAAATTGTAAAAAATATTTCACAATTTTACTGTATTTTTAAACGCAGCCTTACATAAACTAAACTAAACTATAAACTATAAGAAAGAGACATTACTGTCAGTGGTGCATATGTGGGCGACGCAAGTTCGAATCCAGCTTATGTCACTCATTTCCTGCTCCCTGCTTTTCTCCCTGTCATTTCCTGTCTGAACTCTAACTATCCCTATCATTAAAAAAAAACAAAACGAAGAACACGACAGATCTTGGCGAGTCTGAACATAATTGTACACAGCGTAGCGTTGAATCATCCAATGCCGATGATGATGACACATCAATTAATCAGCAGCTCTGCTTAACCTCCTTTCACTGGAATGATCTGGATATTAACAATCACATCTAGCTGATAATGATTTTTAATTAGACTACTAAAGAATCTTCTGGTTATCCTGCTGAATTTATAATGTGACATTTCATGTCTGTGTTATGGCTGGACAATATATAGCAAATTATATAATACACATATATAAATGATTGTGCGTGTGTGTGAATCAAACAATGATTTTGCTGATAATAAAAAAAAAAACCTGGTCAACAAACACATTCTGTGAATTAGTTCAAACTTACAAATCAGATTCAGTAATTGTTTTTTTGCAAATCTCCATATGATATTTTACATGCAATCCAACGTATTGGTGAAACTTCGCTGTTATTCAAACAGACGCATTTAAGGAACACGCTTAAACATTTCTTAATTTGTTTGCTTATTGATTATCTAACCCTAGTGTGTATTTCAAATGAGACTGTAAAGAAGGAAATGTCAAGAAGGGTGAACAGAAAGAGAAACTCCACAGGAGCCTGCAGGAGAATGATATAGTCTATCCTTTGTTCTCTTCATCGTGACAGGCTATTGTGAGGCTAAAGATCAGTCAGAGCTTCTCTGGACTCTACAAGACACAAACGTCAATCTCTTCACTATATATCTACTGCTGGATTCAAAGTTCAGCGCCAACAGTGACAAAACAGCACATATGTATATACACACACACACTATATTTATCACTGGGATAAAAACATCTACACTTGGTAGAATAACACAGATGGGTTTAGACACAAATCTGTGACAATGAAAGAGTTTTCTACATACACCACAATTCAGAAGAGCCATGAACTGAACTGGTTATTGGTGAATCAGTCTGAATCAGACCAAACTGAATCAGTCAGACAGCTCACTGCATGTTAGTTGACTCAAGATGACTTGAAATGAGTCAAGAAACAAAATGTGTACTTTTTGAAACTAATAATTGGCTAATAATTTACATTTGCCTAGTTAAAAATAAAATTCGACTGGTTTTCAATGACACATTTTTGCAATAGAATTTTTAAGTTATACCAAAATAAATGTACTGCTGCATGATTCATTAAAACTCAACTGAAATAGTGATACGGCTCATTGTTGAGAAGTGCTTATAAACCGGCTGTTGTTAAGAAAAGAGAAGTGATTATCTGCCGAAATAATAGCTTAGGTTTTGAAAAAAAAAAAAATATGAATATTAATGAATTAGTATAATATTAAAAAAAATGTGTTTACTACTACTACTACAAGAACTAGCAATAACAATAAATTATAAGTAACAATAATTAAAAATGATAATAATTGTTATTATATTAAATTTTGTAAGTACAATAATATACATAATTCTAGATTTATTTTGACCAAATATATAAAGTAATTAATTTGAGAGGGGGGTTCCTGTCTAATTAAAGAGTTCGAGTGTCACTGTTAAGCAAGCTGTTACACCCAAAATAGGCTCCTGTTGTGAAAACAATGTAAGAAACACAGTCTGCTGCTGCTGCTCATAGAAGGTCGTTGTCTCTGTGGTTTACTAGATGATCGCACCACATGGTTTGAGTTGAGCTGAGAAACGCGTGAAAAATCTTTCCACAGGAAACACTGTAGTTCGTACAGGAACTAAAAGCAACGCAGAGTGAAACAAATTTAGCTGAGGGAAAGCATTTCCTCTTCTACAACTAAACTCTCCTCTAAACAAATCGCCTGACATTTGTCACATTCTTGCCTTGTGCCAGCTTCAGCACAGGACTTTGACCACAGATGGCACAGATACAAAAAGCAACCAAAACCAAATCAGAGTAAAAGGAGAGACTGCAACAGTGCCTGTGTTCGGCAACCGTATGACCTACATATAAATGTCATCTGTCCGTCTGTTTGGGCAAACTTGTGCTGGTTAAAGTATGTATCTTTCGATGAAACTGACAAAATGGTGCCACAGCAGTTGATATGGGGAAGTAGAGCAATATTTCCTGTCACAGCTTTCTACAGTAAACGGTCAAAATTTCCCAATAACGCACAACAAATTCACTAGAGGCCACTGGAATAATTCATCCCAGACTTCAAATGCACGGCGCTGGGGTTTTCTCTCGCTAGAGACTGTAAAAACATTTAAAGCAGTAGTGGCCTTGAAGATGTGCATCTGCAAAATTAACCATAAAAAAAACCCAACAACTACTAGCACTTCCCAAATGCGTATTTTTACCTGTAATCATGGCGTACGCACAATACATGTGTTAAACGAGCAGAAGGGCTCGTGTTACTTATGATTCAGTCTTACTGACATTATCTGAACAAGTCTGGAACGGCACTGGTGTTACAAAATGAGACGCATGAGTCCATTTCATGTATTGGCATAAAGTGGCATGCGTTTTAACATTCATTACAGTGAACTACGTAGTTACTAGTACAGTCATTAGCATGTATTCCTTTGTTAACAACTGATAAATAACTAGGCTATTGAAACGCTACTGGTTACTAATGACCAACGCTTGCCATTTAACTCGATGTAGTTCACTCAGATATTTGCTGGTGCATATTCCACTTTCACTGTGATGACAAGAACAAAAGCAATTTTTAGTGACATAAGAAAGTATAGCCTATCAGTTGGGTTTATGCCAATTGTCTCATAAACTAGTATTAGTTAAACTGGAATAACTATTGGGATTGTTAACGGAGAAATCATTGGATTAGAAGCAACAACTTGAGTGAACAGTTGACCTGTGAACCACAGATGCCTAAAAGGATACAGTCGAGTGCTTAACTAGTCCTTTTAAATACGAAGATGCTACTTAGTTGAAAGGAAATGAATAGATGCGCACGTGACTTCACCTTGATGTACATCATGAAATCACAAAACGCTCGAAAAGAACACATGATTTGATGTGTGGAGGAAGAGCAATGTTTACGGTGGTCTTTGATTTCTGTGCATCCGTAACATAAGCCCCCCAAACCTGTGGATGCAGCCGTGTATGGGGGCGAGGTTTGACACACATGAGAAAAACGCCGATGCATTGCTCGCTTTTACCTTAATAATACTGGCCTTCCGTGGGATTCCAGTTTTGCCGTCCAGCACCACAGACGCGTCGGCCGTCTCGAGCCCCTGGTTCTCGGTCGCACACAGTCCACAGTCCCCGTTCGAGACCGACACCTCGCTCGCAGCTCCGCCGTCCGTATCATCCCCGGGCTGGGCGGACTTCCCGCCAGCGCTCGGCGATGAGACCCCGCAGTTCTCGGCGACAAACTCCGCCATGAGCCCCGTGTAACGCACCCAGCCGCCTGTGCCTGGCAGTATTAGCTGTCGGTTCGAGTAGCGAGCGATTGCAGCTCCCCGAGAGACGTGAGAGAGAAATGGAGAGCCATCGCGGGTTTAATTCTCGTCGGCGTTTGTGCTTCGGCTCGGCAGCATCCGTCGCGTTCGACACATTGTATCTGTGCGCACCGCGTTCCAATGTTTCAATGTTGCAAGTGTCATTGTTAAGGCGCTCACACGGGTCTGACAGATACTGCCATCTGCTGAATTCACTTCACATCGGTGCAATACACTGCTGCTGCGTGGAAACGCCGCGCAGCAGATCCGTGATCAGATAGGGCTTTACATGGAAGCGCATGCATGTCAGAACATATGTGCTGCAGGCAGACCGGGGCAAGTTGTCACACAGGGAAATTCACAGGAAGCACGCTTCCAGTCTACGCTATCTCAAGATTGTCACGTTTTTATTACGCAGTTCAACAAATGATCCCTTGGTTTCAGAATCCTACATCGAAACTTGATTAGTTGAAGATAACTTGTGTGATTTCTGTCATGCATTAAACAAAAGGCAACTATCCTAATGAAGGTCAATTTTCTCAGATTAGTGTATATAGCGTTATATTTAAGCAAGTTGATTAAAAAAATGCAAATGCAAAGAGAAAGACACATGAGAAAATTATTAGCTGAGCAATATATTTGATATATGTATTATTGTTGCTGATGTACAGTGAGTTAACCCGTTTTGCTAGAGATGCTTTTCTTCTTCTAAGTAATCAAATTAAGCAACGAGGTAGATTAATTTATGCAATTACTTAATACTCATAACAGCAATTAAAAATGTTTTTAGAGGAATATGCATTCATGTCAAGACAGATGGCTGTTGACAACATGCTGTTGTTGCTTAGTAGTCAAAAATGTGTTGAAAAATCTGTTCTTTGTGCAGCTTAACAAATATGAAAAGATGACATCTATTAGTTAATGTGAGGTAGCCAGGATGTTAAAGGATGTTAAACTCTACTACATCAGTATGTTGGTTCCATTAGTAGAGATTATGTGTAAATATTCATGCATATTACAGTTAGTCATTGTGCATTTGTTACTATTTTTGCAATACATTTTGATGATTTGGAGATGCAGGAATACACATGCTACTTTTAACTAAGTTTTGCCATATTGAATTGAGAGTTTTGCATGTTTATGATGATTATAGCAATGACACATTAGACTTACATACTTACATGTATACCAAATTTGGTACAGAAGAGTAGAGATGCAATGTACAATAGTACATTTTTGTATAAAACCCAATATTTTCTAGAAAAACATGCACGTGACGTTATTACGGATCATGGATGCATTTTGGCCAGAAGTGATGGATCGAAGGTTTTAAATGATCCTAACAACGGAGTTATTTCTTATAAACACACAGCTTTTTGCTTCAAAAAGCATTAAAACTGCTGGACTGGAGTGGTGTGGATTACTTGTGCATTATTGTGATGTTTTTATCAGCTCGTTCTGATGGCACCCATTCACTGCGGAGCAAGATGTAATGCTGCATTTCTCAAAATCTCTCTCAATTTAACTCATGTTGACAATGAACCCACGTGGCCTAAGGGTCAGTACATATTCAGCAGCTATATAACTACATGCAAATGGAGATACTGGGCACACATGACATGATTTTGCTCTTTTTTGAATTCCCAGCACTGAAACCAGTCCAGAATCGTGTGACACACGAAAGCCTGCTTGTTATTTGACCACCCTGAGCAGTTTAAGCCCGCCTCCTCACATTGTGTTCCCATACACGTGACATGCACATTTCAACAAGTAGCTTTGAAGCAGGTGAAAGTTGCACAGGCTCGAGCAACACGCCAGACACGGATGTGCGGTTATACACACTCAACACAGGTCATCAGACCAAAGAGAAAGACGACTATTCTAATCATTTCTGACAGGAAGCACGAAACGTTTGTGTTGATCATATAGTGTGCAACAGAGCCACCTGCCGGACGCTTAGGTTATTAACAATACTTGAGCATTTTAATGAACAATATGTGCCTTTAACTATTTTCAAATCAATTAATCAAATCAATACAGTTGATTAGGGTAAGATGCTTTATTATTATATGACTAATGATCAAAAGTATTATTATTAAAGGTTCTTATTTCTATTCTTATTCTATTTTTTTCTACTGCTCACTTACTTTTAGTATACATACAGTAGTTTTGCTATAGACTATGCAGTCTATAAGTATAATAAATGTATAAAAGTGCAATTATTTTAATCAGAGTGTCTCTTGTGGCTTATTAATTCAATATGGACATACATGGATCTGAGAAGCCTAATGGCATGATATGTGATGATTACATGATTACATAAACTGCAGGATTACAGTGCAGTGTTGCAGAAAAAATCATTACATGAACATTCCAACACGCTGTGCATAAAATGACCAAATGTTTTTCTGCCAGCAGTCTGTCATTTGTGACGTGTCCTGTTTTCACAGTCTTAAGTTGTGCTTTCTCCTGCTATTGTTTTCAGTATGTGGGTTTACAAGGCTTATAAAACACAAATGGCTTTATATATATGTGATTGTATAAGCTTTACTGAAAAAAAAAGGTTGAGGTAATAATACAAAACAATGCACTGGCCTTTTCCATCGTGTTATTAAAGTACAGTCCCCCTGATTTTTAATAATCAACATATTTGAGGTATTCCACATAGAAAGATCAGAAACAGAAAGATATATAGAGATATAAATTTCACATTATAGGAAAGATGTGCTACAACTATTCAAAACAGGCCGCACTTCATCCGATGTGGTCATGGAAGATTTCATTTCTTCGCAATGGGGACGATTTTGTCTTCACACTGACAACTGGCTGGACACCACTGGCTTACAAAGGAGTGGTCACAAGTGGCCATTTCCTTTAGTTCATCGCAGTTGCTGAACGTGTTGATGTACGGACAGGGATTAACTAGAAGAAGAGAGAATTGAAAGTCAGTGAAGCAATAAATTCTTCTCAGAGCTGCATTTATGTCATCTTTTACGATCATTTTGCAACTAAAAACAGAAGTGCACTCACTGCAAAGACCATCTTCACAGTGGTCCGGACAGGCAGCACACGGATTGCCCAGTGAGTACGGCGGGACTCCTTTGTAATTCCCTCTGAAGTGGAAAAAGAAACATGGATGAACGCAACTCAGATTGTGTTTAATTTGGAAAACAAAAGCTCAAAATATCATATAGACGTACGCGCGGTAGTATTGGCATCCGTAGAAGTAGGAGTTTCCACACTGAGTCACGGCACAACCGACCTCATACGAGCTGTACCACACCACCTGAACAAAAACACTCAATCTTACACAAGCATTGAAATTGTGCTGAAAAAGAAGTGTGCTTCGTTGTATGAAATGGGCAGTATACAGTATACTTTCACTCCACACTTTCTTAACAAGCTTAAAAAAGTGTGCTTTATAAAACTTGTCAAATTTAATAATTGTTATGCTTTAAAAAAAAGGCACTTATTTTGATGTGTTCACTAACATAATAAACCTCGAGAAAAGTACAGTAGAGTAAATACACTAAACTGCAATTAAATTATAGTACAATTTAGTTTACCATAAAAGCATTCAGCATTACACTTTAATCATATCATAGTAATCATATATTAAGTCCTAGTTAAGGGGATCCAAAAAGCACTCTTCAACTGCATTTAACAAACAAATGTCAGCTTTAATATGCTATAATCAGTTAATTGTAAATAACATGCAAAATAAGTGCACCTATAATGGAATTTGGAATATGAGCTTTCATGCAGTGAATGAGAACATCCTGCAAAGTCTTAAATCTAAAAGAGCACTGTGTATAAAGTTAAGTCTCTCAAAACATGAATCATTGAAACATTTTTAAAATGACTCCCAAGCCTTTTCATGTTGGTGTCCAAATGAAACATTAGCATATTGCTGCCCACTTGTTGGTCTGAATAAAAATGCAAATTCATTATTTTAAAAGCTCACAAACACTGCTTTAAATCAATTCGACCAATCACCACAGGGGGTTGGGGAAACGAATGTTTGTGGAGTCATTGAACAAATAAGGAAAAAAATAAAGGCATTGTTATATGAAAATTCGCATGCAACCTGTTGCTTGAGACTCCCAAAACCAAAATGTGAACATTTTATAACCCATAATAGGGGCATTTTAAGGTTCTGAAACAATTACATTCAGTATTCACTTAAGTATAATGTTTAAAGTGTATTATTTTCATATTAAGTAGCTGTGTTTTTGAAAGTATGTAAATCTATTTTTAATGAGGGGGTGTGTAAGTGGCACAGAAATGACAGGACAGCTAAACCAAATGCCAGTAGCCTTTAATTCCCATAGTATTTATTTTTCTCTATGATAGTCAATGGCTACTAATAGTCAAATTAGCTATTTGGGTGAGTAAATAGTGTGAGAGAATTTCATTTTTGGTTGAACTATTCCTTTAAAGAGCTCGTAAAAACAGTCAAAAAAAAAAAAAAATATATATATATATATATATATAAAGGGATATATAAGAGATTTAAGCAGCAAATCATACAAGACTGTTATATAACCTAAACACTACTGGCTTTTTACTTTAAAAAATGTACCATTTAAAAAATATGAATGTAGTGAAGAAATGCAAATGAATAATCACCTGTGTGTAATGTCCAGTTGCCTGACCGTTAGTGGATCCGGTGGCATATTCATAATTCTTGACTTCGCTGTGCCAGGCATCTACTACATCAGTCCATGAAAAAACCTCAGAGGCCTTGAAGAGATTTTCACCCATTTCATATCCTGCCCATTACAGAGAAAATATTCAATGAGGGCAGCTGCAGCACTGCATCTGGTGGACTGCAGTCTGGTTGAAATGATAAAATTAACATTTTTAATGGATTTGTATGATACATTTTTGTACACTAAACCATGTAAGAAGAGGGCCAATGTACTGTGATAATACAAAGGAATTTATATTATGTATTGCAAATTCAAGGGATCTGTTTTTCAATGCCTTTTTTTAACAATGTACAGTAATAAAGTGCTGTAAGTGATTCACTCAGTGTCAAATCCTGAAGTGAAACCCATGTAGAACACACTGCATGTGACTATGACACACACTGTCATTTCTCCCTGCATTTCCTCATTCATCTGTACAGACTAGTCAGCATGTCAACACTCACTTGCACAATCCTCCTGTATAAACCTGTTTAAATATTAGGTCTATATGCATGTGGGTTGATGAAAGAAATCTTCTGTTTTCTCAGGTCTACATTGCTTTGGTTGCATATGCCATGGCCTCAAAATATATTTGGAGAGTTAAGCCACATTTTTTAAAAAAAATGTATGACTGTCATTGCAAGCATAACAAAATATTAAAGCAAGGAATATTTATTTAAAAGAAATATCAAGTCAAGATTTTCTTAAGAACAGAAAACATGATAAAACTATAGATCTAGTGCTGAAGATGAAGGAAGTATTTTGTGACTTTTTTGTTTTTGATAAATCATACATGTAGTTATTAAAAGTTATCAAAAAGGCAGTTTATTAAAATCCTCTGAAAAGTTAATTTGTTGAAGTTTTATTATCAATGCATTCATATTCTTATTTGTTATTCCTGATTTAAATATCCAGACGGTTTTGGGGTCAATGTAGTTTCCTATTTTTTTTTAAAATATATAACAGCCAAAAGTAATTTGCTTCAACAGCTGAAACTTCATTCCAAATTTAATTAAAAAAGAATAAATAAATAATTTTATAAGTAAGCAATTAAAAATTTTTGTAATTTTGGAAATAGCATTCTGGTAACAGCGTACTGAGAATAATGTAACATTCAGTCATAATCTTTTATGTTAATTTTAGAATTCTGACAAATTTCTCATACTTCCATGAGATAACATCTCTTCATATATTGTGATTCTGATTTAGCAAGAAAAGAAGACATAAATTGAGAATTGCAAGAAAAAAAAGTTTTTCTTTGTGAGATAAAATCGCAAATAATTTTTACATTTTCTTTATTTTATTTTATTCCAAAGCAGAAATAAGCTTCCAAAAGATTAGTGACCTAGAAATAGTGCAGACAAAATATTCAATTTTTTTTAGTTTATTTACAGGCTGTTCAAAAGTTGAAACAATTTTTTTTTTCAATGTGCAATTTAAACATACATAAAAGCATGCACACACACATATTACAAAATAACATATTAAATTACTTAAATATTTTTAGGGATCACCTTTGGCTATTGAGAGGTTTTATCAGTTTTGTAAAGCTGCTTTAGAACACTATGAAAATGCCATAAAAATAACTGAACCGAGTGTAATTGTGGGTAACATACCGTCAAGCATGCGGCTGCTCGGTGGTCCATGTGTCATGTTACACTGATCAATCCAGCTTTGAACTGACTGTGCCACTGCATCGCTCCAACTCTAGAAATAACACAAAACACTTTCCGTTCAGCACATGACAGCGTTTCACGAAGATGCATGTTTAAATTGCAAATGTAAGTTAAGAGAATGATTTACCATCTTGAGCATGTTGCTGGCAGCTGGCTCCACAGCCCTTCGGTAGGTGTTGTGCACATCCACGATCTCCTGCTGGACAGAAGTCAGGTCTGTACAGACCCCTGTCAGGGGAAAAGACACAGCATCAGTCTGATGTATTTTCAGATGATGCATATTCATGCATATTAACTAGAGTTATAACAGGCAGCATGATAATATATGCTCACCTGTCTGGAAATCCCAGCACATGAAAAAAAACAAATATGAAAAATTATTAGGCTGTTACTGCTTATAGATGAATCACATCTATAATAAGACTATAACAAATGTTTATGCTGTGTGTGTGTGTGTGACATGGTTTAGTGAAAAGTAAATGTTGGGGGGATAATTTTAGCATGTGGG
>JAUMHI010000058.1:19297670-19335146 GCA_032359435.1 Enteromius unitaeniatus | reverse complement strand
TTCTGTGTGTGTGTGTGTGTTTATATATATATATATATATATATATATATATATATATATAAATTAGTGCTTTCAAGTGATTAATCATGATTAATCCAGAATTGTTACGTTTCTGTCTGGTTTTTGTTTCGTTTTCCATGTGTACTTGTTGTGGTTTCATTTTGAGTTCGATGTGCTTTGCTTTATTTGGTCCTTCCTGTTTCATGTGATTATCAGTTAATTAGTTTCCCTCGATGTCCCATTTAGTTTTTGTTTACATAATATGTGTGTACACTATATATTTGTTATGTATAAATATATAAATACAAACACATGCATGTATATGTTTAAGAAACATTTTCTATATAAAATGTTTATATATTAAATATATATGTGTATACATTTAAATATTTTCCAAATGTAAACTGTATGTGTGTGCATTTATATATACGTGTGTGCATAATATACACAATTTACATACATTAAGTAAACAAAAACATTTATTTTGGATGTGATTAATTGCGATCGTTTGACAGCATTACTATATATATGTGTGTGTGTGTGTGTGTGTAAGCATTTAAGCAACAGTATTTAAAACATAACATTTTTAAAGTCATTAGAAAATGTAAAGTATCATAAGCAAAATTGCAATTAAAAATCAAACTCACCAAGCTGCAGGCAGCGCTCATATGAAGAAACCCCAGGAAACATACTGTTACTGCTAACATTTTTGTGTCCTTCTTAGGAGATTGAAGAGGCAGTATGTAAAATAAGTAAATAAACAAAGTAGTACAAATTCTACATTTAAAATAGTATTTATCTATAATTTATTTATATCACACACAGATACAGTATATATATATATATATATATATATATATATATATAGAAAGATAGATAGATAGATAGATAGATAGACACACACACACACACTAATTTAAAATAAATAAATTGTAAAAAACAAACATCCTGTTAAAAAATAACAACAAAAGTACATTTAAAAATACAATTTAAAATATAAATTGATACATAAACATAAAAACATCCATTACAGTCGAAGTCAAAACATGAAGAAACTCACATTTCAGTTTTGAAATATTTGTTTGTAGTATTTTCTCAGGCATAAAACATAAATTGCATTGTTTATATCTATCTATGTATGTATGTATCTATCTACCTATTTATATATATAAACAGATAGATAGATACACACATACATACATAATCTGTAAAAACATGTTATTATATATATATATATAATCTTAAAAAGAAAAAAAAGGTTATGAAACTCAGATTCATAACAATCTGATCTGCATTCTTAACTGTGCTCCTCACCTGCTCATATGATGGAGGCGTCTGAAATGTGGTGCTCAAGTCCCACACTATTGCCTTTATATTCCCAACATCATGTTCCCATGTCAGCAGTGACATGTGACACCACTTGAGCAATGCATTCACAAAACAATACAAAACCTGAGAGGTTAATAGTAGAAGCAAACATAAAAGTGTAAACACTTGGGTGTAGGTTTAGTTTAAAGAACAGCGTGAATTAACCCACAGAAGAATGAGGCAAGATGTCTAAAGAACCTGCAAACAAAGCAACAATGATAAATCGAATGGACAACGTGGCAATGGACCAGAGATTATAGCTAAAGAATACACATTATACTTAATGTGGAGAGGAATAATTAGTCCAAATTAAACAGAAACCATAGACTTTACTTTCAATCACCCGCATGCTATTACAGTGGCGCTTGCTATTATGTACTGTATTTCATCAAGGGATTTCTGACACCAGGTTCAATCTGACTGAGCAAAATACCTGGATAATTAACAGAGACATTAGAGCTATATAAGATTCAGACATTAAAGTTTAAAGCATTCTGTCACATCAGTCGTGTCTTCAGGGCTTTACTGTGCTTTTTCAGAGGTCCATAATGCAACGGGATGTAATCTTTCAAAGCATGACAGTCTATTGCATAGAACCGACTCTTTTTACATCATTGTAAGACCTTTAGATTTGAATTTAACTATTCATTTGCGTGTCTTAACAGGGTGATTTGATGTATCTGATGGCATTATTCTACTGCAGGAGTGACAGGTTTATATTTCTGCAGTTAGTGAGGAGCACAATGCCTCATGAGTACAATCCCTGAGTGATAAATGTATGAGCAGATCTGCCATAAAGATCACTGCGTGCAGCCTGGATATTCAGGTGACAGATAAAGACAAATCATGCACAATGAGCAATAATTACGTATTTGTAATATGTTACATATTATATTTACATAGGATTTGTCAGACACACAGTTAGAAAAACTCAAAATACTACTTCAGCTTTTCTACTTCAGAATTTCACATTTAATTCAGGGTTACTTGCAATTTCTTTTAATGGCACATGATTTCTGAGTGATTTGTTTCAGTATATCTGTAAAACTCAGAAGGAGAGGGGAAGCAGAGGTAAATTTTAACAATTTATTAAAGTGAAAAGTGAAAGGAGCAGGATGATTCAGCTGAAAGTTCGTCGATCTGTGTTTTTCAGGAAGCTTCGCGATCTCCAGTCTAATCCTCCTGTAGATCTCTCAGCCGAACTAGGTAACTTTTCACTTATGGTGAGTAAATAACGTGATCCACTTTAACAGATCCGATTTCCTAGGAGTCCTCTCCACTGTCCACTGAACATCTTGTAGTGCTGTTGCACTAGTGATCAAACTGTAACTAGTAACTAAAAGAAATAGCAGAGACAGAAAGGCCGTGATAAACCATAGAAGTCAGGCATGAGGTAAGTACGAACTATGTTACCTTGATCACCGCCGAAGAGTGAATGAAGATTGGGGTTTAGATACACGCTGCCCAGATTGGATTCAGGTGCCGGTAATTAATAGTCAGGTGACTGAGAGCGTGTGTAACCTGCTACACTGGGATCAGTGCAGCTCGGTGGTGTGACATCTTCCCCCTCCCTAGGAGCGACTCCTGGCGCTCTAGGTCGACGTCGAGGTCTGCCTCAACCTCTAGGAGCTGGACAATCTGGGTGATTTCGAAGAAAATCGTCCAGGAGTGCACATCATTTCTATCCACCCAGCACCTCTCCTCGGCTCCGTATCCTTCCCAATCTATCATGTACTGGATCCGACCTCCTCGGCATCTGGAATCCAGTATCTGGTTTATCTGATAGATTGTCTCATCAGGATTGATGTCTGGAGGAGGTTCCTGGTGTTTGTCTTCTGGTGGAGGAATCACAGGTTCTACATGGCATTTTAGCAACGAGACATGAAAGGTGGGATGAATACGGTAAGTTGGAGGAAGTTGTAGTTCATGCGTCACCTCATTGATCTGGACCGATGAACCGTGGGCTGAGTTTCTTACAGGGTAGGTGCAATTTAGTATCTCTGGTGGAGAGCCACACCTTCCCGCTGGGTTGGAATTGGGGCATCTCCGACCGCCAAGCATCTGCTCCGATCTTGTGTCGGCGTATGGCGCGTTGAAGGTGGACATATGTGGAGTCCCATACCTGCTCGCTGTTTCTGAACCAGTGATCTACTGTGGGCGCTAATGAGGGTTCTTCCGCCCAGGGGAACAGTTGGGGTTGGAAACCTAGAAAACCCTGAAATGGGTTAGTCCTGTGCAAGTCTGTCTCAAAGAATTTTGAGCATACTCTGCCCAAGGTAAGTATCGTGCCCAGTCCTCTTGGTGATTTGACGGTACGTACGAAGGTATCTACTGATCTCTTGGATCTTTCGTTCTGTTTGACCTTATGTTTGAGGATGATTACCGGAGGATAAGCTTCCAGAGGAGTCGGAAGAACTCTTTACACACACGAGAAGTAAATTATGGACCTCTGTCTGAAACGATATCCTCTGGAAGACCAAAGTAACAGAAGACATGGTGAAATAGTGCTTGTGCAGTTTCAAAAGGCAGTGGGTATGCCAACGAGAGGTATAAAGTTGCATCCCTTAGAAAACCTGCCTGCTACGACCAGTATTGTGGTGAATCCTTCCGATGATGGTAGATCAGTGAAAGTCTGATCATTGAAAGTGAAAGCAAAGTCGATGCCCAGGTGCGTCCAGGGACGTTGGGGTATGGGTAATGGTTCTAGTTTCCCTGCAGGTAGACTTTGGCACAAACCGCACAGCCCTTAACATACCGGTCAATATCCTGACCCATGTGAGGACACCAGTAGCGTTGTGATACTAGCTGAAGGGTTCTTTGGGTTCCAGGATGGCCAGCTCCAGGAGAGGTATGAGAGGAATCAATGACTTGAAGACGGAGGGTGCTGGGTATGTAGGTCCTTTGATGAGGACAGTCTGGAGGTGATAGTTCTTGGAGGGTAGCTTGACGTATTTGATCGTCCAGATCCCAAACTATGGGAGCCAGGAATAATTCAGGTGGCAGAATTGGCACAGGTTTTTCTGGGATGGGATCGGGATCATGCAACCGGGATAGAGCATCTGCTTTGGTGTTCTTGTCTCCTGGTCGGTAAGTGACTTTGAATCTGAACCAAGTGAAAAATAATGCAGAGCGTGCCTGGCTGGGATTCAAACGTTTTGCTTCCTGTAAGTAGAGGAGATTCTTATGATCTGTGATGACAGTTGTGGGATGTTTGCCGCCCTCCAGCCAGTGGCGCCACTCTTCAAAGGCCAACTTGATAGCTAACAGTTCTCCATTACCCACATCATAATTTTGTTCTGCTCTTTCTCTTCAGTTTGAAAATCCTAGGAATCTTTGAAGTGACTTGACATTTGTAGGTAATGGCCAATCTTGTACTGCACGCACCTTGTCTGTCTCCATAGTGACTCCTGCTGGAGAGATAATGTAACCCAAGAATTGAATTTCTTTCAGATCTTTTCTGCTGGTTTAGAGCTCAATGCAGGTACGTAAACCCCCATCCTTCTTGGCCACGAAGATGAAACTCGAGGCTGCTGGTGATGTTGAAGGAGTAATAAAGCCTTGTTCCAAAGCCTCTCGCACGTAGTCATTCATGGCCTGTGTTTCGGGAAGAGATAAAGGGTATACACAACCTTTGAGTAGTTTAGCGTCAAGTAAAAGCTCTATGGCACAATCCCAGTGATGGTGAGGTGGTAATTGTGTAGTAGCGTGTTTGCTAAAAACATCCATAAAGTCATGGTACTCACGTGGAATGTCTACAATGGTTGTGTTTTCAGGGCTTTCTACAGTTGTGAAGCAGCACATCAAGTCTGGTGGCTGTGGTTTGACACAAGGAATTAGACAATTGGTTAGACATTGTTCACTCCATTGTAGTATTTCACCTGATTTCCAGTCAATCTTGGGTTGATGTTGAACCAGCCAGGGTCGACCCAACACCAAATCAACAGAAGCATTCCGAAGCACCAAAAGGGATATGGGTTCTTGGTGCAGGCGTCCTACTTGCAATGTTAGTGGTGTGGTACATTCAGTAACCGGCTTTTTGTCCAACAGATTGCCCTGGATGGTGGTGATTCGGTAGGTAGTAGAGTTCTTTTTACAGGTGATGTGGAGATTGTCTAAGCATGTTGAGGAGATAAAGTTTCCCGCTGCTCCTGAGTCAACTAAAGCGTTAACATGGAATGCTTGATCATGGGAAAACAGCTAAACAGTGATTAGCAGAATATTATTTGTTGAAGGTTTAATGAAATCCACACTCACCAGTCGTGTTGTGGGTCGAATGTGACAGTCTCTTTGGAAGTGATTAGAGGCCCCGCAATAATAGCAGCACCTCTCTCCGTCTACGCCTCTCAGCAGATGTCAATCGATAGGAGTCGGTTTGCATGGGTTCATGTCCAAAGGCGTTCGTGTGTCCTGTCATACTCTCCTCAGAGACGGTAGTTGAAGTCAGGTTCCTGGTTACAATAGTGACTTTGCGAAGAAAAGCTTCCAGGTTAGCAGAATCATCATAAATTGCCATTTGAGCATGAATGTTAGAATTCAATCCCCGTCTGAACACAGCTAGTAATGCTGGATCATTCCAGCCACTGGTGGGCGCCAAGGTACGAAACTTGAGAACATATTCGTGAATAGATAGATTACCTTGCCTTAACTGCAGTAAATTTTCTTGTGCTGATACAGGTGAGGGATCGGGACCAAAGACTTCTTCAAAATGGCGACGAAAGTGCAAAAGCATTCACCTCTCTTCCTACGATCAGTGATTCTGTAACACTCAGTAGAAGGAGACGAGAAGCAGAGGTAAATTTTAACAATTTATTAAAGTGAAACAATTTAAAAGAGCAGGATGATTCAGCTGAAAGTTCATCAATCTGTGTTTCAGGAAGCTTCGCGATCTCCAGTCTAATCCTCCTGTAGATCTCTCAGCCGAACACCAGATATAGGTAACTTTTCTCTTGTGGTGAGTAAATAACGTGATCCCCTTTAACAGATCTTATTTTCTATGAGACCTCTCCACTGTTGGAGGCAGAGTGTTAGGAGACAGGCAGGCAAGTGGTGGTTTAAACAGGTAAGTATAAAATTCTCACGACAGAGTGATACAGGTGAATCGCTGAGAGGTCGGTGTCTTCCTTGTGGGTAACGATGGTGGTGAGCAGCTCAACTGAATCCAATCCTTAATACACTCTGTGTAGCAGATATCCGAGAGGAACGTCTTGTAGTGCTGTTGCTGATCAAAATGTAACTTTGAGAAATAGCAGAGACAGAAAGGCCGTGATAAACCACAGAAGTAAGGTAAGTACAAACTATCTTACCTTGATCACCACCAAAGAGTGAATGAAGATTGGGGTTTATATACACGCTGCCCAGATTGGATTCAGGTGCCGGTAATTAATAGTCAGGTGACTGAGAGCATGTGTAACCTGCTGCACTGGGATCAGTGCAGCTCGGTGGCGTGACAATATGTTATATGTTTAATACATATTAAATAATAAATTAATAAAATGTAATAATAGAATTCATAACAAAATGTATAATTACTTGTAAGATTTGTCCTTCATTTGTGACCTTCAAAGACAGCAAAATATTATTTTATATAATATAATAAGACCGAGAAACACGCACACCGTATATAGCATCTTTCTATCAGTAAATACTTTTTACAATATAATAAACCTAAATTAAACCTAATTAATTACATATCACTTATATTATCTCTCTCACACACACACACACATTATACAGTGTATATATATATATATATATATATATATATATATATAAATATAAAACTTTATATTATACTTTTTATATATGTAATAAATACACATTACAACATATAAATTATACTATTATGCTACTATATAAACTATAAATACAAATTATTGAATAAAAACACACACACACACAAACACACCGTTATATATATATATATATATATATATATATATTATATTATAAACAGACGTATACTTTTTTAAACATCAAAATTAAGTAATAATTCAAAGGAAAATTTATATTTTTGATGCTGACACGTGTCACCCTCTTCTAATAACCCTCTGAGCTTTTCTGCAGTTTGCTTAAATACTCTTGTAGCGTGACGAAATACAAATACTCCATGTAGTCTCTCTTTTGAAATCATTGAAATGGCATAGCCTACATAATAATTCCACAACAATTAGACAAATGCTTTAGATGGGGGTAAGTCACTGCTTAATTTGTCACGTCAGCAATAATGTAAGGGCTTACACTTCTTTCAAAAAGGATTCTGAAAGAAAATATATAAAAAGCATTCATCTTAGTCAAATGAAACCACGTCCAGGCAGAGAAAAACACCCACAGGAACATAAGCTCTGCTGCCACGACACACTCCTGTCTGACCAGTAGGAGGCGCACTGGCTCCAGTATCTAGATTTCACACACAAAGTTTCTTCAGATTGTCTTGCATTAAGAGTTATATATGCGCTTATACACTTTGTTTAAAAATCACCATGAATTCAAAGGTTTTGGATTTCAAAGCTGAAATTTCAAATGGTTTTCAAAGCAAGGTAGTTGATGCTGCTAGGGTGAATTCTTTTCTGTGATATTTAATACCATATAGTAAAACTATATGCTAATAAATTATAGCAATATTTGGTTTTTGAAAGACATTTCTCAGCGTGATGCGGAGCCTGTCTGAAATATAGGTTCATCACTGTTATCCAGACACGATCACAGATGACCTATGCATCAGACGAAAGGTCATCAGAGGTCATGCAGTTCGTGTCTTTTGTGTTTTGGTCAGAGATCTGCTGTGGAAGCTGGAGTGTTGTTTTTCTACACATTTTTATGTATACTACTTGTATAGTCTGTCTTAGGATATGTATATGTATGGTCAATTATTTATAGTATATGCATAATTACATGTATAGGTTTAAAAAATTGTTTCTGTGTCTAGTGTATTTAGGTTTATATTTATGTTTATTTATGTAGCACCGTGGTCTTGTGAGACACGACATTTTGTTCCACTGTATGTCCAGCGGAATGACAATGAAGCTTGACATGACTTGAGTTTACTCCTCTTCTGCTGCTCTGCACTCTTTGTTTTCCTCTAACAATGCAGTTAGTGAAGTGTTCAGTGACGCCGTAGTGCTCTCTATTTTCACTGAGATTATGCAGTGATTAGTTCGCAATAAACGCAGCGGTAATTACGCAGTGGGAGCTCTAATTTTCCACCATCTCTCCTTCCTTTTTTTTTTTTATACGACAGGGTCCAGGAGTCTGAGAGCATTTTTTCTAATTAGAACAAAAAGTTTTATTACTTGTGATAATATGCTTTGATTAGTAACTTAGACATGTGCAGAAAATGCTTTCAGGTTTTTTAGTTTATTTGCAGATATAATAATAAAAGTAATATAATTATTAACCGCATCCAAAATAAATATGCATGTAAGATGTATAAGTATTATATATATATATATATATATATATATATATATAAACACAGACCCCCACACACCTATAAATGAAGTATTATATTGTCTAAGTCTTTTAATAATTCAACAGCCTACCTCATGATGAGCAGTTATCAGCGATTGTACTTGAGACAAGGATCAGTCGCCAAAAGGATTTCCTGTTTCAGAAAGATTCATATTCTTTCATCTCGGCTCATGTCATTAATTTGTGTCCTGGGGTCAGTTGTGTCCTCAGCTGTGCATAAAATCACCATCAACAGCCTTTGAAAAGGGGACGTCAATTTTCTCGAGTGCCTTAAAGACAATACGTACATCCCATTAAAACACTTAGACTTCTGATGAAATGCTGGTGTGTCATTTTCATCATAGAGATGTGATGAATGAAATTACAGTGATTGTGGTGCAATTTGGTCCAGGCTGTCGTGTTTTCGTCAGTCCCCTCTCTCTCAGACCGCTCTGAATAATGGATTCAAAGCTATAGGGGGCCGTGTCTGGGGTTTATGAAAAATACATCTCTCTAGTGGGGCCGGCAGACACAGACCCTCTCACCCAAGAACAAGCCACAGCCTCAAAACCTTCCCAGAGGAGAATGTGAACGCTCACAGGTCACTCTTTCACTGTAGCCAGCTTTGTTTCTCTCAAATCTCTGAAAACAGAAGCAGAAAAGAGAAGTGTTTTCATACAGTAAGAGCACAGTGATCTGGATTGTTATTTTGGGTTAGGGTCGTTTTAATTGCATGCTTTGGTATCACTGCAAAATCTGAGCACATTTGAAACATTGTTTCTACTTTAAAGGATTTAAAAAGGTTTTACTCGCCTCCTTGAAGCTCTAGAATGTCTTTCTCTGCTCCATGTACTCAATCCGGACCATTGCTTTTACAAGAACTGGTGGTGTTAAGCCTTCAAGGACATCATGAGCTTTGGAGGACAGAAAGATATAGTTTACGCTAACTTTTATAATAAATTAGTCTGTTTCTTACGCAAAGTCATCTTACATCACGGTCAGTAGATTTCGAATATAACACACGAGTTGCATGTTTTTGTCCTTTTCATAGCTCAACATTCTTAGAAACTGCGCATTTAACTTGCTTTATAGAAAGAAGTCATGTAAATGTTCTTGAATCAACTATATATTACAAAATATTATAAAAAATGTACTCCCCTCAGTATTTAACAAATAATTATTTAACTTTTTACTAAAATAATTAATAATATGTGATATGATACAATATTGTCAATGTTAATATAATAAAAAAGAAAAATTATTAATACTATTATGGTTAAATAACCATTAGTTTATGTGTTGCATGGATCACTTTGTTTTATTCACGTTTCCATTTTGGAGTTCAACAATCTATGCAAGTCATTTAAATAAGAATAATAAAATAAAATAAAATAAGTAAACAAAGATTATTGTCACATAAGAGCAAAAATCTTCTGGTATACACACAGGTAGCCCTGCTTTTTTCTTATGATGCAGTTTATAGAGCAAATACTCATACGAAGCTGTCTTAGTCATAATGTTAAGCCACTCTTTTAACTCTGGGGTCTTTGGGAGTTTTCCAGTATTTTAGGGTGATCCCCACCATGATCACTGCAAACTGTCCCTTTGTAATATTTGGCATCCCTTCTATATCTCCCAATAAACACAGCCTAGTTTGGTGCCACAAAGGCTGAATAATCGGACAGTCCCTTATACAGTGAACAAAAGTACCTCTGGCATTTCCAATAATCATTATTATTTGTCAAACCCATTCTGTTGAGTCTGAGAGGTGTCAAAAAAACCCTGTGCATGATTTTGCACTGTGTAAATTGTCCTCTAGCTTCCCTTACATATTTTTTTACATACTTGTCCATTATTCATCCCCAAATATAATCCCAATGTCCTTTCCCACATTGTTTTTAAATGAATGCAGTCATTGCTGAGCACATGGTCGGTCATCCTATAGAACACAGAGGCTTTTTGCTGTTAATGAGGCAAATGAGTCAGGAAGTCCACAATATGGTTTCCTCTTTCTTACTTTTGTGTCAGAGTAGACAAAGAGGTTCTTCTATGGCATCATGAAGCACCTTTATTTTCAATGTGGATCCCTTTTGTATTTTTTGGAGCTCAACATCGATGCAAATAACTTGATAAACAGAAAAAGCTATGTATTAATCCTAAAACACTTGTTTTGCTCTCCATTTAACCTCTTTGAGGTCTTGGAGAAACAACTGAGATACAAAGATCTCATTGCTGATTTTTCACCCTGTTTAATATGTCCCTGTAATTTCTAAAATAACTGCTCCCGCTCTCTTTTTTCCCCTTTCATCCCTCTCTCGCGCTCGCACTCAGCACCTCCTCCTTCTCCTCAGTGTGATTCTTCAGTTGGTGGGCAGGAACTGTGTCGGTTTCTGAAGAAGCCGAGAGAGAGAGAGCGAGAGAGAGAGAGAGAGAAAGAGGGGGAGCGAACTGTGTCTGGGTCAGCTCAGTCTGTCATCTCAGACAGTCAGAGGGAGCGAGAGAGAGACAGACAGCACGCAGGCAGCAGGATACAGGAGGTATGTCAGAGGATGTGGTTTCCCTGAGCTTGCAGAACATTGCACAGACATACTTTGAGCATGACCTAACGGCAGCACGCAAAGTGTGTTTTCTGCGCTCCGCCAGCTGCCTGCCGCAGAAGGACTGATCCGCTCGGGATCCTCGCTTCTTGTTATTACTGTGCCGTCACATCCAGCGGGAGACGTACCGCCGCTCTCACGGTTCACGAACCGGACGGTGGATCGCTGACTCAAACTTGCAGCCTCCGCGTGTCGACAGCTCCACAACAGGTAAGCGCTCCGTCTTCATTGATTTCCTCACTTCATGAAGCGTGCCGTCTATCTAGGGGGAAAGCAAACACGACAACACCGCTGTGATAAAGAATCAACCATGGGAAGCCGCAAGCCACAAGTTTGCCACTGTGTGATGCGCTACAGCAAACGTCTTGATCCGTTAACGCAGGCACATGCTCCTTGTAAAGCCTATCACACAGATCAATGGTTTACTTTGAGTCACATGTATAAAGTGTGATGCTGATGGGAAGACTGCATGCTTGCCTTTCGATGCTTGACCCTTGGCTTTTGGAAGAAGGGTTTCTTCAGCACCTCTTTTCAGTTGTTTGCCTGAAATCAAAGGATTTTGGTGAGAATAGGATGCAACTAAATATCTCTGGAGAATTAAACTGTGTCCTGAGCGAAGTTAAACATCAGCATTAGCTAACCTGTTCACACTGAAAGCTAAAGATGCCTACTTTGATGTTTGAAGTAGAAATCAAATGAAAATTCAGCTGTTTTCTAAATGCATGTAATTAATCATACTGTGAACAGTTTATTTGCACATGGTTTATTTTTACTTTTTTATCTCATAATTTCTAATCAAAGTGTCTATCTTGTGGTCAAGCAGACTTCACAGTGCAGTAACCCACCCCTTTTTTAAAGTCAGCTGCAAGCTCACATTCAGATCCACCATCCAATCAACATCTGATGGACAAAACCACTACAATTTGTACGACATGAAAGATCTGTTGCTACTTTTGTTTCATCACAACTGTAGTATCAGCAACTGTTATGGAGTATCATTCTGAACTAATGAGATTTCACTGTAGGTGGGGCTTCTTTACGCAACAGTGCAGAAATACAAACCAAAAACCCAACAAAATGTCCTGCTGATCAGCAAATGTTGATTATCGAATCAAACCGAAAAATAACCTTTAGAATATTTATTTTATTAGGTTTTTGCACAAAAATCTCCCTTTAATGTTCTAAGAATATTATTTAATGGTCATTTATAAATTGAAATGCTAACATATACATTATGACATTGTTGACAAGTAATATTATAATATTTAATTTATATAACATTGTAGTTTTTAGTATTATTTATTTAAAGTAGATTACATTTTTTTTACTGTATGTACTTTTTACTTTACTTGACGTTTTCTTTAATTAATTTATTTAATTTTTTTTTTTTTTTTTTTGTTCTAGCAATTTAAGTACTTTAGCTTACACTTACTTTATTTTCCAAGGCAACATTTATTCATATATAATACTTATTTTAGATTTATTTAAATATATATTTTCATATTTTGGTTTTAATAAACAAATATTAGTATATATCACATTTATTTTAAATTAATTTAAATAATCTAAAAATAACTTTTAAATTCAATTTTTTTTTTATTTAATTTTGTCTGATCAGTCAAGAAAGAGTTAAAAATGTTAAAAATCAATGCCAAAACTGGAAGGTCATGTTGAGTGCATCGCATTGTTGCACTGTTCTCTGTTGTGTACTTCACATTTTCTCAAATGTACTAGTATGTAAGTGTTCTTTACATACATATATCAAAAATTTGCATACTGTACACATCATGCATACTAAATACTGCCGAAAGAGTATTAGTATGTTAGTATGCTAATCTATACACAGTCTGATTGTGCTGTTGATGCTAGTAGGCGGTCCCGTTAACGGTCCCTGTCAGTCATATTGCCAAAAATTGCCAACTCTCATTATAAATGAATGTCTTACGGACGCAAATCGCTGTCAGTGTAAATGCCCTTTAAGAAAGGAATGCAAGAAAAGAGAACAGAGAAGGCAAACCGTCATTAATCAGTTCCAGCCGGCAGATCGGAGGCTGTGCGCATTGAGTCTTGCTGCGCCGGGCGCCTCAGGAGCCGACACACAGAGCTGCTGTTGTCATGGAGGAATCTGGTGCATCATATCACGGGCTAGTCACCTCCGACCCCACGCATACTCGCTGTTAGAGAGTTACTGGAGAGTAATGCTGACTTCAGTGTCATATGTGCATCAGCAGGAACTTTTTTATTACAGCTAAGAGACTGTTTCCTTGGGAGAAAAAAACAAATACCAAACAAACTTGATTTTGTGCACTTTCAGAAGGAAATATGAATCATACTCGCCTGTGCAGAAGTCTCTGGTGTGAAGCTAAGGTGCTGTGAGTGGTTTCCAGGGTACTGCACTTTAACCAACCTGCAATAACACTGAGATATTTAAATCTGTGACATTGAAAAGTTTGATCTATACTTTTTTACAATGATTTTACAATGATCGTAATTTTAACAGTTGAAGACCCCCGCGACTGGGCGGGACAAGACTTGATTCAATGTTGCATAGTCAACTATGAATCATTAAAAATCATTAGTGTGTGTAGGCTATACATAATTTTATACACTGCACTTTCAGATTGAAAACTTTTAAGGATATTTTCATCCACTAAGAGCTGTGCTACACACAGCATGAAAGCTCATTTTTTAAAAAAACATTCACAATAGGGGCACTTTAATATTTTTGTTAAGGGTTTATTCAGATCACTAAAGTAACTATTAATAGTGGTGCTTGACTTACCAAACACTAATGAGACAATTGCTGACTGAGCTATTATTAATAACATTTGTTGCTCAATATATGCAAAAAATACATTCAAATATAGCAGATGACCATATGTGCATGTTTCCCCACACATATCCTGCCTAAATGATCTCCACAGTCGGTTCTCTGTAAACCCCGCACTCCATGATTGGCTGATTGTGTGTAACGATGGTACGCTATTGGTCAGAGTTCTTTTATTACCTTCAAGAAGCAAAAAAACAAAAAAAACCCAAAGCCAAAACCCGGACATTCTAGGCAATTTAGAAATCCTGGCCAGGACAATTGAGGATGTATTGGTCGCCCTAAATAATGTTAATATTAATGCGGAAGGCATAATTAACATCATGATGAAAAACACGTTCGTTCGGGACTTTTGAAGGCAGACTGTTTGCAGACATGGTTAAGTTCTGTTCTGCTGTTTTTAACTGTTAAGTAGAACCTTTTTCTTAGTAAAAAATCTTGTGAATAACAATTTCATCTGTAATTTCTTTCACCTTTCAATTCACATGCAGTTAATTGCATCTTTCTGACTCCTGCAGCTGTTAATTCTACCTGTATCATCATCGGAAGCTGGCTGGTGTGTTAGGAACATGATTAATACACGTGAAGCTTCAATATTTTGGTAACCTAATTAGGACAGAGAATCCTCTCTTGTGCTCAATTAAACCTAATTTAGATAATTGGAACGCCTTAGTGCATTCGGAACTTAATTACGACATCCTTCCGAGACGTGACGCGCAAAAAGCCCAGCACGTTATTCGCCGGGCGCTGTACCTGTGATCTCTAAACACGGCTTCTCCTAGCGTTCAATTAGGGCAGGCTCTTCTCTGCTCTCTCTGAGAGAAAATGTACACCCTCTCCTGTGATTAGACAGCCTACAAATCAGATGTCACATTCGCTGTCTGTGCCACGCATTCGGCACCTTCTCCGCAGCTGAGTCAGTTGAAGAGATGAAACGCAGCTTTAGCTGTGCGCCTTGATGGAAGATGAATAGTAATTTTTGTTCTTCTCCTGCGTGAGGTGCCACTTTGAACGGATTACGCTTCCCGGATGTGTGCGAAGATTAGGTTCTTCCCTTCTGTCTCAGCGACGAGCTTCTGCCACAAATATTCAGGCCGCTGGCGATGCCTAGGCACAACACAGAACAATCAAAGCAGGAAATATGCAAGCACTGCAGGAAAACACGCACAGAATAAAACAGCTTTAATAATTCTTGAAGACTCATCGACTCGCTTGGTAACGAGTGGCCTGGGAAAATTGCAGCGATATTGATTGAGTCGTGTTCGAGAAGGACATGTCGATACTTTGCTCAAGTGCAACAGAAGTTGAGCTTTGTTTTAAAAGAGGAACGGATTCAGATCACTTTCTGGTAAAGAGCACATTTTAAGAAGAGAGAAATGCTTTCATTCTCACTGTACAAATTTACTGGATTGTTTCCACTGAAAACAGTCTCACACTTTGCGCAGCATACTGTCTCGCATATGGGCACTGGGGTGGGTGCTATGATAGAAAATTAATTTAAAAACAAAAACAAAGGCTCTTTATTGGCATAAAGAGTTACATGAAAATCATTTAACATCGGTGGAATATGAAAAGGTTCTTTAAACTCCTAAAATAATTAAAGATTCCCAAGGATTTTTTTAACGCTGGTGATCCCATGTATTTTCTTTTTCTTTTTTGCATGAACATTTACTTTTAAGACTGTATAATAGGAATCAAATAGGGAACCAAAAAGAGCGCTTTATTGCATGCTATATTCATGCACATCTATCAATCAATCACTTAACATTATCAAGTAGGAGAATAGAGTAATGGTAATGTATAATGATGAGATTTGTTTAATAAATGCAGAGACGCTCTCTGGAATCAAAATCACTAGAAATCACATGTCCCCAACTAAGCAAGCCAGGGGAGAGAGCGACAAGGAACCAAAACCCCATCCTTGAGAAAATGGGGAAAAAAACCTTGGGAGAACCAGGCTTAGCTGGGGTCAGTTCTCCTCTGGCCGGACGCCCAGCACCTAATTTCCAGTTCAATTTTAAGCACATGTCAGATTGTGCAAAGGACTTATAGTGTGTGTGTATGCTTGTGTGCATTTGGTTCCTGGTGAGCTGTCCACGGAGCTCATCTAGGTGTTCTGGTCTCCGATGAAGATCATCACTTTGTGCTAATACAATGATCTGGATATGGACTGAGAAACAGATTAATATTTGCGTAGATGCCATTCTTTTTACGATGTAACAATTACATCTTGTGTTAAGGGGAGTGTTTCCGGTTCCGGCTGATCTAATTAATGCAGCCTAACAATCCTTTAATGGATGTGATTAATAAATGTGTGTTAAGTGTAAGCCAGAGTAAAGAGATGTGTCTTTAATCTAGATTTAAACTAACAGAGTGTGCCTGCCTCCCGAACAGTATTAGTTAGATTGTTCCAGAGTTTGGTTGCTAAATAGAAAAAAGATCTGCTACCCGCAGTAGATTTTGATATTCTAGGTATCATCAAATGGCCAGAGTTTTGAGAACGCAGCAGACGGGGAGGACTATAATGTGATAGGAGCTCGCTCAAGTACTGAGGAGTTAAGCCATTCAGGGCTTTATAAGTAATTAACAAGATTCAAGTTCTAGTCAGTAAAGCCGGTTCCTTGATTAGCTGTAAATCTCCCTCAGCTGTTTTCAAATGGAGCGGCAGTTAATACACAGAGCCATGACTTACTGAAATGTTATGCAACATCACATTCAGTTTCGCAGGCGATTCATTTGCGATGGTAAACACGATATTGCATAGCTTGCCAGTAATCTATGGCCCAGCCCTACTTAAAGGGGTCATTTGGATGGAAAATTCACTTTACAAGTTGTTTGAACGTAAATGTGTTGGAAGTGTGTGTATGCATGACTCTCTACAATGATAAAAATATTTATAATTTTAAAATCTCCTTTCTCAAATCAGGCTGTTCTGAGATTCTTGTCAGAATGATGTGGTTTTGCACAGGCCCCTCCCATGATAGCTTACTGACAAGACCGCCCTGAGTGAGCTGTCATCGGTCCGCCATTGCGTTGACCCCGGTGCAGAGGAAGACAAGATGTCTCAGATTAAATGTTTGGGGAATTTTGTTGGTGGATAAACAAATGAGCATAGCAGTTGACATTTAACATACTCACGACATCTGAGCTGCTGCAGACCAGAGGATTAAAGTTTCATTTTGTATGGAAAGCGCCAATCCCGATCTGGTGGTCAACAGAGCTCATTAGCATTTAAAGCAACATAGACTAGAATTGCTCCTGAAAACAGAGCTGATTTTGTCAGGGTAAAGGATTTTTACTCTGGGATTTTTTTATACTACCATTGAGAAATTATATAGATATTTCATTAAGACCCTAAAGAATCAAATCAAGTTGTGGAAAACGGGCGTCCGACGACCACTTAAAAAACAAAATAAAAAAAGACAAAATAAAAACTAATATTTAGAAACAATCAAATCATTTAAAATGAAGTAGCTGATATGCACATGCCTCATTTACATAGATAATACAATAAAAACAGTCTATAGAAAAATCGGACATATTTCTATACAGCCCAGCTCTTTAATAAAGCAAATTATATTTGTCTTGTAAAAATGAAACGGCATATAATCCAAATTAGAATTAGAGAAAAAGTGGAAGCAAGAGAAGGCGAGGATGAGAGGGAACCAGAGTATGAGAGAGAATCTCAAAGAAAGCGAATAAAGGGAGAGAAACAGACTGGGGAGATATTGCTCTCTTTTCTTCTCTTGAGTATGAAATCGTTGTCAAGGGGCCCGTTCCCATGGCAATTCCATCCGCTGTGTCTGGGTTTCCAGCTTGTCCATGCCCAGACCTTGGACACAGAGTGGATGGGTTTTCTAGGTTCATGCCGAACAAAAGGGAACACCCCCCCCCCCCCCCTGTCCAAAAGGGCTGCAGCGAAAGGGATTTTAAAGAGACAATCTGTCAGACGAGTTGCAGTGTGTCTGAAATTGGATTCAATCTATAATTGTGGCTTTTATAGTACCTGGATTCTTATTTCTTCTAATTATCCATAAGCAAGCAGTGAAGCAACGGCCGGGAACACAAGGTTCTGGATCTTGTAAGGACATACAATAGGAATGCTTTCCCAAGACACCAATTAACCCCAGTTTTTGTCTAAATTATGCTGTGACATTTTGTTTAGACTTGACATTATGTTTATGAAATGAGTCCTCAGAGTAAAATATGGTGTTTTGGAGTATGATAGCTTTGTGATGGAACACAGAAATTAGGATATTATTTTCTGAAAATCTTCCTCCCCTCCATAGTTTACAAGTGTTGCTCTCCACAAATGATTCCATTTAACCTATTTGCAATAATTTCTTCATAATCTTTTTTTCGCATCTTTGATAAGTTAATCAGATGTTTTTGCTGACTGATCAACTTTAAAACATAGTTTTACAGAAAATGTAGAAAATATGAACATTGTCATATGCTGTGACACAGTGTAATTTTCCAAAATGCATTTTTCATTGAGAATGTGTTTACCATGATATTGTTATATTTATGCATAAATCACCCTGCGATGGCTTGAATTTCTTGTATACACCTTTATAATATTATGCTCACACACATAATAGAATATGTAATATGGTTTTAAATGAATAAATCATAATATTAGTTATTGTCATACTTGCATACACTGTATGCAGGCACACGCATGTGTGTGTGTGTTACATTTTATATATGTGTAAACAGGATTTTTTATTTAAAACAAGTGTTCAGCAGACTCCTATATGAAAATAACACTGGGCATTTTTGAAAGTAAGCCATTCAATATCTGACTACTTTTCAAATGACTGAACCTAAAGAAAACACTCACAAAAATCCTTATTTTAAACAACAACAACAAAAATCTCAGATGGTCTTAAAGGTTCTTGGTCCAGAAAAATAAATATGTAAAAACAAAAAAATTATAATAAAATAAAGTACAACAAACCAATGATATTAATAAACAGTACCACTAATTTTACGAACACATAACTATTTTTCAATTTTAGTAGAATTTCCCATTATGGCTCATACTGGGTCAAAAGTAAAAATTCTCCTAATTCATCTGCCCCCTCAAATGATATATTTTTAGCATATTTAGTATACTAGCATGTAGCATAATTTTTTTGGATCTTGACAGTGACATTAACTCTTCAAGTGTGTTCACATTCCCTCATAATGTCCTGCTCAGGTGAGGGGTCTTTGTTGAGACCAGGATGTCCAGGAAGGAAGAAGGAAGTCTAAACAGGGAGACTGCCCCATTCCTACCCCAGGAGAGCATTCTCCCCACTGAACCGACAAAAACATAAGTCAGGAAACCATGCCTTGTGCCTTATTTGCCACATTAAAGAAAATGGGTCAAAGGGAAAGTGGTGTTTTTGAGTCTCTCTTTGAGGGAATGCATTTCTAAACACAAGCTGAAACGGAGCTTTGAACAGAGCCGTAAACCATGACATTGAAGTTTTGTCCTTTGCAAGCAGTTATTGAATTAGAGCAGTGAGGAAGGCTGAAATCGAGCGGGGTCATCATAGATGGCTCATCGCTTCTCCCCTATGGGTTGTTGCTGGGAAAATTATCATTTTTACAAACATTTCCTGTGGCGCAAGTTATAAGACGCTGGCTAAGCACAAAGAGGTTGTGGAACAAATGAATATTCATCAACAGGCCGGCCAAGATTTTCTTTACCATGACATACAAGTCACAGGAGAACCATATTTTTGTCTTTCATTTTAGACTACCGTGCAACGGTATACTGGAAGTGAACTCTTTTCTTGTCAGTCTACAGTGCATGAGGGAGCTGTTGCCAGGTTGACTAGAGAGACAGTGCTGCCAAAAGCTCGTAGCGTGAAGCAGAACCTCAGGGAGGGAGTAGTCGCTCTGAAATCATAAACATCTCCCACTTCCTCCGTCAGCTCTAAAAATACCTTGCCTCTTCGTTTCATGGCCCCCCTCCTCATCTCTATCAGCTATGCAAATATCAGCCCCTCTAACCAACTTTGTTTTCCTCACACTCCGCGCCACCCCTTTTTTATTATTTTGCTTGGTTTTTCTTTCTGACGGAGCACACGCTTAGCCTGTTGCCTCTAGAGAGAGTGTATCTGAGCTCAAAGCATGGAGCGATGTCTGAAAAAGCCACTTTGTGCAAGTTGTTGTCATGTCAGAGACGGCTATTTTAGGGGCAGTCTGTTGTTTTACCATTTGGTCTTCAGTGTCACATGATTCACATAAACATTTTTTATTAATATTAATGTTAAAATTGCTGCTTAATATTTTTATGGAAACCATGATAATTTTATGTTTAGAAAGCTAGAAATATATATTATTATATATATATTAAATTTATTAAATAGATATAAATTGCAACATCATAAACAGATTTACCTTAATTGTTGGTCGATTTAATGCATCTGTGCTGAATAAAAGTATCAGCTTAAAAAGAAGCTACATTTTTTACAATCCAAACAATTCCCAATGCCTAAAAACTTTCATTCTCATTAAACAGCCTGTTTCGCTCAGAAATGCACAAGTTATCGAATTAAAATTAGTTGCACGCCCATTTCATTTCGACTCCCCGCACCCCAAAAAAATCATTACAAGTCTAAAATCTTCCTGCACTTCATTCATTCAATTGATCAGATTAGAAAAATCCAATTGCTGATGCATGACCGTTGTACCAGAGATGCCATTTCCCCGATTGGATTCAGCCATGGACAGCCAAACGCATCCATTCACGTCCATGTCACTGGAAACAGTGATTCTAATGACAGCGTTCATAAATCTGCATGGCCTCTCGTCTGGGCCCTAATTAAAGTAGCCCTGCTGCTGGAGTTGCCGGCACGCTGTGCATTATCCTGACTCCTAATGAACAATCTGCTCCTTGATTTTCTGTGATTGATTCTCACCTTTTCATTCGAGCGGCTCACCTCATTAACCGTGTATTCTCTAGAACCCTCGGCCGTCGCCGCCTCTCAGATTATGCTTCCCGGCCGCTGTAATTAGACAGGAACATAATAGAGAGTATTCTTCATCAATGGCCCACCCTAGGTTTAATCAGCTGGCCACAATGGGATATTACCTGCACCCATCTGATCCTCTCGCGACTGTCGGTGGCTGTCACTTTAGATTTGGAAAAGGAGGGCGCTTTGGCTGACGAACAGAGAGCACTTTTGGCCTCTCGCTGGCTGGACGTGTTAATTCCCAGCCTGCCAGTTGAGAGATTGGGCTCTCATGATGAGCTGAAGCCCATTTATTCCTCTTATTTATTTATTTAGTAGCTGATTTCGTAATCTAGTGTGCCCTAAATTGGGTCTTTTTCTGCTTGCTTTCTGCCAAACAAGCACAGGATGAGGCAGTACCTGGCTAAAGGGAACAGTAGAGCAGCAGCGTATGGTCTTTTGCTGTGCATGCCGAGGCAAATTAATGTGGTGCGTGAGAAAATGGACAGATTACTTTCCACATGGGAAACACCTGAAAGAAAGCAGAACATGAATGGAGTCAGTGGTAATGAGATTGAAACCGAAATTGGAGTTTCGTTGTTCTGTAGTCCTTGTCTGTTTAAGATTTAAAGACTGAGCTGAGCTGACATATAAACCTTTAGGAGATATATACAATATAAAAAAATGCGCCTGACAGACAGATGAAGCCCTAAGCGTATTAAACACAAAGCGGGCACCTTGCATACTGTGTACAGTGACTAAAAGTATTGATGATTACAGCATATGCAAATTGTTGTTGAATAAAAAGCGAATGTCATTATAAAGTAGAATGAGGACAGAATGAGAATGTCGTTCCCCTTTAGCACCACCTGCCACTGACAAGCAATAACAAGTACAAACTATGAACTATATTCTCCATTATATACTGTTTATGGCCTAATATTGTTTGAATAAAAGCGTTATTATGCAGTTAATAATAATAGTTCAAACATCACACTGCATGGTTTAAAATGTGGTGTCCACCAATAAATAAATAAATAGTAGTAGTAGTAATTTAATATATTTTTAACATTTTTATTAAAATTAAATTAAAGGTCTTAAGCTGGGATTTGAACTTGGCTCACCCAAAACACTAGGTTGCTATTTGTCAGTGTGCTGCCCACGAGGTTATTGGCACCAATTTTACATTTAATTTTAAATAAGGATATTTTGCCTGTTAAATATTATTCTGTGATAACTGGAAGGTCAGATTGTGCATTGTGTGATATATATTCTGTGCAGCAATCTCTGTTGGCAACAAATTTTGGCAAATGTAGCAGATAATCCTTGTATTCCATAATGCACAAGATAAGCATTCTTTTCAAACAGTACGAATAGCACTGTAATATGCTTTTAGAATATAGTCATTGTTTATATTGAATTATTATATTATTATATTATATCATTTTGATTTTTTTGATGCTGATGCATGCTTTAAATAGCTTGTTATTGGATATATGTGTGTGTTTGGGTATATATATATATATATATATATATATATGTGTGTGTGTGTGTGTGTGTGTGTGTAATGTATCTATCAAAGCATTTACACTCCTAAAAAGTTCTTCAGCATCTATGGTTTCATAAAGAACATCCATGGAACTTTTCCATTGCACAAAAGTTCCTTTATGGTGCAAAAACAGTTCTTGAGATTCTTAAAACACTCTTCACACCAAAAAAAAAGAAGTGCTTTATTTTAAAGTGCCCCTATTATGGGTTATGAAATGTTATGGTTTTGGGAGTCCACAACAACAGTTTGACATGCATGCAAGGTCAAAAACACTTTCATTTTCTTATAAAAGGCATTTATTTTTACCTTATTTGTTCAACGATTCATTTTTTAAACCCACCCTGTGATTGTTCCATTTAATTTAAAGCAGTGTTTTTGAGCTTTTAATGCTTCAAAAGCAGCACCTAGTGGCAAAAAAATTATTTGCATTTTCATTCAGACCAATACGGAAATACCAACAAGTGGGTAGCAATATGCTAATGTTTTATTTTGATGTCAACATGAAATGGACCATGACTCATTTCAGAACTCGTTTCCATGATTTAGAGTCGACTCTTTCTTTTAAGAAACAATAACTTTATACACGGTGCACTTTCAGATTTAAAACTGAATGTTTTTATTCACTTAGAGCTGTGTTAAAAACGGCATAGTAGGGGTACTGTTTACTGAAAGTCACCTAATGGACCTCAACATGGTTTTCTGTGGTATCCATCTCTGAAACCCTCCCTGGAACCTTTCTTTTTAAGAGTGCATTGAACTGCAGGTCAGCTCTGTTGTGTCTACATGCATCTACAGTGGTGTTGTTGTGAATACTGAAAACATTCTTTGAACCTCTTTGTCTTTCTGAACCTCTCTCTTTTATCCCAGGCGTAATTGTGCACTCGTTCGGCAGAAATGGGCTGCGGCTTGAGGAAGTTACGTCAGACGGAAGACAGCAGTCCAGGGAAGATTTACTCCACCCTCAAGAGACCGCAGGTGGAGACCAAGACTGGGGTGGCCTACACGTACCACCACGTGGACTTCCTGGTGGGGAAAGACGGTAAGCTGTCAGTAGTTCTCCTATCCTTGGTGAATTCACTCTGATATCGAGTGACTTTTAAAAGAGACGATCAGCAGTTAGAAATGTTGAGGTAAGGATAATCCGCCAGGAACTTTTGAAAGGAGAAATCAAACCGTGGCACATAGAGATTCTCCAACCACGTTCCTTGATTCTTTGCTGCTGCTCAAATCCCCGAAGTGATGACACTTGCAAATGACAAACCCCAAATCCTCCCAGAATTCTCTCTGTAAATCACAGCTGCCTGGTAATTCTGCAGCAGCACACGCTCACGACAGACTGTACCTGGCTCTCCGGCAGTCGACGTGTTCCTGTGAGGAGGCTCTCAGGTGCGTGGCGAGGTGTCTGTGATCTGTGAGGGGGCTGCCGGTGAGATGTTGGAGCCCGCGGGCTGTGAGGTGGCTAATGGGGGAAGATCCAGAGGGCCTTTACTAAATATAGCTGTCAGTGTTGTTATTTCTCACTAGCGGAGCTCAGCTTGGGCTGGGTGTCAAGATGTAGTGTGAGCCAGAAGTCTCGCTGACATCTTCCCCACAGATCAGAATAATCCTGTAAGGAGGATTCAGATGAACGCTGAGGTCAATCTCTCTCTCCGGGTGGGCGTAAACAGTTTTTCCTCCTTCCTAGTTCCTAGTTTCACTGTATCTATCAATAATCAAACAAGGATGGTGGTATTTGCTCCACTGTGATGGCATCTTACCCACATTCATCTATTCCATCCATCCATCTATCATCTACTGTATCATTTATAAACCCTCAAACTGTAATGGTATCTATCTATCTATCTATCTATCTATCTATATCTATCCATCTATCCATCCATCCATCCATCCATCCATCTATCTATCTATCTGCCATTAGCCATTATATCATCCATCCATCCACTGTAAACTTCCACTGTCAAATTCCAATAGTTTTTACATTTTTTTAAAAATGTTTTCAAAAATCTATCTTTCCCCTGAACCAGGGGAAACACACCTGAAGCAGCTGATCAAGCTCTTACTAGGCATGTTAGAAACATCCATACAGGTGTGTTGAGGCAAGTTGGAGCTAAACTCTGCAGGACACCGGCCCTCCAGGACCGAGTTTGGACAGCCCTGGTCTGAACTTTCAAGGCAGTTTTGCTTCCTCACATTCAAATGTGAACTGAAATTCTTCATTTTGTTTCTGCAATACTCGATTCAAATTCCAAACTGAATTATCCTTTGTGCGAGTATCAAAATGTTTCTCCAGAAAAGAAAAAGACACAACAACACCATTAGACTACAGAACATTGTTTTGTGGATATTACAGTAGAATTGCAGGAAAAGTGTTTAAAATCTTTCGACGTTTGATTGCAAACCTGAGCACAGTTTGAGACATTGTAGAGATCACATCTGAACCCTGGCATGTGGCCATGTTAGTGTAAATTACCTGGGCCAAATCAACGTTCCAGATGACTGACGTATGAAATTATAGTTTTCCAGTGCTTTTATGGTAATAACTACAATAGAACAGCCTAGCTATGCGATTGCTCTATATGTCCTTGAGTTTGGTAAGATGGGTGAATGTGTGCACTGCAGCGAGCACCGCATACGAGAACTCTGTTATGTTTAGCAGTATTTGCCCATATCTCACACTTCCCCCACTACGCTTCATTTCTCCACGCTGCCTCTACTCTATTATTGCAAATATATTGCTATTCATAAAGGAGGAGTTGCAAAGCACTTTAAAAGAGGGGGAGGAATGAGCAGCAAATATCTCATCTACAAGGCGAAGACAATAAACTTTCTCATGCAAGACTGCCTCGACTAGCTTAATGTTCCCTGACGCCACGCGGGTGGAAACATTAGACTGCACATTTGTTAATCGCCTTAATCAAATTTATGTGTCCATGGTCAACCTGCACCATTGCTTTCGCAAGACGTAAACTACCACTTCTATTTTTGAGAGCTGACCCATCAATCTATCTTAAGATGTTGTGGTGATATTGTGACATGAGCCAGATGTTGCGACTGCGTAGAAGCTACTTTATTAATTTAATTGACTGCTCTAATCATATTAAATAGGAAAATCACACACAGTGTCTCAGTTTTGTCACCAACACTTTTGCAGTAGTCTACTACTTCTCAGACTGAACTCAAATCCCAAGCGTCTCAATCTAAATAATTAATACAAAATGATAATAGCATTTAAATGATACTAAAATAACACTGTCAGTGTCAATGATTGTGTTATTGGTGTCTATTTTCTGATGTTTACTTGAAATCATTATAAATTTCTAACCTGGTTCAGACTGATTTAGTAGTCTTGTGCTGGTCTCTGGGCCTTCAGGATGAAGCAGGTTAACCAAGACCCTCTTGGTCTCATCAAAAATGTCCTTTTAAGATAGCAAAAATATTAGCAATAACACTATTTTCTGAAATAAGACATCAATTAGACTAAATTGAAACTACATTTGTTGTTGATCTAAATAAATTTTTCCCAGATGCTGGCATACAAAGAAACATCCTGGCAGGCAAGTGAATGGCCTCATAAGTCATGGCAAAAAAAAAAAAAACATCACATGGAATATGCCAACGTGGTGCTTATTTTACAGATCTGACCCATCAATCTATCTTAGGATGTTGTGGTGATATTGTGACATGAGCCAGATGTTGCGACTGCGTGGAAGACAAGGCACCAAGCAAGCTACGTTATTATCTTAATTAACTGCTCTAATCATACAAAATAGGAAAAATCACATGCAGTGTCTTGGTTTTGTCACGCACACTTTTGCAGAAGTCTTCCACTTCTCAGATTTAACTCAGATCAGATCAGTTTATTTTAGTTTCAAATGGGAACTTTAAAATCATATTTAAAGAACCTACAATCAGATATTTCAATATGAAACATTTGTGATTAAATTCCTCCCAAAAATGAATAAATAAATTATATATGCTATTTATATTCATTTTATAGCACTATAAAAATGTCATGAATTAAAAAAAAAATTAAATAATAAAAAAGAATGTTACTTGAAATAAAGTACACAGCTGAAGTAAAAAAAACAACAAAAAAAAACATTACTTTATAAATATTGTACTTTTTTTCTCTAGTGCTAATGCAACATTTCTTATTTTCGTTTAGTAACTTGATGTACTAAAATAACTAAAACCTAAAAATAAAAATAAAGGAAATATATTAAATAGACATAAACTAAAAAACATAGCTAAATAACTAAACCTTTAACTATAATTAATAAATATATTTAAAAGTTAGATCTATCTATCTATCTATCTGCCATTAGCCATTATATTATCCATCCATCATCTACATTTATATACTGTAAACTGTCAAATTCCAATAGTTTTTAAACATTTTTAAAAATGTTTTCAAAAATCTATTTTCCCCCTGAACCAGGGGAAACACACTTGAAGCAGTTGATCAAAAAAAAAATTCTTAACCCTACTCTTTCTTTCCTTCTAGCTTGTACTTATTTGAACATTGCTTGTTATACTGTATTATGAGCACTTACTAAGTTGTTTTCGCCTCTTTAGGACTAACTGCTTGATGTTTTCCCCACCTGTAAGTCACTTTGGATAAAAGCGTCTGCTGAATGAATAAATGTAAATGTAAATGTGATCAAGCTCTTACTAGGCATGTTAGAAAGTTGAAGCTAAACTCTGCAGGACACCGGCCCTCCAGGACCGAGTTTGGACAGCCCTGGCCTGGTTTTGCTTCCTTACATTCAAATGTAAACTGAAATTCTACATTCTGTTTCTGCAATACTCGATTCAAATTCCAAACTGAATCATGCTTCGTGCGAGTATCAAAATGTTTCTCCAGAAAAGAAAAACACACAGCAACACCATTAGACTACAGAACAATGTTTTGTGGATATTACAGTAGAATTAATAAATATATTTTAAAAATGTTTTAATTCATTTTATAGCACTATAATAATTTCATGAATAACTATAAGAAAAAATATATTACTTGAAATAAAGTACACATTAACTAAAGTAAAAAATAAATAAATAAATAAAACATTACTTAATAAATATTGTATTTATTTTTATATTGTGCCAATGCAACACTTCTCATTTTCATGTACTAAAATAACTTAAATCTAAAAATAAAAATTACGAAAAAAAAACTAATTAAATAAAATTAAAAATAAACTAAATATAGGTGCAAACAATGCACAACTAAGAAACATAACTAGATTACTACACCTTTAGCATGTATTCAAGATATGAATAAAAACTATAATGGTATGTAAATAATATGAAAAATTAGCATTGAAGTCTATTTACTTTTTTTTGTTGTTAAGGCATTTAAAGAGATATATCTGATGTTTACCTGAAATGATTATGCATTTCTATCCCGGTTCAGACAAGGACATCTTTGTTACAGAAATAACTCTGTTCTTTGCTATAAAACACCAATTAGACCAAATGAACACTCTGTGTTTGTCATCAGTTTTGTCTAAATCTATTTTTCCCATTGCTGGTGTACAAAGAAAAGCTTGGTAGGAAGCGAATGAGCCTCGTAATAAGTTGTGTGGCGAAAAACCCATCACACGGAATACGCCAGCGTCGTGCTTAAAATGCCCTGCACGTTTTTTATTTCCCTCAAATGTGATTTCAAATGTTTAAAATGTCAAGAGGAAGAGGAATAGAAAACACACTTACTGATGGCTGCTCGGCCACACGCCGCCCTCCAAATCACACTCGCTACTCTGATATAATCAGCAAGCGGGGCAGATTATTAAAATGCAATGACACCTAATACCTTCATTCAACCTGTCAGTCAATAATACAAGAGGGGCTTTTTGCAAAGCAGCTGAAAGGGAAGGCAAGGACAGTCCACGCGGGGTTAAAGGAGATGTAGTTGTGTAGGGGATTAGAGCAGGTGGATGCAGGGACTGCAGCTTTTATTCTGCAGCCAAGCAGCGTGAAAATTGAGTCGGAGGGGTGCCACGGGAGTCACATTCAGAGAATTCACAGCCATTTGCTTCCCCACATTACCTTCCTTCATTTCATCTTCGCCGCGTGGACGGCTGCCACAGCGCAGATGAGTTCAGGCCCCGGACCCCACACCCTCCGAGAGAGCCATAGTTCAAACCTCTGCCTGTGAAATAGAGGCTCTCTGCTGTTGTCAGATTAAGGGTTTCAGCACAAAGGCAGGTGAACCTCTATTATATTCTCTCTGATGTGGACGCATCGATTCCTTTAGCTTTTCAGAGAGATGGACCTGCAATAAAGATCAAATGGGCTATTCGGTTCAAGTCGATAGAGTCGCTGACAATGCAAAGTCCTTCTATGGAGCGGCGTTTACTTTTATATGGAAACAAAGCATGAGAAAGCTTTTCTTCCACAGGATTGTGCTTAAATGCTCTACTTTAGTTTCACAGACAAATCTAAATTGCGCTTACTTCAGGGTCCTGCGTAATTCAGGTTCTCTTTTACTTGATGAGGTGGAATCTGAATCAGTCACATCCCCCAGGAAGTTGAACTGGAGTGACAGGAAGAGGAATTTGCTCCATAAATACTGTGGCAATGGTAAAATCCAGAGGGAGAATCCCGAGAAAAATGGGAGGGTTGACGGGTATGATTTGCTCTAAGAGAACTTAGACAGGTGATGCATGCAGGAAAATGTAAAAGTGACTTCTGCTCACCAAGGCTGCATTTATTTGATAAAAAAAAAAAAACAGGAAAGACAGGAATAATGTAAAATATTATTAAAATACACAATATTATTATATACACTCCCCAAATGTTGTAGATCTAGGACAGGGCTGTTCAAACTCGGTCCTGGAGGGCCGGTCTCCTGTAGAGTTCAGCTCCAATCCTAATCAAACACCTATAGCAGCCAATCAAGCTCTTACTAGGCATGAAACTTCCATGCGTGTATCGAGGCAGGTTGGAGCTAAACTCCTCCAGGACTGAGTTTGGACAGCCCGGATCTAGCATCATCTGCATCTCCATTTTCCTAATGACTCCATATAATGTCAATATCTAAGAAATTTCCATCAGCTATATGTTCAAGTTCTTCAAGAACGATTTAATCTTTGCATGAAATAGTTTCAACAATTTATTAGATTAGTAATTTAATTATTATAGATTTTTTTATATAAGAAAAATTAATCACCATTACCGGAGATTTAATTTCAGTAACAGAAGTTTGAACCTATTGTACATTATAATGGACAGATAGATTTGAAAAATTTAAAGCATGCTTTTTTTACTGTAATTAGTAAATACAATCCTTCTTTTTTATATACAATTTATGAAATATTGTCAAAAATATCAATAAATGTGAATAAAACCATTTAAAATGACGCTTACTTTTGAGTTTGGAACAAAGTTCTGCCATGCTTCTCTTTACATCACAACAGCCTTACTGCAGTTTGATTGGATGATACAGTAGATGACGTCTAATTACATGGACAGCAGACTTTAAATGAGGTGAAATGCTCCTGAACCAAAAAAGCATGATCTGACATGTGATGTCCATTGTAGTGGACGCAGGGTTTTAAACAGTTTTAAATTCCTGTGATGCAAAGCATCATTACTCCAGTCTTCAATCCTTCAGAAATCATTCTAAAATCATGCTGATTTGCTGCTCAAAAAACATTTCTGATAATTATCAATGTTGAAAACAGCTTCACATTTTTATGTAAACAGTGATACTTTTTCAAAGTTATTTTTTCAGTCATTTGAATAAATAAATACTTTCATTCTGATCAATAATTCAAATGAATAAAATCATACTAACTCCAAACCTCTGAATAGTAAAAACTGCTTTAGATTCTTTTTAAAAATTAAAATTAGCACAGCTGAGATTGTGTATTAACCAATCAGCTTCAAGAACCAGAACAATGACATTCTCATGTAAATGATTCTGGCAGCTGTGTTCTTGCACTATAAATACACACATAAAATATCAACTGCTGAGCCATAATGCTTTGATCAGGTTTTCGGGAGTATTTGTGACTTTTCTCTTGATGTGTTAAGAGCACCTGACCAGCAGGCTTTCTCTTTTAAAAGTCTCCTTTAATCTTTCTAAAGAATATCCTGCCTGGCTTCGAGAACATCTAAAGAAGAGTGCATTAAACATACAGTCCTGATATGTGAATCTATATGATTTAACCGCAGTACAATGTAACCAGACCATAATTCATTCATAAAGCATTTTTCACAAATAACAAACAAGATCAATTTTTTTTTCTTAACAAATAGCAAATGATAAAGTATTTGACCTTTATGAAAAACTAAATATTTTTTGCAATGGGAGGTAGCATGCAATATATGGGACATGTGTTTAAAAATAAGTTATCAATTAAATAATAAAAATAGAGCTCATCCAAATCCACCTGAAATCAACACCACTCCAGTCCACCAATTAATGTCTTTCTTGTTAAGCCATAAGCTGCATATTTGTAGGAATCATAACCATCCATATAAGGTTTTAACTTTAAAGCATCAACATAATCCATAACAATGTTCTTCTAGTGAAAAAGCACATTCTCTGTTGTCCTCTCACATCAAAAATCCACCCACACATTAGTTTAGGTCTATTTTCTCCTTTCCTGGTCTGTGCATACTTCTCTCCTGATTCAGACCAGATAACATTTTAATGTACAGTTATGCTCAATTTCTTACATTTTTGGGTGAATTGCTCCTTTAATTAATTATTTGAATATCAAGCTGACATCAGTATAATTATCTAGTTTGATAGATTGAATATGAACTGAAAAAGGTCAGGCCGAAATCATCATTATTTCTCAATTCTAATTCATTTTAACAACTTTATTAACAAAACCTCACGGGATTTGCGCGTATAATGCATTACAGACACTAACAGAACACCAGTCACCATATTTGTTGTGGTTACGTGTAAAATCAGTTGTGAGGCGAGTGCATGCCAACAGCGTTCTCATCAACAGGAAGTGCAGATCTCTGCAAAGTTCCTTCCTCTGTTTCAACAGAGTCAGTGTCAAAGCTCTGCTCGCTGCAGTTTGTTTCAGCTTATAGCTGCCTGTAGGGGAAGAAATTCATCTTACTCTGCTCAACATCTTTCCTGTGTCAGGCCGCTGTCGTCTAAATGGCTTTTCCTTCAGTATAATGTCAAAGTAAAGCCCATTCATTGGTGCACATCTCCACTCTGTCACTATGAGTGAGAATAGGTCGCCTCTGCATTGATCTGCCTGCCGGTGGCTTGATAAAGCTGCTTTACTTCACGGTGTTAGTGAGCGGATGTTTGCCCTTGGCCCTGAGCGTCTGCTTTACATCACAGCATCTGTTCGGGCTTCTGCGCTAAAGAAACACATTGAACTTTCACAAACCAATCATCTCACATCAGCATCGCAGTCGCTTCAGACCCGGCGGTATTGATTCCGTTCAAATGCAATCATCAAGTTTCCAGCAGCGGAGCAAACAACAAAGATTTAACAAAGGAGCTTGTTTTTTGTGATCTAATTTTGACTTTTTTGTCCTTTAGTCAATGTCTGTCAGCTTTGAGACTTGTACACAAAAATATTTGATATGCACATTTAACAGTATTATATTTCTCTTATAACAAAAATTCTGCACTACACATTTTTATACAATCAAATGCTCTCTTGATTAATTTCACTTCCCCTAATTTGCAAATCATGTTCATGGCTATGGTGTAACTAAAGGCTAATGTCAAAGGCATAAAGACGTTTAGTCAACCTCAACTTGCATCATTTCTGTGAAACAAAAAAGGTTGCTGTTGTGCATTAAATATATATGATAACCACAGATGGCAAACCCTTAAACAGAAACAACATTTTAAAAGCAGATCATATGTTATGTATACATACACACACAAACATATATAAACTTCAGAAAACTTGGAATGACTGTATAGTGCATGAATCATATACACTATATATAGTTTCACTCTCTCTATATATTTATTCTGCTTTATATATATATATATATATATCTTCTTTGAGTTAACACATTTTTGCAAGAAATATCCTGCTGTGTCCGGTCACATTATTCAAAGGTCATGGAAAAAAGTTCATTCATACCACTTCCTTTAGATCTCAGCCAGCATCTGCAGCAACTCGATTCAATTTTGTTTTGTGGCTTCATCTGACCTTGATCTTATAGGTGTTTCTTGGGCTCTGGAATGAAATAAGAAAACACAAAAGCAAAACAAAAAAGTTTTATTTTTCTCAAAGCCTTCTTTTTGAGTTTCAATTACTTTTTTCTTTATTTGTCTTTTGTGCCACCATGCGTTGAAGTGTGTTGATAAGCAGGCTTGTATGTGAAAAGCACGCTGATATGAACTGAAAAAGTAGGTATGCATCATCTGAAAGTTTCAATTTTAAGTTGTCAATTGAAATGAAAAAGAGAAATGACATTTTAAATAAATGTTTCTTTGGAATTGATGAGCTCAGTGTTTGACTGCTGTTGCTGTTTACTGAGTGTGTACAAACTAGTTGTGCAGATCTCAATATATATATATATACAGTATTGTACAAAATTCTTAGGCCACTAGTATTTTCACCAACAAAAAATGTTGGTTATTTCTATCTTTTGTGGTAGTGTGTCAGTTGCAAACATTATTTTTGTCATTAATTGTAATAATGCAGTGAGATTATTGTCTGACAACAGCCAGTGCTCCACACAGAGATCTGATCATCATCCAGTCTGGAATCACATGAAGAAACAGAACAAACTGAGACAGACTCAATCCAGAAGAACTGTGCCAACGTCTCCAAGATGAAGTTAAAAACCTACCTGGAAAGATACAGTACTGTTCAAAGTTTTAGACACTTGTGTAAAAATGCTGTAAAATGAGGATGCTTTCAAAAATAATGCCAAAAATAGATTTAATTTATCAATTAACTTCTGTTAACTAAATCCAATAAATATTTGGTATTACAGCTTTTGGTATAAAAGCTTCTGTTGTGAGGTACACCTGCCCATAGTTTATCAGGTAGGTTTGTTTTCTTCATCTTGGAGACGTTGGCACAGTTCTTCTGGATTGAGTCTGTCTCAGTTTGTTCTGTTTCTTCATGTGATTCCAGACAGACTGGATGATGATCAGATCTCTGTGTGGAGCACTGGCTGTGGTCAGACAATAATCTCACTACATTATTACAATTAATGACAAAAATAATGTTTGGAAATGGAAACTGATATTTCCAACTGACACACTACCCCAAAAGATAGAAATAACCCACTTAAAACCATTTTTTGTTGTTGAAAATACTAGCGGCCCAAGACTTTTGCACAGTACAGTACAGTATATATGTATGTGTGTATTACACACACACACACATATATACATACTGTATTGTTACAACTATTTCCAAACAATGTATGATTTTAACAACAATGTATGACTATAATTTTTAAGAATTTGGCACATGCATTTTAAACAACATTTCGAAATTAGACATAAATTAGTCTCTTTTCATCATCTAGGACGCATTATTTAAAACTGAACCCTTTTATAGAACTCATAAATCTCCATTCATTCTTTGATTGGGCTCAATCAGAGCTGAAGTGAATATTTGTGCCGCTGAATTCAGCTCGACCATCATCCACCAATTTTCTTTCGCATCAGTGATGAAGATCTTTGTCAGATTGTCGGGTTGTTTTTACAGACTGACTTTTCGTGGCGTTTCTCAAATACACTAATTTCCACACCCAACTCGAGTGAATTCTTAGGACTTGTGTTTCCATGGAATCCATGCTGGAATCATGGAGCTGTTTCCATGACAATCCACCACCTGTTGTTCCGCTCCTTTCACACGTCTGCCATGAGATGATTGGCATTTGGGAATAACAAATTATACAGGTTAATTTCTTTGTTAGGAGGCGTCAGATCGACAGTGTCTCATTTTCACGTCTATACTATAGCTATACCGAGTATATCCAGTGTGTTAAAGGTTACAAGCAAATTTAGCCTCTTTTATGTAGTTTAAAAAAATGTAGTGCTTATTTTAGCCCCCAAAAATTTCAAAAATAGCTTTAGTGATTGCTGTCAGAGGACTCAAGTGAAATGACAGCTCAATAATGGGTCGATACTGACCTATTCAGTCTCATTGATGAGAGGAAAGCTCTTAAAAGCGGTTTTAAACAACTAAAAGCTTCCGCAAAGGCATCATTATACAAGGCAAAGGCCATTTGCTTAACAGATTTCTTAAGAACAAAAAGAAAATAAGAACTTCCTGTATGTTGTCAGCTATTTTGAGGTTGTACCCTTATGACTCTCTCATACAGTAAATACTGAAATAATCTTGTCATGCAGTGACATGTAGGGAGGACATGCAGAAGTTTAATTGTAACACAGTTGCATTCGGCCCCATTGCATTCTGGTAGCAATTATGGAGGGTTTGTATGTATGCACATTATGGATTGTTTAAAGTACAGATCTCAGAGGAATGCCGAAGTTTCTAAGGCTGTTTATGAGGGATTGTGATCCCGAGGGCGGTCGTTCCTCACTCAACTACACAAACACAAAGGCAAGATTCACAGAAAAGCTAGCAGCACCATTTCCAAGATCAGTTTCTAGTGTTTTGTGAAACTGCACCAGGGGACTCAGAGTCTGCACAACATACTGAGGGAAAAATATCAAATATTCATTTCTAATAATGTCCAAATTTCCCAGGGACACAAGGCAACCCTACCCTTTCCGTGTATAATATCAGCGCATATTTTACCATATCATGCAGATTTTCCACCTGAAATTGAGGAAAAAACGTGGGAAAAAAGCACAGATTCTGCCAGGGCCTCATGTGTCCAAACTGGCTTTTAAGAAAGATGCTAAGCTGCTGACATTGTTGGACTGAATACAGGGATTCATATTGCGAAAAATATCATGGCAAAAAAAGAGACTCATAATGCAATAATACCTAATATGATCGCATAATGCCCATTATGTCGTCACAAAAAGCATGAAAAGTATGATATCATAATACCTTTAATGATGCCACAATGGGCATTATGATTTTATAAGGCCCTGATGTTAAAATACGCTATTGCAAAAAAAAAAAAATTCTTTTAACATAGAAATGAATCATTTCATTCAGCAAGAAGGACACATTAAACTGATCTGTTTTGTTGCATCAGACTTGATGCAAACAGGCCCTCGCGTCACTTTCCAAAGCTTGAGCTAAACAACATTCAGAAAAGTGCGTCATGAGCGTCAATCACTGCACATTATTTATCATTTTTTCCCCCTCTGAGCTTCACGGACTGACGCCCGCACAAACCGCCGTCCATTTGCTGCGTAAATAATACAGGATTAACGACAGCATCATCTAACACAGCGGCATGAAGCAGCAGTGTGAAATCATGAATTAACAGCCTATATCATGTCAAAAGAGCCACAATCAGAGTACATCAAATTGATTTCTTCACTTGTGCCGTGATGACTGTTGCATGGGTTGAATAGCACTTGATTGTTAGATTGAGTGTGACTGCTGCACTGGGCCCATTAAAGCTTTCTGACAATGGCAACGGAGTAATATTCGTAGCTTTTCCAGACGCTCATCAATGGATACAGAAATAACGCTGATGAACAAGCCTCCTCTATTTAACAGAGCTTGTTTCCCAAGAGCTGTCACTTAGCAACAGCGCTGTCAGTGGACTCCTGGGCATCTGAGATGTCCTGTCAAGCAAATGACTGAATTCCACTAAAAGGCTATTAATAAAACCTTTTTACCTGGAAAACAAATCACCTTTAATGCATCCCATCAGACATAGGCTGTAGCGTCTGATTAGCGTCTGGAAAATTCAGTCGCCAGAAAATTGCACTCCTCTTCGGCTCGTTCGAAAATAAAATCCCCCCGTCGTGTCGTCTAAGACCTGTTCGGTGTTGTTGTTCTGTGAATGAAAAAGAACAGGGTGAATGTTCAGAAGCTGCTCGTTGAAAAGAAAGGAGGAAAGAGCCACGTGTGGAAGTACTTTGTTTGTTTTTGAGGTTGATGTAGGGGTGGGCGATAGGACGATTTTTGATCGTGGACGATAAAAATTACTCCACGATCAGCTTTTTAAGGAATATCAAAGTATCGTGTTATTTTATCATCTCTGTCTCAATCTGCTGCACAACGCGACACACATTCACATCAGAGTTAACTCTGTGCTAGAATTACACTCAGCAGTCTAAATATCTGCACTTCTTTATTTTATACTTTGTAATAAAAAAGGCAAATTAGTTTGTCTGTACTGCTCAGACAACTTGTAAAATAGTAAAATCAATGACAAAGAGTCATCGTAATATGACATTTTTGCCATATCGCCCACCCCTACCCCTGTAATTTAAAGTCAACAAACAAAGAATCGTGATAAAAACAGTGAATCGTGATTTACCCAGAAAAAATCGTGATATATTTTTTCCATATCGCCCACGCCTAGGCTGATGACAAGCGCAACATCATTGATCACCAAAAACCCATCTGCAAGCGGTGTCATGGAAGTTTTATGTCATAAGGGGGAAATACATCAAACTTTATAAAACACCTCAAACATTGCAATTTGCTTATTTAATCGTTAGCATAAGGGCGGCTAATGCCAGTATCAGAATAAAGTTTCTTTATTAACTATTTAATGCTCCTATAGCGTTTTAACAGGAAATAATAGTGTACTATTTTTACAAACTAGAGGCTTTTAAATGACCTGTGCAGCCAAAATATGTGTGTTAGAGAACAAAAGTATGGTTAATGTTTGTATCTT
>JAUMHI010000058.1:19285769-19297570 GCA_032359435.1 Enteromius unitaeniatus | reverse complement strand
AAGAACTGTGGATTTTCACTGGTATTGGTACTGAATACTGAAATTTTGGTACCGTGACAACACTAGTCTGACTGTCTATCTGCCTGTCTATCTATCTTTTATTTATTCTATATCTGTCTGTCTGTCTGTCTATCTATCTTTTATTTATTCGATGTCTGTCTGTCTTTTATTTATTCTATATCTGTCTGTCTGTCTGTCTGTCTATCTGCCTGTCTGTCTGTCTATCTATAAATCTGTCTATCTGTCTGCCTGTCTATCTATCTTTTATTTATTCTATATCTGTCTGTCTGTCTGTCTGTCTGTCTGTCTATCTATCTTTTATTTATTCGATGTCTGTCTGTCTGTCTGTCTTTTATTTATTCTATATCTGTCTGTCTGTCTGTCTGTCTATCTGCCTGTCTGTCTGTCTATCTATAAATCTGTCTATCTGTCTGCCTGTCTATCTATCTTTTATTTATTCTATATCTGTCTGTCTGTCTGTCTATCTATAAGTCTGACTGTCTGTCTGCCTGTCTATCTATCTTTTATTTATTCGATATCTGTCTGTCTGTCTATCTTTTATTTATTCTATATCTGTCTATCTGTCTGCCTGTCTATCTATCTGTCTGCCTGTCTGTCTGTCTATCTATAAGTCTGACTGTCTGTCTGCCTGTCTATCTATCTTTTATTTATTCTTTATCTATCAGTCTGTCTATCTGACTGTATATCCATCTATCTATGCCATGACTAACCGCATGATGTATTTCTTTTGTCACTGTGCAGTAGTTTCACATCTTAGGGATTCAGTTTTAATGACCAATAACAGCAGATATACAAGTCTGTAATCGGTTACTGCAACTTTTACAACCTATAAAGTGATTTAGTTTACAGATGAAATACATCATATCATCTGTAGATTATATCTGAGTTTCAGAATATCAAGTGCAGGGTAATAAGCTGGTAAACTCATTCTTCTGCATATGTCTCCAGCTCAAAGGACAAAACATGTCTCTCCATCTATTGATCCGGCTGGGATGGAATAGCTAGTTGTTCCCACTAGGGTTGCTGTAGGGTTTATAAAGATGTGAATGTGGTTAAACAAGGCATTAACACTCAATCTGGCCTTAGACGAATGATTATGTCTCAAGGGAGCTGTAGCTGCCACCTCTTGTTTGTGTCTTTGTACTGTAGAACTAACAGTCTCTAGAAGAGTCAAAGAGCTAGAAAAGAGCATCTGGGTGCATATTGCATGGCTGTCACTGTGACCTGAGATGAAATGCTTCTGGATAGCTGTTAATGGTAACTAGAACTTAAACTATTAGTAATCATTGTTAGTAACTGAAATAAATAAATGAAAAAAAATTTAAACTGAAAATATAAAAATAAAATCTACATATTAACAAAAATTATGGTACTAATACTATGGTACTAATAAAAAGATGCAATATGATAAAACACACATACAACACACATATCCGTCAGTGGCAGGTGGTATAGGATGACTGTGTTTCCTAAGGCGACATGGGCTCCATTCCTGCACAGTTCTGCATTTACCTAAGACAAAAAATATACAGATTTATCAGCATTCCCATTCTTCTCAATGGCAGTCACTCAGCTGGCCCTGGTTAGTCGGCACAAAAACATCTGTGATGTCAAACATGGTGCACTGCATGTAAATGGAAGAGAGCATTTGCACACCACAATATCTGATTAAATGGTTAAATCTGTCAATGCAGGAAAATCTATTTAAAACATGTTAATTTTAACCAAAATAAAAACTACTAAAAATCAGTAATGGAAATGAGGTTAAAAAAAAAAAGTATAAATATCAAATAAAAACCTTCAAAACCTGAAATGAAATTGAAATAAAACAAACATTAGATAAAAAAACAGAAATGGCACATTGCAAATAAGTGAAAGAAAATTGCAATTGCTAAATATAAATATAAAAAAAATCAATTTAAAAAAGCACACAAAAATATAAAAACAAAAAAGAAAAAAGAAAAATGTCCAAATGGACTGAACACAGTTGTTATATTTCTGCATTTACCTATTTATGACTAATATATCTGGAGAAAGCTATCTGTCTGCATTCCCATTCTTCTCAATGGCAGTCGCTCAGCTGGCGCATGCAGCCCTGGTTATCAGCCATCTTTCATGCCCCGTAAAATTTTTGTTTTGATGAATTACAAATAAAACAAAGAATACTGCAGTATCTTTTATAATATGTGACCATGCACCACAAAACCAGTAATACGATTTATAAACCAAACCTGAATAAATAAGCTTTCGATTAATGTATTGTTTTTTAGGATAGAACAACTTAGGTTGTGAAAAAATATATATATTGAGTATGAGTAAGCTCTTAGCCATGCATATTACAAATCCAAAATTAGGTTTTTATATATTTATGGTAAGAAATTTACAAAATATGTTCAGAAGTAAGAAATATAAAGGTATATAGATCATTTTGACCCATACAATGTACTGTATTGTTGGCTATTGCTACAAATATGATTGCTTTTATGCTCCAGGGTCACACACGTCATTTGAAATGATGTGATATGTTATTATTTTATTCTACTTTCTACTTCAAAATGTCATATTTAATTCAAGGTGTTACATGCTGTGACAATTTGAAATAGTTTCAACGTAAATCCTACACCAGAGGCATTTATTTATTTAATTTTTAGTGCATGCATGAAAAATCTGCAATGTCACACATGGTGCTCTGCATCTAACTGGAAGAGAGTGGTGCAACATGAATTGCACATCACAAGCATGTTTAAAAACCAGTGAGGGAAAGAAGCCGGTCAATGGAGAGGTACTAGATGTGAGAGGAGTGATGGGGAGGGGATGATGGGAGAGGCAGAATGAGGGGAGGAGAGAGATTTGAGAACTGCTCCACAGCCACAGCTTGATTCTCTCACAAAGGGTCATTAGTGAAGTAATTAACGCGTGCCGCTGTGCCCCGGGGCTCGTGCGAGGAATGTGAGCAATGACTACTAATGACATAAAGCAGTCTTCCACGGAGCCTAGCCTGAAGAAACCCTTCCACACACCACACTGCAAATAATCCTCTTTCATTAGGCACACAGACAAACATATTTCACAGACGCATCACCTTATAAAAATAAAGGTTCTTTATTGCCATCGACGGTTCCATGAAAAACCTTCAACATCCATGGAACCTTGAAAGGTTCTTTATGGTGGAAAATAGTGTTGTTGAAATTTATATTTCCCAGATTACTTTCAAGCGTAACAAAACTAGCCTTTACGCAGTGACAGTTTGGTAATACTGTGTCGATTTGGTTCCTGCTGGAAGACATCTGCTTTCAAACGTTCCAGTGCGTATTTATTTGCACACACAACTTTTTACAATGTGTTTTTGCAGCATTGATGCACTGTAGCCATATGTCTGTTAGGCATGTTAGGCCGGTCAAAGACTTCTCAATCAGAACGCGCTCAATACACGCTCATTGTATAAACACAAAGTAAATAAGACCTGAATTCTGCGATACAAACCGATTTTTTCATTAAAACTGTAGTTTTTACTCTGTGATCTTGTGCTGCAGATGAACCAATAGTTTCATTAGTTATACATTTATAATCCAACACAGTCTCACTCCAACTCGTCACATTTTGATGATTGATCAAAACAGTTTTGCATCGCTTTTTGAGGCTCAAGGTACCACTTTTCAGTAACTTTTTGAGGTGAGGGGTCCTCCATTGTTTTCAGGTGTTTGACTTAATGTAAGGGTTTGCATGCATATATAAATTTATTATAAATTTATAACAATATAAACACACAGGCAAATGCAGTTACTGTACAGGTATTTATTCCACAAACTAATCATAAACAAGCAGTATAAATGCATTACAAACAAGTCGTGTCACATTGCCAGTCTATATGCAAAGAAGGAGTAAAACACAAGGTTTTAATCTCCAAAATGATCCCGCTCCGTTCACCTCATGTCATTCAGAAAACATACTCTTGTTCAGTAGCATGACTCAGTCGATCATGAGATACTCAAGAACCAATAGTATTTCACAACAGCATGACGCAATCGATCACGAGACACGCAAGAACCAATGACATTTCACAACCAACGTTGACGTAAGGATTCTTGAAGCGGCATTTTTTGACTGCATCAGTGCACAGGAAGTACTGTACATGAAAGACGGGGACAGCGACCGCGTCTATTCCTCTCACAAATCAATCATTTTGCATCAGAAGACTTGGAATATTAATATCTTTCAAATAAATGATGACGGTGGGTGTATCTGCCTGCTATATCTTGTGTTTTATTGACAGATGGTAGGTTTAGGGGTGTCACATAAAGGGTCCGCTATAGTGTGCGTGTATGATCGCGCTTCTCAGCCGGGCAAGGAGCGGACGGACACGGAGCTGAATATACACATTTATTTGAACACACGGAGAAAACAAAAAGGCTGACGAGGCAGCAAACACAAAGCAAACACGAGCGGAACAATGGAGGACCCCTCACATCAAAAAAGGGACTGAAAAGGGGTACCTTGAGCCTCAAAAAGTGTTTTGACCAAACGTTTGACCAAAATGTGACGAGTTGGAGACTGTTGCATAATCAATGAAGCTATCAATTCATTCCTAAAGGAGCACTCTGTTCAGATTGAGTTTGAGATTGAGATTAAAGGTTTTATATTTTATGCTGCTACATACACACTGCAAAGTTTTAGATTGACAACCATATTATTAAAATACAGGACATACAATGAAATTAAAATGTCTGACATTTTTTTTATTGTGTTACTAACTTTAAAATGTATATTTTTAATGCAATTTTTACATAATTAAATTAAATATCTGAAGGCTATATTTATAATTGCAGAGTATTTGAAGAGTTATGTAATAAATAAATAAATATTTTTTGCTATGTTACCAAACTCTGTACCAAAAACTACCAAAAAAAGAGACCATGATAAATCTGTTTATTTTTAAACAAGAAAATGATTTTAAGATTTTATAAACTGTTCCCCGAAAGGTTCTTCTGTGGCATCCCTGTTTAAACCTGCTTTTAGAAGCTTTATTTTTATCATTGCATGTGGTGTTTATCATAGCAAGTTCACCAGATCTAGTGTAAAACGTTCCCGATAAGTTATCAATGTGCTCCAACACATGCATGTCATTAATAATCATGAGATAAAATGGCACGGAACCGCCTAACGTGCTGTAAAACATAAGCAGTTCCTTCCCACAGATCTTTTATTCTAACCCTCTCTCAACATTCATGCAAATCGGATTGAACCGTGTTCCCCAGCGGCAGAACACGACATTTTCTCCACTACCCAAGCCATATCTCTAGGTTAATTCATTTCTTTTTAAATGCACTGGCTCATGAATGTTCTGTAATGTCAGCACAAGGTTAAAGGTCATGGGACTCGATCGCATCGCAGAACCGAACATCGGTGAGTGGAAAGACACTGACGCGGATTCTTGCCTGACTGACAGGGATGCCCATGGGGCCTAGAAAGAAACTGAAAAGAGCAATCCTTTCAAAAAAATCCTGCTGGCAAACACAAGCTCGAATGTGTTCTTGAGTAATCATTCACTCTCGGATGGGTCGTGTATTAGAGTTAATGTAAAAATAATTACATTTCTTATTAATAGTCTCTGCGGCATTGGCCACAGTCTGCTGCTGTAATTGAGTTTTTGTGTCTAATGTCTTTGGGCAAGGGTTACCATTATTACTCTTACCATTATTAATCACGGGAAATAAACTTTTACCATGGCGCATGACTACAGATGTGAGTTTTGCAGGCAAAATAATATTATTAAACCTGTAAATGTCACATTTCCCCCTCCACGCTTTTTTATTTACAAATAATTGATATAATAATTCTTCCAGCTAAAAACATCTTGACATTAATGAATATTACCTAAAGCTAAGACAGAAATACACACTAACTAGACAGCTTTATTGCTTAGCTGTGAGAAATAATGCAGTCCACAGATGTTTTTAACCAACCAAGTATAAAATAAGTTGAAATGAGACATGTACAAACTTTTTAATAGGGACAAAAATCAACCTTGTTTGAGGGGTGTGGGGAAAACATTAATGTTGCATTTTATCCAAATTTATAATAAAAAAAAATATATATATATATATATATATATATATATATATATATAATTAACAACAAAAATAATTAATGCCGTTAACGCATTATTTTTGACAGCCCTAATATGTATATATATATATATATATATATACATATACAGTAGTCAACATTTGAAGTGTATCAAAACCTTTCATTAAAGTTGCCCTTAAACTTAAAACCAAAATGTGTGTCTTAGTACAACTCTGACAAATTCAACTACAGATGTTGACTACTATATATATATATATATATATATGTATGTATTATATTTTTAATTCAATTCAGATATTGATTTTTACATTTCATAGAATGCTGAGTGTTGTACTACATCTAACTATATCATATTAAAATGCATTATATTTAAAATAAATAAAATGTTGAAAAATTATATTTTCACATTCTTTAATCAAATTCATGTATTTTTTAAATTTCATTCAAAAAAAGAAACAAATAACTACATTATGAATGCTGCATTATATCCAACTATAATGTACTAAATAAAATAAATCACTTTAAATATTTTTTGATCAAATTTAAAAAAACAAAATAAATCAAAAAAGTTTTTATATACTGTACACATATATATATATATATATATTTTTTTTTTTTTAAAGATATATAAATTAAATGTTGAAAATTTATATTTTTAAATTCTTTAATCAAATTCATGCATTTTGTTTATTTCAGTCTAAAAATAAAACAGTAAAATAACTCCAATTTGAACGTTGCTCTATAATATATTAATGTTGATCTATAATTAAAAACAATATATATATATATATATATATATATATATATATGAAATGGAATAGATTTGGCTATCAGGGCCTGGCTTTTACCTTTCTAATGTAAAAAAAAATATATTTTGCACAAAAGTTTTATTAAAAAAACTACAATACAGTATATGAGGTTACTGGGGTCTTTTTCTCCAGAAAATGAAATCTAAAAGGCTTGTGCATTTGCTCCCCATTTCTTCTCATTACTGTCTAGGAGAAACAATTGAGATATTATAGAGCACTCCTTTGCGATTTGTCTTTCCTATGGGATGAGCTATCTCATATGTTATCAGAGTCTGATCTGCTCCGGTTCACGGGCCTGAAAAAGACTTTTCTATATTGGCTGCCACAGACTTGGGCGTTTTGGGAGTTCTTCTGGTGATTAAGGCCAACTTAAGCAACATCCCACTATGTGTTTTCCCAGTGGCATGTGATAAAATTTCTTGCTTATTTTTGTCTACCAGACACAGAAAGTGCACATACCAGAGGAGACGACGGAGAGAGCTAATAGCATCGACTGTGAGAGGGCAAACCCAGCATGCATCTGCCTCTGGGGAGAATCTGTTTACACACACAAAGCAAAAAATCAAATCAAACATACCAGGATTAATTATACTTAAACAGATCCAACCGCGCACGTACGGTTTAGAGAGCTTTTGTATCTGTGGACTATTTTCTCATCATTTGTTTTATCTCACGGCTTGTGGAGAATATGATTGAGCAATCCAGCGTTATTTTTAGCCGGCCAATGATTTGCCTCAAGCGCCCTTTGCTTTTTTGCGTGTGCTATTTTACAATGGAGCTTTGGAATTACGCCTGAGAAAAGGAGAACATCCAGCCACAATCAGCCCTTTATGTCAGCTCCATCTTATGATTTATCTCTCATTTTTTCTTTTAACTGAAAACCAGGGTGCAATATTAGCACCCGCCAAGCTCAAAACAGAAAGTTTAACTTGTTTTTAAGCACCATTTTTAAGTACAAAACAACATGATGGCCTTTTTTTTCTTTTTTTTTTGCAATTGAAGTGCAAGTATAACAGTATATGTATTCTACAAATTAATTTACAAATACTAAAATATAAAAATGTTCTTCAAGACTAACTGATAGTGGCATCCTTGATTATGGCTTCTATGCTTTTTTTTATTAAAAACATTTTTGGTTTAAATTTTCTTTTTTAGATATTTTTTTCTATTTTAAAATTATTTTTAAAAACATTTCAATAAATGAAAAATGATAAACAGAGGTTTCTAAGATTATATAAAAAATAGTACAAAGTACAAAATATAGTTTTATGGCAGGAAAATTCTTAGTTTCTTCCATTTAGCATTAGAAGATGGTGCAAAAACCTATTTTTGGGCTTTATTTACAGCAAAAAGAACATAAATATTATAAAACATAATTTCCAAGAGACCATGATAAATCTGAAAGCGTAACTTGATCTGAAATTGTTATCTGGAAGTATGGGTTTTATTGTTTGTTTGGTATTCACAGGAAGACGTTTTTAGATGTGTAACACCACAGCATTGCTTTCCAAAACGGCTGTCGAGTCACACACACACATCTGTCTTTGTCTCAGTGTAAATTTAGAATTGTTCTAAGATTAAAAAGCAGAAGAAGGGTCTAGAGCACAGCGGCGTGACCTCAGTATTCAACCTCTTCCAGCACACTGTGCACATGTGACATACAGTATATGGGAGGCACTTTATTTTGGAAGAGCTCACTCCGGGCAGCTGTTTGGGTTGGTTTATATGGTGGTGTTTTGGGCACCGAGCCGTCTGTGAGCAGACAGACTAACTCTGACTGTTTCTCTCTCTGGGACGATTCACAAATAGCTGTGCAAAGACATGTGTCTTGGCTAAGTTTGAAAACTAACATACTATTAGCATGTGACATTATGGTATCCATATAATAGATATAGGCATACAGTTATCATCTTGAACATAAAAATGGGTAGGGTTAGGGTTAGGGTTAGTTATTTTAAGATAAACAATGTAAATTAGATGTTTTAAATGTGTTTAATTTTCTTTAAAGTAACAAAACAGTTTTTAAAAGTTTTTACATTTTATCAAAACTAATGCATCTAATATCAAAAAAGAAAAAAATATATTAAAAAAGTAAATGAATGCATACAAATAAACAAAAATAAAAATTTGTTTATTTAGTTTATATTTTTTCATGGTTTATTTAGTGCTGTCAAACAATTAATTGTGATTAATCGCATCCAAAATATATATATAAACACATGCATGCATATATTTATGGGAAAATATGTTATATTTGTATATTAAATATATTTATAAATTCTATAAATATATACATTTAAATACATAATTATTAAAAAATATACTGTATGTGTGTGTATTCATATTTACTGTAGGGTCAAAAAAGGTCTTCGGTGGTGGCTGACAGTCATCCACACAGTAAAAAGTACACCCCCCCATCCACCCTGCTTATTATAGGCTGTCACTGTCAGGGCACTTGCCTGCACTTTATTTTAACTAATAGTCTATTTTTCTACCATACAACTGAATAAAATGAACAGCTAGCTAACAAACTGCTTTGATTTGGTTTCACCTCAGTCTAGTCTAAACTAAATCATTTTATAGGTAATTTGCTACGAATTGTCATTTGACCTGAAATTACTGTGCCTTAAGGGCTAAATCTTTTATCATTATGAAGTTTAAATCTGAGGTGTTCTAAGACAGTAAGACAGTGATGTCTTGTGAGTTAAGTGTTGGCCAGGTGAGTTGTTTTAACCATTCAAATTCAATCGGTTCAATTGAGTTGTTAAATTGTGAATTGATCATTAGCGGACGCCGACTGATCGTGCTTGTTAGGACATCGTAAAAGATTTGTGTCAACAACACTTAAATCACTGCATACTTCATTTCCTTATTGAAAGTGTTCATGATAGATGTCTCGAGCGGAACGCAGTTTATTTTGAGGGATGGAGAGAGAAAGAGCCTGTTTACACATGGTCACTTAATGCATTCCCTCTTTTCAGATATCAATCTGATTTGTTAAAACGTTTCCTTTTACACTTGTCCGCATAAATGTTTCTCCGCAAAATATACTATTTAACGCTGGTCTTGAATTCTCGTGCTCTATACAAAATTAACAGAGGCCACGTCAATGAAATCAACAGATTTATTAATCATCATCAACTTATTGCCAAATCGCAGTTCACATCAGGATCTGCGGTGATGCATTAGCTCAGTTATATGTGTCTTTTAATCCACCTCAGTAGTAAAATTTTGGATGCGATTAATCGTGATTAACTGTTTGACAGCACTAGTTTTAATTATGAATGCACTAAAAACGTCAATGTTTCTTGGTATTGTTTCTTGATTTAAGAAACTTAAAAATATATATAAATATAAAGACAAAAATAGCCAGAAAATGTATTTTAGAAGTGAAATCGTTTAATTATTTGAAATAAGATGTGAAGCATTGTGGGATACAGTATTCTGTTCCGTTGCATACTGCATTTTGGCTAATGTCATATATAATCTATATACATTCGATGCATACATTTAACTTTTACATACTACTGCAGAAATAGTGAGTTTAGCAGCAGTCAGTGTCATTCAAACATGTAAATAAGGCCTGTTACGTAATTAACATTCTGTTTAAAATGTGCACTAGAGTGGGCAATAAGTATGTACAACTGGACCTCACACTAACAGTGCAGGAGCCAATCATTCACATCTGCATTAGTGTGCACGGAATATCTGTGGCCGATGCCCTCTCATTAGCATACTGCTGTCTCGGTTGCGTTGTGAGACAGGTCTGCTGTGTTGTTGCACAGCTGGGCGATTCTGACACTTTCTGTCTGTTATGTAGGATGTCTTCTCTCACTCGCTCTCTCACTCTCTCGAATTATGCCCAGACAAGACTTTAGATTAAAACGGGGAAGGTGTTCCTCCCACTTCCAAACGTCTGGTCACTCCACGAGTGTATCTCATTACAGCCAGAGCTGGGCGTTACTGGGCTGTCAGAAAGATATCAAAGCTCTTGTGTAAAACACTCTCATCTCACCAGCAGCTAAACAATCACATTTAATTGGATTTTTTACCAGGCCCATTAAATCATAGACAAGGTTAGTGAGGCACCAATTGCTAAAGCAACCCTTGAGTCTTTCTGGCTTCCGTCGCAAACAAACTCACAAATCCTCAGAACAATGGAAAAACAACAAAAGACGGGGTGTTATTTTAAAGATTCATGATTCAATGATTTGGCTGTTGATTTATATAAAGCACATCTTTAGCACATGTGAGAGCTGCAGGCTCATAGGGACTCAGGTTCAAATCCAACATGACCTACTTTCCTGTCTACTGTTCTACTGTCCTAAAGACAAGGGATAAAAATATCATGAAGAACTATGGAAATACATCTGAATTACAAAAAGGATAAATATAATCATTTTACAACATTTTAAATATATATCAATAATAAAATATTTATGCAATATTTGTCTTTAAGACGGTTCGTTTTTGTTTATTTTCAGGCCCCATGAGATTATATATTATTTATATATTAATATATTAAAAATAATCATAGAAGCCTCTGGTTGATAGGTAGGTAGGTAGTATTTTTTATTTATTTATTATTTTATAATATTTTAAATATGTATTTTATATATATATATATATATAGTTATTTTTATGATTATTATATATTATAATATAATATTTAATATTGGATTAAATATTAAAAATAATTATTTTTAAAAATAATCATAGAAGCCTCTGGTTGATAGGTAGGTAGGTAGATATAGTTTTAAGTATTTTTTATTTATTTATTATTTTATAATATTTTAAATATGTATTTTATATATATATATAGTTATTTTTATGATTATTATATATTATAATATAATATTTAATATTGGATTAAATATTAAAAAT
>JAUMHI010000058.1:19272878-19285536 GCA_032359435.1 Enteromius unitaeniatus | reverse complement strand
ATTTTTTATACATATATATATATATATATATATATATATATATATAATTTTGCATTAGAAATATTCTTCCTTGACAACAACCACTTGTAGAAAAAAAATAAATAAATAAATCAAATCAAATAAAAATATGAACAATAAATCATATAGTATGTAACATCAATATGTAGATATTTGTTAGTGCTGTCCTCACCCCTCTGTGTCCTCCGGCAGATGGGACCTCCACGCTGTGCCTGTCCTCAGTGAGGGAGCTGCCGTCTCAGCTGCAGGATCTGTACCAGCAGGGCTTCATTCTAGCAGCTGTGCACCCCTTCGTCCACCCGTGTGGCCCCGAGCCCGCCAGCGTCCAGCGCCAGCTCTACCGGGCAGTGCTCATCAGAGTCTCTGACAGGTGGGTCACAGCACTCCTAATGGAAACATGACAGCTGCTCTGACATTTGTTACAGGGGTCATGTCCCACTTTTTATCTTCGCTTTTTGCATCAAATGCTTTATAATGTTTTTACAGTCCTCTATAATGTTACTTTATTGCATCACAAAACATCATAATTTATTGTTTATGAGCATTTTCCAGCCCCCATCTGATGCTTCAACTGGCTGTTGTGCTACTGTACCTTTAAGACTGCCATATCCTCATTGTACTATAAACCCTAACTGCATTATAACCGGACTGCAATATATAGTGTTATATACAGTATAGAATAATCCATTTCCCCCCAATATGACTGTTGTGAATCATTTCTACACTACTATCTTTAATCAGTTTCTGCAATCACCCCGTCTGCCATTGATGACCCATCGTTTTTTTTATCTGCCTTTGCACATTATCTACGAGTAAGAATATGTTCAGTTCACCTGGAAAGGAAGATGTATTATTAAGTAACCAGGTTGATTGAATAAACACTTCTGAGGGAGATTTAAAAAACAGATTTGCCAAAATTTTATATTACAAAATTAAAAGTTTGAGGTGCAGTAGCAAAAAAAACTGCATGAATACTTGCACATTTGCCTTATTGTTTGAGCTTTATCTGTAAAAGAAAACTTAAAATATGACATTTGGATAAACAAACTATTGTTCTGTCCAAACATTTTGGATCAGTAAAATTATTCTTTTATTTATTTATTTTAAAGATAAATAAACAATTTATTTGTAATCAAAAATAAAAAAAATTATCAAAAGTGGCAGTAAATGTTTAAGATTAATTTATTTATTTAATTAAATTAATTTAATTAAAGTTTAATTCTACATTTTAACAGAAACTGTAATATTATAAAAAAAAAAAAAAAAGCCTCATCGAAAATCTTTTTTCGCTTTTGACAAAATAATAATCAGAAAATTCAGCTTTGAATCACAGGAATAAATGACATTAAAATATACTCTAATACAAAAAATTCCAAATTGTAAAAACATTTCACAATATTACTGTTTTTAATGTTCGAATAAATGCAGCCTTGGTGAGCTTGACTTAATATTCATATCAAAGAGTCCACTTTGCCGCTAATTTATGAGGGGTTTTTAGTTTAGTTTTTAGAACTGACAACAATCATGCAAATGTCCAAATTTAGATTTTTTCACAGCAGTCTATTGTGTTAGTAACTACTTCAGATAAACCATCGCTGGAGGATACATACAACTGGAAAAAAAAAAGTGATTGGCTGCTTTAAATGTCAGTCTAGCAGTGGACATTGTAAGGCTTCATGCTGTTAGTCCAAAGTCTGTCTGCGTGAGGCCAACACTTTACAGTCTGTCACACAGAGCTGGTGAAGGTTGAAATAGCGGTTCGATAATCCTCTGGCAAAACAGTGGCAGGAACTCAAAGTCACATCCACTTCCTGCCTGCAGCGCCGCTGGATGGCCGTCACACAGCGTCCAGACCGGCGTAAAGGGCACTGAGCGGGAGACACTGAGCTGACGTCCTCCCACACACTCCACAGTTACAACTCCATCTGCGACTAAGACTGCAGGCATGTGTCTGACCCCGCTGACCTCTTAGTGGAGATTCCCTTTAGGAAGGAAGTGAGGTGATGATGGGGCCGTGCCCATGTGAAGGAGATTCCGCCTCAGGTTTCCACTGATTTGAGTGGCAAACAATGATGTAACCGAATGTGTTACTACATAACCTGCCAACAAACAAACATACGGCATCACAGTCTTTGTTGACTTGTCTAATGATATTTAGATTTTAATAGTATTATTAGTGTCATGAAGACAAGATGACTGTTTCCAGGTTGGAAAAGAACCTGTTTATTTGTGGTAGTATGAGCTGGCATTGGAGAAAACACAAGTGGCGATTTCTTCTACTATACTGAAAAAAATATAGATTATCGAAAAACATGTAGGGCAGGGCTGGAGATGTGAGTATTAAAACAAAATGTAAAAAAAAATATACATTTATTTAGCAAGGATGCATTAAATTGATCAAAAATAACAGTAAAGAAATTCATACTGTAAAAAAAAAAAAAAAGTTATGCTGCTTTTTGGAACATTCTATTAATAAAAAAAATCGAATATATTTATTTATTTATTAAATAAATAAATAATATATATTTATATTATACTCTATCAAATTTATAATTTAAAACATTATTGCAATATAAAATAAACATATTTTTATATTTATAGCAAAATTTATATTATTTATAGCAAAAATTATTTTTAAAACGTATTTGTAATTTGATTTTTCATTTTATGCCTACTATAAGATGGGAAACAGTCACCTTTAACATTTAAGAGAATTAGACTATGTGTCTGAGGTAATTTAAAATATATTTAACCAGTATAAATTAAAAATATTTGTAAGAAAAACAAAGCAATTTAATTGACCTGAATTTGTTTTGTGGAAATGATCCCTGGCCTGAGATGTTAGAGATATGAGACCAGCAGGTTTCTGGGGCCAATGCAGAGCCCATTTTTTCACATAAATGAACCTTTATTTGTCAATTGAAATGCAGTGAGGACTCTGTCTCAGAGCTCCGGGGCCGGACAGTGACGGGCCGGCAAACTCAAAAGCCCTGGAATTATTCCATTTTCATGGACGGCCCGCAGGAACCCTTAAACACATTCCTGGCAAATGAAGGTTTGATACAAAACATTAAGAAGGAAAAATTCCTCTCTATATTACTGTTGGTCTTCTTGCTACTCTTCTTCTACGCATGAGTGTAATTTTCCACTTGAAACAGCACTTTGTGAGGGCCGTCACGAGCTTGATCTGTAAACTGAACTGTAACATTACACAGTTCAATGGATGTCAGGATAAACTCCTGGCACGACCTCCCCTCACGTTAATGTGTCATGCACTGAAAAGCAAGAATGCTCACACAAATACTCATTATTAAAGGCATATACACACTCCATCACTCATCTTAAAGGAACAGTTGACCCAGAAATGACAATTTAGTTTCAAACCGATGCTGTATGCTGGCGGTTATTTAAGTGGAACACAAATAGAGAGGTTTTAAGGAATCTAGACACTCCTTGTTTCTATACAACAACAACTTAGTGACTTTTAAACATTACACAGTATTTCTGTTTTCACATATATTTTTATAAAAATTATAGCCATGTATATAACATACCACACCATGTATAAACCATGTATATATTTATATTCATAAAATGTATATTTGATCTAGTATTTAATATATAAGCACATTTTTTTTCTTAAATATAGACATGAATGTGTGTGTATTTAAATATACTTAATAAATATACACAGTACATGCACGTAAACTATATAAACAACATTTTTATTTTTATTAAAAATGTATTTCTATTTTTCAATTCAAAACCTAAAACCATTACATACAAATTATGTAGCTATTTACTTTAAATATCTATATTTGTATATATTTATCAGTCTCACCAAGGTTGCATTTATTCGATATACAGTAAAAATTGTAATGTTGTTTACAATTTAATAATTATAATGTTCAAAAGAAGAGCATTTAGTTTAAATCTAAATATTTTATTGCATTATGCATGTTTTTACTGTTAATATTAATGATTTTTATGTAACCTTGCTGAATAAAAGCATTCATTTCCTCAAAAAAGAAATAACTAACAATATAATATATTATTATTATTATAAAATATTCTGACCCCAAACGTTTGAGTGTATATTTAAATATTTTATTATAAATATGTCTACATAAATGCATGTTTATTGTTTAGTGTCAGCTTGTTAACTGCCAAAACCTGGCCAAACATCAATCCAAACGTGAGGAGGGAAGCATTTTTATTATTGAGTAGTGACTTAAATTTGCATCTTTTTCTCACTCAAAGCTATCGGGTGATTTGTAGTTGTATAGACTACTTTTAGGGTTACTTTTTAGGTGTTTTTGTCATTTGGGAGCTCTATGATTTAGTCAAAATGGCAGTGTGAATATTCCTCTTTGAGTTCAGTGGAAAAAAGAAAGTCATATGAGTTCAGAACAACATGAGAGTGAGTAAATAATAATTAAATAAAATAATTTTCAGATGAACTCTTGCTTTAAGAAGTCATGTTTCATCATAAGAGTAGGTGTGATGTTGGGATGATGTGCATGCGTTGTTCATAGTGAAGACTTTAAGAGACCAAGAGCAAAACGAGAAGAAAGAAGATCAGATTTGGATTCTGTCACGTGTGCGTGGATATGTTCGTGTTGGGAGGAATCGTAGTATCGAGGCGGCTGCCAACCTTTGATGGCTTCGGCAAAGCTGCCTTGCTTTATCTTTGGCGTCTGTCACCGTGGAGACAGTTGCTCACATCAGCAGCGGCCCTGAGGGATAAACCTGTGAAAAAAAAAATCAAGCAAGAGAGAGGCGAGATATCAAACCGGGCACAGCTCTACTCCTCCCCTGCCAATCCCAGCAATCACAGAGGAGAGAGAGGAAAAGTGCAGATGAAAGAAAACCTTCATGTAGCCATTCCTCGCTCTCCCAAAACAAACAGACCCAGAGACGTCCAGAGGAGAAGACAAGAGAGCTGGAGAGGGGACGGGGAGGAGGAAACAGAACAAAATGAGAGATGAAAGAAGAATCTGTCGGGAAATCCAGCAAAAAAAGCAACTTCTGATGGTCTGAGCTGGTCATTACTTGGTTTAGATGTTGATCAGCTGGTAGTCCATTTTGATCAAGCTAATTAAAACTTCTAGAAGACCTTCTAGAGGTAAATGTTATCGTTTCATCTCAGCGATGTTTCATCTTTACAAGGATATAGAGATATGAAATGAATGCGGTTCAGATCTTCAATGCTGAGATTTTATCTGTTAAAGTTAAAACGATTTTCACAATAGACAGTTTCAAAGCAGCTTCACAGAAAGTCATGGTGCTTGGCCTCTATGCGTTAACATCGAACAATTTTAGGGCTATGAACATTTAATTATAATGTTGTCTAGCATATCTATCAGTGCCGCAGTGACTTGACAGAACATAAGGGATTTGGACAATAGTTGGTTTAAATCTAAGCAAGAGACTTTGCTAGAAAGTATCAGTACAATTTAAGTGAAAATAGCAGGTTGTCAAAAAGTCGGATGTGAGCTGAACATTTTCCAAATGTAATTAAAAGTCTTTTGATGTTGAAAAATGTAGGGTATGGCTTAATATCTGCAAAAATGACTTGTATCACACAAAACTAAAATTTGGCTAAAAATTACTTTTATTGTGGTTGCTTAAAAATTATTTATAAGGCAAAAGTCTGGGGTTAAAAATTACTTGTATCATGTTAAAGATATTGGTTAAAACTACTTTTATTGTGGGAAAGATGTTTAAAAATTACTTGTATTGGAGGAAATATTTTAGTTAAAAAAGACTTGATTTTGTGGTAAAGATGTTGTTCATAATGACTTGGTATCATGGTAAAGGCCTTGTTTAATACTTACAATTTGGTTAAAAATTACTTGCATTGTGATAAAGATTCTGGTTAAAAATGACTGATACTATTGTATATCTGTCTACATAAGGAGATTAAAATATAATTTTGTTGTGATGTTGGTTGACAGAATTGACACACTACAGCCTGATGACACTGCCAGACTAAAAATGACGAAAGCTGTGATTAAACGCGATAAAACGAGCAGACTGGACAAAAGCGATGCTTGAGTTTGCACTTCTTATAAGAAAAGGTTCGATAAAGTATTGTCTTTTATTGTTATATGCATGTGTAAAGTTGTATTGCATCTCATGACTATGTCATATATGAAGTAATGTCTGTGCGCATGCGAGTAAAACAACAAACTGACGATTTATATAGAATTATGTGTAACTGTATGTGCTTTGTTTTGATTATCTGGAATAATAACGTAGCTGTAAAAACAGCTGAAATGTATATATCTTCATCAGGACTAGATAGACACGGTGAGTTTGTCTTTACTAGACAGGTTAGATGTGATTCACCTCAAAGTAAAAATCCTGTCAGATCCTTGGAGTGAGCGAACAGGTCGGCTGATCTGGTTTTGTCTGTTAAAGTTAAGTTAACCTTTTCTACATGTATTGTTGTTGTTGTTGCTCAGTAATGTCATGGACTGTGGGTGGTGCTCGGGTGATGACTGAAGGCAGTGACGGAGTAGATCAGACGTTTGATGTTTTATGGGAAAGTAACGGCGAAAAATCACAGCTATTTTATGCAGACTGTGTGCAGTTTACTGAAAATGACTTACATCGCAGTAAAGATTTACATCAAATCCCTCAACTCTAAAGTAAGTACAGGGAGCTGACTCAACACCTTCACCTGTTGTTCTAGTGTACAGTAGAGAGGCTACAGAGAAGATGAGATAGAGTTCAGACGTCAGTCAACCACATCTTCCAGTGTTTCACCCAGAGTCTCTGGAAGCAGGCCCAGCTCTCCCATATCAGGATGAGCCTAGCCAACTGTGTATGGAGCCCAAAGTAGGTGACACTGCTAGAGTTTCCCCTCAGAAACTCACCCAAAACAAACGCTACACCGCTAAAGCAGGAGCTGCTCCTGACTTCTGGCCCGTATAGACACAAACATCACAACTGTGAAGGAGAATCTCGGGATTAGCGTCGGCAGGCCAGTTTTAAAGCGATTTGCCGGGCATTACTTATAACCTAGCGGTGAATGTGTGCGCTAGCTGACTGTGTTTATAATTCCAAATGTCAACTGTCAAGCCCCCCATGTTCAATTTTAGTTACAGTTCCACTTCAGCGACGAGGGTGGGTGATTTATGCATCATTTTTTGATAATTGCCGAGCACCTCGCAGGGCTACCGGTACGGACCAGAAACCATTAAGGCCGATATGCTTGAATAACATTATTCATGGCTCGGTAAATAAGCTGACATCAAGAAAGATGTGATACATTATTAATGCAGTGATTAAAGATGGGGATACCTAGGTTTGATGGATCCCGTCGAAGGTTGTTGTCATGGCAATGCCACTGAATTGCACACACACACAGCTGGATATAGCCTCCAGACCCGGAAACACTGAATCTGACAGCACCGGTGATATCGGCATTCCTGTGGGCAAAGATAGAGCGAGGTGAAAACACACACACACACACACTCGCACACACCAACTATGAGATGATCCGCAGGCAAACAAGCGTTTGCCAACAGTGCAACCCAGCTGTGTCTAAGATCCATGTCTGAGAGAAACCTTTGAGCGAACTGTTTCTGAAGGAAGTCTAGATCAGTGTTGCTTAAAGCTTTTTATTCCCAGAAGCGGCACTCCTGCGAGCAAGCGGCTGGATCTGTTCTGTCAAAGTTACTGCTGTTTAACCCGCTAAAGCGTTTCCACAAACAGCCTCGGCGCTGCCAAGTGATGTGGATCGCTCTTCTGTAGGTGCATTAAGCCTGTAGGAGAGAAATATCACAAATGTAATCTCTTTACAGGCAAAGCTCATGCAGAAGCGAGAAATCTTTATTTACTCGCCTTCATGCAGGTGTATTTTTCAGTGGAGCACAAAAGAAGAATCAGCATGTGGTTCCTTTGAATGAAAAAGTTCATAGTGGGCACGGGATACGTAGGGTGACTACACAGAAACTTAATTTCTTAAAATACATCAATCGAGATCAAACAGAGAGCAAATGGAGAAGTGGAGAAATAGAAAGCTCTCGCTTCTCACATTGTGTTTTAGTAGAGATCACAGTGTGAGTCATCTCATAACAAGGGTTCAGCAAAATTGGAAACAAAATATGTTACAAAAAATTCCACAATTTTGGGAAAAAAGTTCTAAAACATTCCAAAATTTGAAAAGAAAAAGTTCACTTCCACATTTTTTAAAAGTTCTATTTTTGTTTGAAATAAATAAAAGCTCACCAAGGCTTGATCGCAAATACACTGAGAAACATATGAAAATATTATTGCATTTTCAAAATAACCAAGTTTTATTTTACTATATTGTAAAATGCAATTTGTTGCTGTGATCAAAGTTGTGTTTTCAGTATCATTACTCTAGTCCTCTGTGTCACGTGATCCTTCAGAAATCATTGTAATATGCTGATTTGCTGCCCAAGAAACATTTCTGATTATTAGTTGACTTTTTTTCTTCAGGATGCTTTGAAGAATAGAAAGAATATAAAACTAGGGAAAAAAACAACATTTATTTGAAATGGAAATCTTTTGTATAAAAGAGTTCTGCTTTAATGTTGGTCAATTTAGCTGAAAAACAGTATTAATTCCACATTAAACACTGGATTAAAACAAAAATCTTGAAAAAAAAGAACTATATGAATTCAGCTCATTCATGTCATGTTTGTAGGGAGATTGCGATTTGCTTATTATCACGAGGCAGTTGCTCAGATGGTAGGAAGTCTTCTTATTTATATTACAAAATTCCCCAACATGTCAGGGGCCATGATTAATTGCAAGAAAGCATGTCCTTCCTTTTTTATGATTGGTAATCACACTAAATTAACTTGTTAAATAGACAGGCCTTTCATTCTGCTGCTCATGCGCTGCTCAGATTTGTTTATCTTCATGTTAAAGCCAGAATGCAGGATCCAGTCGTACGTGCTGCAGGAACAGCATGAGGGGAATGTGTTCAGGCAGCAGATGGCCGTGTGTTGGCGGGAAGTGTGAATTCATGTGTGTGTGTGTGTGTGTATGACAGAGGTGAGTCAGGGCCCTGCTGCGCTGCGACTTTGTGGTTGGATAGAGCTCTGGGTTAGTGGGTCTAATCTCCGTCCCAAATGTCACACGCATACAGAAGATGGGAAGAGAAGACGCTAGGCTGGTGGTCCGTGAGATCAACACCTGACAAGGATCATCTCTGTGGAAAAAAAAAAGACAGCGTTTGCGTTTGGATCACTCATAATAATAATAATAAAGACTTAACCACGCCCCCAACACATGCCATTGGTCCGGTCCAATGCCACACACTCAGAGAAAAAAGAAAAGATTTTATGCATTAAGGTTATACGCAAAGCTTAATAAAATAAAATAAAAAATTAAAATACATTTTTATCAGCTCTTTGGACTGTCATTCTGACGGCACCCATTCACTGCAAAGGATCCACTGTTGAGCAAGTGATGTAATGATGTTTCTGGTGAAGTAACAAACTCATCTACACCTTGGATGGCCTGAAGATAAAATTTCTGCTTTTCATTTAAAGATACATAAAGTATTAGTTCCCAAATGATACACATTAGTACCTTGTGAAAGAGTGATGCCCCATTCCCACTCTTTGGATTGCTTTTGTATCTTTTCTAAAAGACTTACCTATGTACAGTTGACTCTGCATATTAAACTGGGATTGAAAGTACTACATCGAATAAACGACACACTTCACCTTTAACAATGCCCTAGGAAATCACGTCAGAGACAGAAAGCAGAACTCAAGCATTACACCTGCTCATTTAGTGCGAATGTGTCTTTCTAGCACTCACTTCTTTCCAACGCTGTGCAAAATGTTTCCAATAATAAACCTTGTGAACAGATGTTCTCCATCTCCTCACTAACGTTATGTATAATCGGGTTGCTAAAATGAACTTTTTTTAAGTTCGCCGGTGATATATCGCTGCTCTGCACCTGTTTAAGAGTGGTATGTTTGACATTAAACCGGTGTTCCCCTCTCTCTCTTCAGCTGGGAGAAGAATCCGGCAGACTTTGAGCCTTACCATCTCAAACTGGAGGAATGCATGTCTGCAGACCAGATTCCCACCACAGAGCACATCCAAGGATATGTGAAGAAAGTAAGTACCTCCTGTTTAGCTTCTTGTAGACAGTTGGTTCACATAACTGAGTCATGAATATTTAAATATGCTCACACAAATTAAAATGTTGCCAAACATTTCTGACAAAACTTACTAGAGTTATCAATTCCCGCCTGAAACGTATCTGCCTGCTGTTCACCGCATGCAAGGTGAATATCGAATGGATTTGTTTTTTTTCACTGAGTTTGTTGCAATGCACTATGGGATTGACTTCTTCGTGAAGCATACATGCAGTGATGCATAAATGAATGTGGCCCAAGCCAAATTAAATAAACTCTGATATCAGTGATTGTGGTATTTATTAATTATCAAGTTTTTTAATATTACTACTGATCTTTTCATTTTTGTTTAGGAGGTATTTATTTTTATTTTTAATGACTGCAACAGTTTAATTAATTTTAATTAAAAGGCAATCTTTTCTGGGTTGGCTAGAGAGAGAGTACTATTGTAAAAAAAAAAAAAAAACTCTTTGTGATGTTTTAAAATGCACACTAGGTTATGGAACATAGCAATTGCTATTAAAATTTTAACTCCATGTAAGATGCTTTCCTAATATTTCTGTAACGTTATCATTAATGCAAAATACCTACTTTAGATTAGCTTAAATTACACGGTGCAAATAACAGTAGAATATTACATTTAGTGATTGTTGTGTTTTTCAGCGAATGCAAATAATTTGCAAATAATAAAAACATTTGTGACTATTAGCTTTTGCATTTCTAGAGTTTTTTTATAGTCCACTACAAATGTAACTTGGTAACTAGCAAATCTGTTTTCAAATGTATGTATATGAAGCAACCCAACTGTTTATTAACATTAATAATAAACAGAAATAATTTCTGAAGACTGGAGTAATAGTGTCGAAAATGCCACAAAGAAATAAATTACATTTTAAAATATACTCAAATAAAAAATAATAATTTTAAATTGTAATAATATTTCACAATATTACTGTATTTTGCTCAAATAAGTGCTGCTCGTTTACAAATCTTACGCCCCCAAACTTTCTCTTTGTAAGTATCTGTATACTTCTTCTGTTCACTATATAGACCACAGACCTGTTGAGGTGTGTCTGCGGTGCACATCCAGGCGCAAGTAATCGGCATGATCCATCACGACAATGATCCTTCCCCCCATCACATCAAACTCGGAAATTATTCAGTGCCCCTTCACCGGCGGAGGAGCCCGGCGAGAAAAAATGGCTTCTTATCTATGCAATTTCATTTGCATCATTGTTGCAAATATAATGACAGGACTCCCGGCGTCAGCATTCAATATGCATTAAACAATGCCAATGGAAAGGACGGGCCTGTTCCCGGTTTAATTTTAGAGAAAATAACCTGCGCACCTCACAGAAACTGATTGGGCTGGTGTGGGCGAAGGCTTCAGATGGAGATAGTGGTGGCAGGCCTCAGGCTGGCCTTTATTAAAGCAGCATAATGGAAAATGGCATCATTAGCATTCCTTGACAGTTAACGATTCAATTTGGTTTGATGAGAATTCAAATATTGGCTTCCAAATGCGAACTGACAATAAAGTGGTAGATGCTCGACTGATTCGGGATGCAGAGGGCAGTCGATGGTGGACCGCTGCCATTGTAATCAGCGCTTGCTAATTTCAAAAAGCTGATGGTGTGGAAGAAAGAAAGCCGCTTTTGCAATATATTGTTTCGAACTGAGTTTTATTGTTAGGGTAATGTGGCAAATCAATCGTTTTAATGTTGCAACAATGAGCAAACTGGAAATGAATGAAACTACTTTTTTGAAATGAAACTTCTTATCTCGCTCAACAATACAAACCATGTCATTTTTTGCAGGATATGCACTACTGCTCAAGATTGGAGAAGTAATTTTTTTTTAAAAATACGTCTCTGATGTTCACTAAAGCTGCATTTATTGGATTGAAAATACATTAAAAAACAAAACAAAAAATACATCATTTATTCTTTTAAATGATCGTTCAAAAATCGTGGTGCTAAATTCAGTTATTATTGCTTATTAATAATGGTTCTAATCATTATCAATGTTACATTGACATATCAATGTTTTGTTTTTTTCTTTGTGGAAATGATTATGCAATTTTGTTTATAAAAATAAAACATTATACATTTTTTTGCTGTCACTTTTGGTAAATTTGATGCAGCCTTGATGAATAAAATTATTAAATTATTAAATTATTTAAATTATTATTATTACTCCAAATTTTAAATGGAAGTTATTATGAAGTTATTGTGACATTTTATGAAAATTATGTGTGGTTAGTACGTTTTGGGAAAATAAAACTAGCTAAAATAATAATCAGAAATGTTTCTTGACCAGCAAACCTGAAGACTAAAGACTGGAATAATTAAGTTTTGCATCACAGAAATTTTTTAATATTTTTAAAAACATTTTCAAACATTTTTAAAAATCAGTCCAAACTTTATGTAAAATTTCGCTTATAATTCAGAACTGCAATTCTGTCTTGTGTGCGAAGGCTTTTCATATGTTAATGACTGGGAGTTACG
>JAUMHI010000058.1:19243816-19261227 GCA_032359435.1 Enteromius unitaeniatus | reverse complement strand
CTGACTCCAGCTGCAGTCCACTCTTTGTGAATCTCCCCCACATTTTTGAATGGGTTTTGTTTCACAATTCTCTCCAGAGTGCGGTTATCCCTATTGCTTGTACACTTTTTTTTATATCACATCTTCTCCTTCCCTTCACCTCTCTATTAATGTGTTTGGACACAGAGCTCTGTGAACAGCCAGCCGCTTTTGCTATGACCTTTTGTGTCTTGCCCTCCTTGTGCAAGGTGTCAATGATCGTCTTTTAGACAACTATCAAATCAGCAGACTTCCTACTGCCTGCAGAACTAGACTGAGAGACCATTTAAAGGCCTTTGCAGGTGGTTTTAGTTAATTAGCTGATTAGAGTGTGACACCAGGTGTCTTCAGTACTGAACCTTTCACAATATTCTCATTTTCTGAGACACTGAATTTGGGGTTTTCATTAGTTGTCAGTTATAAATTAACTTGAAATATATCAGTCTGTGTGGAGTGAATGTATACATTATACATGTTTTACTTCTTGAATGGAATTAGTGAAATAATCAACTTTTTGAGGATATTCAAATTATATGACCAGTATGTGATTTATTTTCAGTATTTTCTATTTACTATATTATATAATATTTTAGTTTTTTATTTTATTTAGTACTTTTTATCATATTTAATAAATTCTATTATCATTACATTTATTATTAAATGTTTTGTTGCATTTTCTGCATGTTGTTTTTGTCAACTAAAATGAAAACTTTGACTGAAAACTGAAAAAACTTTCCTGTTTTCTTGTCAACTAACCAAAAACATAATAATTTGAATTACTAAAATCACTTAAAGTGAAATTAAACATAAACTATACGAATATTTAAACAAAATAAAAATGACAAATTACTAAAATTTTAACTAAAACTAAACTGAAAAATAAAAGCTCATTTAAAAATATTAAAACATACTATAATACTAAAAAATACAAAATTATTTTTATAGTTCTGCATTATGGTAATGAAAATTTGAATGGAAAGTATGCTTAATTGTCATGAACTTTTGACAAATGTAAAATATTAAAGGATTGTAAAAAAATGTGGGCAACATGTTGCTGGAAAAATATTTCTTTCTATTGATTTTGGGGGGTGAAATATGACCTGGACATGTTTGTGAAATTTGTGGTCCTATTTGATAGAAGATCAAAATGATAGTCTTAGGAGATCAGCGGTGGCACAGCCTCCTCCTCCTTCATCTGTAGAAAGCGCCCTCCAGGTGGCTTTGATATGAGTTTATCCACCGGTCCAGGGGTGGAAGGGGGTTTTGTGGGGGCTTAAAGTCTCCTGATGGATTCTGCTCTTTGTCGATGCTGTTGGTGTGGCGTTCTGCTCCACTGATTTACTTCTGCACCTCGCTTTGCTTCACTGACACTGAAGTTGTCCAGGAGAATGTCCTTTATAAGGAAGCTTTCCTTTTGCCTCTCTCGCTCTTAGAGACGGGTTTCCATGGTGAGAGAAGGTGGGAGGCAGGAGTCGGGTTTTAATGCGATGGGTATGGTGCACCAGTGCCGCCCATCAGGCCACGATAGAATCTGCACCTCCGTTAACAGTCTGCAATTAAAGATTCATACGCTCCACAGGGGAGCAAGACGGTGGGCCACAGGCTCATCGCCGTTCCAGGTTTAGCTCCCGCTGAATAGACGCCAACAATGTTGACTAAAAGGTTTCTTTTGTCTGACTTTTGCTCTGGTGCGACTTTCCCCATCCTCAGAAAAGAATACGCACCCGCAGCTGCGACACATTCATGCGCCTGACTATTCATGCTGTTCTGCCTATATTCAGATGCACGAAGGCACAGATATTCAGCGTATGAATTTCCAATAAGGTATTATCTCGCTATGAAAGGGATTTTGGAGATACCTTCACTGTCATTTTCCTGATGCACAAAGGAATCGGCGAATGAATGGAAGCATTTGAACAGGTCCATGAGGGAGAGAGAATGACAGACACACCTATTCACGGCATTAAAGTGAAGAGCGTCGTTTTTTAACTGTTAAAGTCAACATTAAATCTAAATTGATCCTATTTAGTTTCTTAATACATGTACCTGGTCTTATGGAGCGCATTCACACTGCAGCTAAATACGGATGTCACTCCACTTCTGTGTTTGGTCTCATTCTGAACATCAACGCCATTGAAAATGGAATTGAGAACGCTTTTTAAAATTCCAATTTAGATCTTAAATTTGAAATAAGGATGCAAAATTCCAGTTCAAATTTGAATGTAATGAAGTTCTAGTTAATAAAAAATAATAAACGAACGAATGATAGAACAAACAAACGAATGATTTGATAGATAGATAGAACAACAGAAGGAATAGAACAATGACATATACATATATAGAACGATAGAATGACAGACCAACAGACAGAAAGATCGATAGAATGATAGAAGGGATAGACAGAATGTTAGTTCATCATTAGTTTAGTGTTTTTGTTTGGTGCTGGTAGCTGATGCAGAAATCAAACCTTTAACCTTGCTGCTTTTACATCAATGTCAGCACAGCAAAGCTTTTTTGAAGTCGTTTGCCTGCTCAAGTGATTGACATTTAATACGTTCACATCCTCCACCCTTAATCTGTCTCAGCTCGTTTCTGCCCCGCGTCGTAAAATATACATAAGCTGTCTTGAGCATTAGCAGCTCTCCCGGGCACATTCTTAAACCTGAACGCTATCAGTCAGCATGACCTGGCCAGACTAACTCCACATACTCCGGCAGTCTCACTCCATCAAACACACAATCTCTCTGCTGTCAATCTCCATAAACGAGCCTCTAGTGGACCTGGTGGCTTATTGAGTCCACGTTTGGCGCGTCTCCCTGTCGGAGCCCCTCACCTGAGACATCGCTGTCCATCCAGACGGGCTCGACAGCTGAGGCAATCTCCCGAGTGGACTTTTCCAATTACGGTCCCGAGTGGGAACATCTGATGCAAGGTGGCCAGAACAATGGCCCTGTTTGAAAGGCCGTTGAGATGCCTTCAATTGAGTAAGTGCAGCTTTAAATAGGTTTTTGTGATGGAGGGATGCAGGCGACAGACACCGGTCCCCTCCCTTTGCTGAGAAAAACTCCTTTCCATCGGGGCCAGCCCACGGTTGCCCATCCCTCAGCCCCCCTATAATGTAATCTGGAGTGTCTCCCAGAGCAGACAGGGGCAGCACAAACAGTATTAGTGTGTAAATGGAGGAAGGCTAATAAGGAAGCTCTTGGGCCAAGAGAGGACACCGAGCAGAAATAACACGGGATGTGAGCCGGTTCCCAGACGCCCCTGTGCTCATCTTCAATACTCAGCAGAGCTTATTATCTAGCCATATATAAAGATCACTCTAAAACAGGGCCAAACGCAGGAACCACATGGGGCGGCAGTGACATCAGGCCATTAAAATGTGTGCGGCTCTTGCATTTGAAAGAGCTTTATTTATTTCACCGGAAATGTTCCACATTCCAACATGGATGTGTTGGCTAATTAGGCCGGTCATTCATTAGTCTCTGTCTGTCTTGTTGCTGTCACTCTTTCCTTTCTTTGAAATATTTCAAATGACTTCCTCATCCGCACACATACTCTCTCTCTCTAGTTATATTTTTATCACCTAGAATTCCCGCTATAGTTAGCGTCCCTTTTCTTCCTGTGGATCCATACATTTAGCTTTCAATTACTTTTTAAAGGAATGTTTTGGGTTTAATGGAAGCAAAAGTATATACAGCAACCTCCATCCCGTTCAAAACCCATATGCAATGCATGCTTTGAAAATGAATGGAACATAAAAAAAACAACAACAGTTCATAGTGACCACATCAAGCTCTCCCCACATCCCCAATGCTTCACAAATATTAATGTAATTCTTTTCCTCTTGCAAATATTATGCAAAATTTACAGTTGTATCAGTTATAACAGCTTTTCTTGGTCATGATATTGAAATTCAACCTGATCTCACAGAATTGCGTGAAATAACCACGGACTCTTAACGCATTATTCTGTGTTAGTATCACATACTGTAAAACGTAAAAGTTTCGCTCACGGATAACCAAATTCATTTAAAATAAAAATTTTCATTGTAGCACCTAGCCCCACCTTTACCCTAAACCTACCCACTTCTGATCAATATAAAACACAAACAGACAATATAAGCACAGTCAATAAGTATTTATTGCAAAAACTGATCATAAGCAGTATAAAAGCATTACAAACAAGCCGTACGATGTCTTTATGCAAAGAAGAGAGTAAAATACAGGGTTCTAATTGCTGAAATTATCCCGCTACGTTAACACGTTGACATCTTATTCAAAAGACACTCTCGTTCTGTAGAATGACGCAAATCAATCACCAGAGCCAATAACATTTCACAACAGCATGACGCAATTGTTCACGAGACACACAAGTGCCAATAGAATTTTACAACCAAGGCTGACGTAAGGATTCTTTTGGCGGCATTTTTTTTATTTGCGCAAGGCAGCTGCCTGCAGCAGAGATGAGTCATGGCGGACGGAGAGATGGTGATCAATCCTTTTGCCTCGGAAGAATTAGAATATTATTCCTTTTTAATAAATAATGTTAGTAGTTGTATCTGCCAGTTTATCTTGTGTTTTATTAACGGATGGTAGGTTTAGGGGCAGGCGTTGGGTTACGGGCTCATAAATGTATAAATAAAGTAATATAAATAAAATGTTGTGACAGTTTACAGTGAAAATCACACCCCAATACATATGCAATAATGGCAATATCATTACCCAATATTTGAATCCAAATCCATGCGTTGATCACAGCTGATGCCTGTCACTGAATTATATTGTAATCTTTTATGTGAATTTTCGATGATTGTGTGATACTAACACAGATTTATAGAGTCCGTGGTTATTTTACACAATTCTGTGAGATCAGCTTGTTGAGGTATTGTAATGTTTAAATTTTTTCATCTATACAGACTTTCATGATTGTGTTCATTGGCCAAGGGACGCTTATTTTGATTTTAGGGAGTGCCTAACGAATGGTCACAAAAATGCTTTCATTGTCTTATAATATGCACTTATTTTTACCTTATGTCCTCAACGACACCGAAACGATTTGCTCAACGTGACGCTAATCAGTGGTAATTGGTCTGGGAAACAACTATTTTAACGCTCCAAAAGCGCCACCTAGTGGCAACAAATAAACTTGCGTTTTCATTAACTTTATTAACGGTGCACTTTCACATTTTACATTTACATTTATTTATTTAGCAGACGCTTTTATCCAAAGCGACTTACAGGTGGGGAAAACAGCACCAATTAGTCCTAAAGAGGCGAACAACAACTTAGGAAGTGCTCATTATACCGTAAAACAGGCAATGTTTAGATAGGTGCACGCTAGAAAGGGAGAGAAAGGATAGAGGTTAAGAGAATTTTTTTTTTTTTAAGATGTCAAGTAGTATTGAAAGAGGATACAGGTTTTCATTTAGGCCCTACTTAGTGTTACACACTACATGAAAGGTCATTTTCAAAAGTCCATAATAGGGGCACTTTAATAGAACACTGGACTGATGTTCTAACCCAGACTGATTTCTCCTCTATTCCTTGCAGATGTTCTGGTCAAGTCTGTGGACAGCGTGTTTGTATTCCAGGAGGGGGTGGAGAGCGACACCAACCCGGCTGCTGCGTACGACGCTATAGTGGTGGAACAATGGACAGTCGTTCACGTGGGTTACACTCAAACATTCGGTTCCTCAAAGTACTATTGTCATATTTACCTGTACACTATAAGAATGATTATTCAGAGAGAGAATAAGGTTATTGGAGTATTTTACAAGAAAATACTGGTTAACCTTTCTACTTCAGAATACCTTATTGTTATGTTTCAATTATTTGTTATTTATTTGTGAAACATTTACTTACCCTCAGGCCATCCACGATATAGATGAGTTTGTTTCTTCATCAGATTTTTAGCATTACATGACTTGCTCATCTCTGGATGCTTTGCAGTGAATGGGTGCCAGCAGAATGAGAGTCCAAACAGCTATCACAATAATCCACAAGTAATCCACACCACTCCAGTCCATCAGTTAACATCGTATGAAGTGAAAAGCTGTGTGTTTGTAAAAAACAATGATTAAGCATTTTAATTTAAATCATTAGTTTTAACTAAAATATGAGCCAAACAGTCAGTTTCAGTTTTTCACTGAAAAAAAGGCAAGAAGAGGTAATACAGTATGAAGTATTTCTTTAATTTGTTGCACAAACTTCCAAAAAACCATTAAGTTAGGCAAAAACTGGAAATAAAATCTAGAAGCGCAGCACAGAATACATAAAAAAGCAGGAAACCCCATGTTCTCTCCGAACGTCCTGTTTGAGTGACAGTAATGGCTCCTGCTACTCAGAGAGTCTTAGCCATGCTTGTTGAAATCAGATATTGTGCAGTTCACCATTGATTCTTCTCAAGTTGGTCTCGCTTGGGCTTATTTGAGCTAGGTGTGTGTGTGTGTGAGGAGTGCACAAACCGGGCAGTGCTGTGTTAGTTAGCACTGTGTACTGATGCTATCAGCGTAATCGAGTTTTGAGCTTTATTTTATAATCCTGCAGCTCTCAATCGCTCTCTGCTGTTCTCTCCCGTTCACTCTCCTCTGCTCAGCCATGACGGTGTTTTTTGTAGCGGAGGGAAAGGACACAGCATTATTCAGCGGGCTGCATTCAAATCCAAGTCTGCTCCACATCTGCCAGCATTCAACACGATTGTAATATAGGATTTTGTGAATGGTGTTCAGCATTAATATTGTGTAAGGGCATGTTGATGTATATGCCAGACATCAGATTCATATAGTTTCGTCGGACAGGAGGGTTTTCTCACTAATGCAGTAAGACATTTTGAATTGATATGTTCAGCTGCTGTCTGACTCACTGTCTGCTGTCAGCCCATCCATCACTGTCTCATTTTCTGTCAGTGATATTTCTGTCTTCAATGAGCCTGCATGTTTATTTCAAATGTCTCGTGAATCATGTTTCTATAATAGCATCAGACAATCACTCAACATTACTCATTCACTCAATAATGGCATTCTGAAAAATGCTTTTTAATGTAGCGCAACAAATAAAAATGTATGATATCATTCAATTTATGAATGTATTAATTACGTTGAAATTAAACTGACTACAATTACAATATTTTACAATCATTCACATATATATATATATATATATATAGATGGATTAGATGGATATATAGATAGCAATAAAATCTAACAATAGTTTACAATCATTCATACACACACACACACACACACACACATATATATATATATATGAAGGATTGTAGAATATTGTAATTGTAGTCTATATATATATATATATATATATATATATATTCTTAGATAGATAAATGGATAGATAGATATATCAATATATATTTTACATATATATATTAGTTCTATGAAATAATATATAATATATGTGTTTATATAAGTTGTTTTTAGGTGCATAGTTCATTGTTGATTAATAAATCCTGTATATGTATTCATGTATTTACATAATTTCACACAATAGAACATACTACAACTAAATTAATGAATACATTTGAAAGGGAATAAATAATAAAAATAAATAAATAAATAAAAAACAATACATATTTGATTACATATTTAATGTATCATTTATTATTATACATTTAATGAAACACCTAATTGCATGCATAAATCTCCAAAGCACTTGTACCGAGTAACTGAGCCATGTTTATTCAATACGAGTCAAATTGAGCTCTATTCTTGTCGTAAGGGAAAATCAATAGGCAGAGTAACCTTGGACATGTAATGCATTGAGTGCACTCTGTCGCTAGAGCTCAGCCCCTGAAACACAACCTCAAAAAACAGTTTTCCATTTTAGATTTCCTTGAGGAATAATCCTTGAAGATTTACTCACAGCAATACTTATTAGTTTTGATCCACTGAGAAGGAAATTGCCTTAACAGCCTTTTATCAGAGTCGCAGTGAGCTCTCTCCAAATATTAGGGTGTGTTATTAAGAAAAGAGCAGAAAGCTGCAGTGCAGTCACAACACTCCAACGTATGGATGTTTGTAGGGTAAAACAGGTAATGCTGACTTATTAGAAGAAGAAATTCAGAAACAATTATGAGACATAAAGATGCAACTGAAAGACAAAGGCAAAGTACAAAGTCAAAGTAGTCAAACGCATTGAATAAAAAAAAAAAACATTTTAAAAAGTTAACTGCCTTAAAATCACTATCATAACAAAAATCAAAATGTAAATGTAAAAAAAACAAGAACTATAACAAATAAATAAAAATAGAGGCACCTTTAAAGTAAATGACATGATAAAGTTTAAGCTTTATCAGATCAGATCAGAGATATGAGAAATAAAGGTATATAAATTAACTCAAGTAAGATTTAAATTAAAAGAAATATAGTGCATTTACATATTAAAGTACAGAATTAAATTGGAAATGGCCTTGCACTAAAATATATTTATAAAGGTAATTGTCAAAATGCACCTTAAAAACAATTTGACAAAATTTGGGACCCCTTTTTTTCTGTTACCTTAAAAGGAATTATATTCCTTAATGCAATGCATTGTAACCTAAAAGTTATTTTTGAATGCAAGGTTAATCTATGAGGTTACTAGAAATAAACCCATTTAAAGTGTCACAAAAGCAGTCATAAGTAGCACTGGTATGTATGTTGTATTTGTAAGTAATTTTTGATTAGTATTTAGTTTTTTTCTTCTCAGATTCCAGATTTATATATTTATTTATAACATGACCAAGCAAACACAGGTGGTGACAATCATGTTGTTTGTGAACACTGCTTTACCTGTATAAAGAGTCCTGCACGTTGTCTGCTCACTAAGACAAAAGGAAATTGGAATGATTAACATGAATATGAAAACAGTTACCACAATGCTTGAACCCCGCGTCCTACTTCAGGAACATTGTGTGAGTAAACACAGACAGACCGAGGCCCGGGGACGTCTGGAACAAGTCCAGCGACTGCTAAAACCAATCCCTCGCCAGTGCCATCTAAAGACGCAATGTGAAATTTAGCCCGCTCTTGTTATGGTTTTCCCATCTAGCTCTCAGGATTTCTTTCCCTTTCAAATTATTCATGTCTATCTAAGGCTTGCATAACTACGGCAGCCTCAGATTCTTCTTGCATGTTTTGAAGCGTGGCGATGTCTGTACAGTCTAAACTCTAATCACTTTTACCCGGATCTGTTTTCTTGAAAGCAGTTCTTCTGCTGCTCGGATTGGATTTATGGCGAAAACAACTTTTTCTTCTCACTGGCCCGTGATGAGAGAGATCTAACAAAATAGAGCAAGTTGAATGAGATAACCAAGTAAACAAGTTAACTGCTGTGTAACTGTTTTAACAAGTTACCAAAAACCCAATTAGGGCTCAAATGAGATTACTATAACGTGATTGCATCAGGATGCTGATAACGAAGTTAAGCTGTGCATGAGAAACAACCCTCTGGAGACAGCTCAAAGATGTCTCAAACTTTGCTCAAAGTCAGTTCAAGCAGCTATAAGAGAAGCATCAAAGAAGAAACTTCAATGAAATGCCATTAAGTTGCCTGAGCAACCTCCGAGCATTGGAATTTTCCTCGGGTGATATATATTTAGTATGTAGTTAGAGTAGAAGGTAAAGTTTGAAGGTCAGTGCAGTCATTGGAGCGGTGTGATATCTAGACTGTAGATAGACCATTAAAACACGTCCTTTGGCAATGTAACCTTTATGGCTCCTGTGGAGGTGAGAAAAACATGCGACCTGCCGTTTCAAAGAACACTTTTCTTTGTCTGTTTGAATGTGGCTGAACTACACGACACTCAAATGTTAAAAAAAAAAATCATGCTTTTCAAATCTTTCATTAGTCTATTTCCGGTGAACTGGGTTTAGAGTAAGTTTATGACGTGTGTGTGATTTTAATGCTATAGTCAAAAGATTGCTGTCAGGCTGCGATGATATATATATATATCACCGGCAGTCGAACATTCGTGACAGATATGGCGTTCTGTAGACTCTGGGTAGAAAAGTGTTATATAGGTGTAAAATAAGGCTGGACTATTTTTAGTTGTCGAGAATGGAAGTCTGTGAACTGAAATCTGCTTCTTTGACTGAAAAGGTTAACACAAAAATAGATCTTCTGGTACAGTCATTGATGTTTTTTTCCTTAGAAATGTTTTAATGATGCTTTGGAGGAAATTTGGGGGTTGGTAGGGTTTGTAATGTTATTTATTTGATTAAAAGTACAGTACAAACAGTGATATTGTGAAATATTAAATACATTTTAAAGGACCGTTTTCTATTTGAATATATTTTAAAATTGAATTAATGCTTGTGATTGAAAGCTGAATTTTCAGTGTCACGTGATCCTTCAGTAAGCATTCTGGTGTGCCGATGTTATTAAATATCACTGCCAACAATATGTATTATTATTAATTAAAATTAGCATTGTGATGTTGTTTTTTTGCTTAATCTGTTTATTATCTGTTAAAAATAATGAAAAATAATATTCTCACCCCACCCCTAAACTTAAACACAAAGCAGATATTATTTGTAATAATATTGCATGTTAAGCATTTAAAAATATTAAATATACAAGCGTGCACACAGACGTCTTAACAAATTTGAACCATCCTCATGATCTTAATGTTTATACAGACAGGATATAGAAGTAGTTCTAGCATATTCAGAAAAAACGGCAAGTCTCTGAAAATATGCCACTGTTAACTTTAATGGCAGACGCAGACCTATACCTGATTATGTTAAATGCATGAAGTCCATTGCATCTCAGAGACAGTTGGGAAATCTTTTTTACCATTATTTAATGCAACCTTCCCAAAACTTTTATTTTTGCATATAAAACTATTGAATATGTTTCCCATATGCCCCCCATGTTTTCTACTGGTTGGACAAACAATAAACCATCCTGCCCCCAATTCACGTAGTCAATGCTGCTTTTGAAAGCACCACAATCCTCCAACCTACAAAATCCATAAAAATAAGTGAATAAATAAAAACTATTAACAAATAAATAAATAAAACCACACATCGGCTTAATCAAGACAACACCTGACATTCTCTCTTTCACAATCCCATCAATTACTGATGTAATGCGATGATGTTTCTCCCAACATGTTTTTTTAATGAATCATCTATTTTGCTACAAAGCTGACATTGGTTTTGACTTTCAGACTCTTTTTCTTGAAGAGTCTTGGTTCTGCTCTATTTCACTGAGCTCCATGTTGAAAGAGTGTAGCACTTCAACATCATTGAGATGTTCACACAATACCACAGCAGTGAAAAGCCATTAAACAGACCATATTTGCTCAATTCTCCTCCGCTTTTAAGTCTCGGTACAGGGTCCACTACTGGGACCGCTTCCAACAAAAACCTCTTCTCACATATCTGGATTCCCCGATGGCTGTCGCTGTAGTCTTGGCCAATGCAAATACCCAAAAAACCATTTCAACAGAAACCTGGGCCTCTGAGGTCTCAATGCACGACCCACAACAATGTCATCCAATCTGGGCAAAAGGGCTTCATAACTCGGAAGGGTGTTGAAACAAAACCTCCACAAAGGACTAAACTAAGACTCTGGCTCTGTCCCAAAACCAATGTGGGCAGCATTTGAGTGTTTGTGTAGGCTGTTCTGAACAGTAGGCAGATTTTTAGGCGGCATCACATGCATTCTGCACACAGAGGGCATTCCCACAATGCATTGTGATATATATATATATATATATATATATATATATGATGACACTATGTAAATACAAAGAAATTATATATATTACTTTAATTTTTTAAAATTTAAAGTACTAATATATTATATTATTTTTATTATATATACACATACATATGTTGTAATAACATATGTTACAGTTTTTTCTGGATTTTTATTCTAATAAATGCAGCCTTAGAAACATATTTAAAAACCATTAAATATCTTACTGACCCCAAATTTTTTAACGTAGTGTATATTTAAGTATAATTAAAAAAAGCACACATTTTAAATGCACCTACATAATTATAAATAATCATAATTGAACTATAATTGTACCCAGTGTCATGCACTTTTTATGCACGTGGAAAGTAGTCCAAAACACCATTATTCTGTTGTTGCGTTTACTTGAAGGCTGCTGCCTCTGTAGACAGTGGACAGGAAGTCAGCTCACTGTTTTTAGAACAGAGCCGCTACACTGAGAAACCTTCGATTCAGTGTCATCATGTTGTTATCTACTCTGAACTTTCCACAGTGACTCATGTATAACCGTGTATCGCATTCGTGCTGAACCCCATGGCATATAATTGCAATTGAAGCATTATCATGTAGCGCTGTCTTGTGTTATCATTATGTGTGCACACGCCTGACACGCGACATGGTTTCCTTTTTGAGGACAGATGCCATTAAACCGCTCTGACTTCCTGCGCACTGCTCCTGAAATGAGGGTGCAAGCGCTCTCTTTGAAACCACAGTTTAACTGCTCAACTGCTCAAAACAACCCTGTTTGATTAACGCTGCGCTCAGAAACACATTCACAAGCTCTTCATATAATACAGCTTTTATTTTAACATCTGTTATACTACCACAACAGTTATTAAACTTTCATTTTATCACATAAATGGGGTCCAAGTTTCAAATATGTTTTTTTTTTTTTTTTTTATAAAATGACATTAATATTTTTTTAACCATAGAAAATGAATGGGTTACTACGTAGGATTTGTTTTTCAAGACTTTTTTCTATTATGCTGAATTATTTAATTTTATTCATCAACATCCTTTATTATGAAACTTCCAAATATACACAAGCAGTTTTTTAAAATACAAATAGTGTTTGTCCACTTTTAAAACTTGTAAATATATGAAATATTAAAAACACTACTACAAAATATCTAAAGAAAACAGCCACGCAAATGCAGATATAGATGGTGCATCTAAACCACAATCACCATATAAAATGTCTAAATATGCCTAAATACTTCAATTAAAAGTCTAAAATCAATTGTTTGCTATGAGTGTGACATTTCTCTCTTGCAAAAGCATTTTTTTACAGTAAGCTCTTTTCTTTTCAGGGTTTACAAGTGAAGACAGACTATATTCCCCTGCTGCAGTCGCTGGCTTCGTTTGGATGGAGACTCACTTGTGTGCTGCCTTCACCAATTATCAAGACTAACAGGTAAAGTTAATACCTTAAAGTTCATCATTCTAGGTTAACAGAAAAGGTCAATAGAAAAAAAAACACATGTGTGCAATATTAGCTGAAAAAGCTTTAAGGAGAACGCACTGGAAATAGCACACTATCCAGACACTCTACTGTTTTGGTACACACTAATCCAAATCTCACTATTTGTACTATATAGTACACAAGATTAGGATTAGTATGCAAATTGGAGTGCAGCCATAGACTTGTGGTATGTTCGGCTAGACTTCTAGCGCTGTGGGAATTCACATTTACTGACAGCTATTTACGGCAAGACCAGAAACCATGCATTTCCAATGAAAGCTGGAGATCTGCAGAAACACAAGCTGTTGCTGGGCATTCAGCAAAGTAGAAAAAAAATGAACTCTGAAAATGATCAGCAAAGCAATGCAACAAGGTCATGTGATCCGTCTGCTGTGAGATGAAAAGCGTGGCAGCATGGAAAATAAGCAAGGAAACAAAGTGAGTTTGATTCATGCATTGATAATCATGTTCTTGATATGATGCACTGCCATAATTTACATTCAACACACTCTTCTGCAAAATGTTCATAGTGGCAAAAAAAATCTAATTCCATATTAAAAGAGTATGAGGTTTTTAAAATAAAATTATACTAAACTTTTAAATATTAAACTATAAATATAAATATACACACACACACACATGCATACATAACTACATGAATCAAATCTTGAAATCTTGATAAATGTACTATTTATTAATGCTGTTAAGCGAGTATAAAAAACTATTTTTTGTTTAAATAATGTGTGTATTGTGCATATTTAAGTTTATATAAATACACACATGTAGCATATATTTCGAAAATATTTAGGTATTTACATGTACATATTTATATTTATAATATTTACATTATATATATATATATATATATATATATATATTAAATATATAAACGTAACATTACCCTTAAATATATACATGCATTTTTATTTGCATATACATTATAAATATAAACAGTACACACACATATACCATGTAAACAAAAACTTTGATTTTGGTTGCAATTAAACGTGATTAATTGTTTGACAACACTAATATATATATATATATATATATATATATTTATTTGTATTGTTTTTAATCTACCTGTCGATCTATATAAATGTACATTCTCTCAGTTAGATAAATTATATATTTTTGTATTCAAACATTTATTATTCTTACATATTGTCATCGAGTTTGTTTAGTGTTACATTCATATAATATAAAATCATCTTAGATTAATTTTCTGACCACCTGCTTATTTCACTGATCAGTACAACAATGAACAATAATGCAGCTACGTTTCAGTCTTTCAGCATGAACAGGCTTTAGAGGTAGGAAACATGAAGCCATCAATTGATTTTGTGTAAACACCTCATGAGGCATCATTTCCAACATCAAAAACAATGGTGCAGCCCACACAGAGTAACTCCGACCGTGACAGAGCGCTCGGGGTAGAAAGACCTCATGGAGTCAGATGTAATGGCAGTACGGGGGCAGAACTCCACTGTTTGCTCGTCGTAATGGAATGTCAATACAAGCTAACTGATGATTGCTGTAATGGCGAGCGGAAGCTTCCGGCGACGTTGAACTGAACTTCAGCATCTAATCTTCATCTGTCACACCCACGCCGAGCCGGTCCGATCCCGCCTTGGCCTTTCTCTCACACGTCATTCTTCTATCCGTCCAGCAGCCCCTGCTGATTAATTACGGGCCTATTTTAAACTTTCACAAAATGCCACAACACACAACAGCAGCAATGTGGCTAATTAATCAAAACGCTGTCCTAGATACTACAGAAGCGTCAGTTTTCAATGTCTTGGAGACGGCTGGCCTTGTTTTCCTGGGAGGTGGAACATAACATGGTAACACATGGGTAAAACTATGAATACCAATGTTGGTGAAGTTCCTGTTTTATTATTCGTGATAATAAAGCTACAATTTATCTACACAAGCTACTATTTTGAAAAAGTACACCATCGTTTGAAAGAAATTAGTGCTGTTATTCAGTAAGGATGCATACATTGGTCAAAAGTGACAGTAAAGATATGTATGTATCATTTTACACAAAATTCCACTGAAAAAAAAACATTTTATTTATCAGATAATTCTAAATAACCATGTTTTTAAAGTTGATAATAATCAGAAATGTTTTTTTGAATATTAGAATGATTTCTGAAGGATCATGTGACCCTGTAGACTGGAGTAATGATACTGAAAATACTGGAATAAATTACATTTTTAAAATATATTCATATAGAAAACATCTATTTTAACTATTTCCCAATGATACAGTTTTTACTGTATATTTGATTAAATAAATGCAGCTTTGGTGGGCACAAGAACATTTCACGAATTCGCACTTCTTCATTATATTAAATAAGCAAATTTGGCGTGAAGGTGCGAAGGAAAACGCGGAGAAGGAGAGGAAGGCGGGACCATGCGTAACTAGATACCGAGAAGAGTGAGACAATGGTATTTATGTCTAGGCGGATAAATTACATTAGGGATAATTAATAGGCTAGTGGGTAAAAATACTAATGAGCGTCAGTGGTTACCGGCTGTGCTGACACTCAGCGTGCTCTTCCCGAAACTATGTTAAAACATCCCTTAAAAATGACTGTACACACACCAAACAGAAGTTATTTTGCACTTACTGCAATTATTTATTTATCCATTTGCAATTAACTATTTCCATTTCAATACAAGCAGTATTTAACCACAATCTGTCACGGCAAAGAACTAAACTAAAATTAAAACTAAACTAAACTAAACCAAAATAAAATATGGAGATTGGAGATGTCTACACTGAATCTTTTTAAGCTCATCTCTAAAATTCTCGATGAGCTACAAATCCGCTCTTTGTAAGTATAATCTCTAGAAAATGACTAAAAAAGTCCTCCAGTAATCACAAACAAACAAACAAGGTAATTCCACAGCACTTATCTGAATGCAGATGAGTTTGTTTGTAATCTGCACTGTAATATTTCCACACACAGGGTGGCTTCTCATTGCTATGCATCACGCAGTACCGAAGGCTTGTACATTCATTACATTCAAAATTGCTGAAGTTACCATTCAATTAAGCCCTTAATGATGGGTATTGTATAGGCGGCATGTGTCATCCTCTATAAAGTAGACACGCAGACTAGTTCGGATGCTGGCGAGACTGAAGACCAACCAGCCACTCGTTTACATTTTAATGGACCGAGGCTTACAGGAATCCAGTTTTGCCTCTTTGATTTAAGCAGGAAGCACTTGAATAAATATACAGTTCCTTGACATGCAAGAAAATAGGAAGTTGAAAGAAGAAAAAAAAAAGCAGGGCGAATTACACATTTGGTATTGATTGCCAGCTTATGCCAGAGATGCAGAGGCCCATTTGATGTAAGAGATTTGTAGCCGAATGGTAAAGAGAAACGGGAGGCATAAGGGAGAGATTGAGGCTGTTTAGTAACACAACTCCATCTCCGCTGAAGATTAAAAGGCTTATCTGAACTGTTTAAACGTGGTTTTCCACCAAAACTCACAGCACTATGTTCGCTCGATGATGTGAAACTTCCTTCTCTAAACATATTTGCAATAGAGCCCTGACAAGACAGCAAGAAAGACAGATTTAGTCATCACAGGATTTCACAAAACAGATATTTTGTTCATCCTTTTCAATTCCGGATGTTCCCACTGCACAAAAAATTTAAACAGATCTCCAGAGGGGCTTTTTTTGCACCATCCAGCATTATTGGAGCTATAAATACAAGATAAGGTGCTTTAAACTAGCTGGTCATTAAAAGTTTACAAAACAGGGCCATTCATGTCACTCACAAAAAAAAACATACCACTGAACTTCATCTCTGAATTTTTATTTATTATTTTTAACTTTTTTATTCACTGAAATATACAGAATAGTTTATTTATAATATATAAAATTAAATATTTATATAAATATTTTCCATTTTCCATTGTTAATTGTGGTTGTCCAGTGTTTGTTACAAGATGGCGCCAAACGGTAATTTTTGTTGGCGCAGAGGTATGTTTAAAAATATAAGTAGTATATGTTTAAACATAAGGTGCAATTTAATACTTGTAAATAACTCAAATACATCCGTTGTTATATATTCATATGTAGATGTTATAAACTGTCTTACTAACGTTTGAATGTTAGTGACGTGGTACTATATCGTTTCACGGAAGGATGACAATGTTAATCTAAAACA